>PVKZ01001010.1:0-515143 GCA_004027375.1 Macroglossus sobrinus
CATACTTCTCCTGACCTTTATCATTCTTCACCCCCACCAGCTAAGAGCCAATAAGATCGTGCCAAACACCCGTCCACCTAGGAGACCTGCCCCCCTTTGTCTCCACTGTATAAATTCATTTGTTTGAAAAATAAACTTAGAGGCTTGATCAGAACTTTGTCTTGCCTCCGCTCCTTTTTCTCGCCCATTTTCTTTCAGGATGGATCCTCCTCGCCGCCCCCACGAATAACTAGGTCCCGCGGGTCGGGACAAGAAACAAAGTATGTATATAAGGTGAGCTGTGGAGTAAGGAGAAGATAGAGAAGAATGCAGTTGTTGAAAAGCTACATAATTTATTAAAGGTTGATTATTGTGTTTCTCATTTTTACACACTGCGTATGCATGGTTGTGAGAATAAAGGTGTGTTAACTGTTTGATAATGTATCCCCTTTCTATGATTAAATTGAAAAGAATGTGGCCTCAGAAGAAAAATAAGTTGAAGAGATCATTAGCCTCCTTATTTGAGACTTGAGAGGATTAAATTACTTATTAAAGTTATTCAACTTTTGTTCTTTGTCACTTATCATATACTGTTTTATAACCTTACCAATGTCTGCAAATAAACTTTATTGCTTTTAAGACAATGTACTTCTTAAATGCTTTTAGTTTTAATTGAAGTATTTTTCATGTTGAATTTGCTTAAGCCACAAATTTTGTATTCAAGCAGATGTTCATGAAATATTCATATTGAGTTTATGTGGCTTATAATTGCATGTATTAAAGATTGTTTTTGATGAATCCATAGACCTCATTTCTTCTCATGTAAAAATGCACCCAGAATAATATCTAAATTACAATTACATATCTAATAGATATATACATCATTTTAACAACCTCTGCACTGTCAATCATTGATAGAAAAATATAACCTGACATGCTTTGAATTTATTTATCATGGGCAATGTATTTGAAAGTGCTGTAGCTCTGTGTTAGCACAGTGTTCTTGCGATGTCATCTGCCATCAATGTGTGCTTTTTGTTTTTGTTTTCAAGATAAACTTGTCAAGAAAAAACACAGTTCAAAAATGTACATTTTTTTTCTCAGCAGTCTGGTGGATGTCTCTATTCGTAGCAGGTAGTTTTAAATCCAAATTAATGATGTGATAATGTGCTAACTCGTGTTATGAGTATTATACAAATTTATAAGATTAGTATTTAATATAGACCAAGATTTCTATTGCTTCTATGGGTTGAAATGCAGTCTTCTCAAGGGTGAGATTGCATTCATTTTTTTAAGACTTTGTTTTCTTAAAGTAGTTTTATATTCACAGAGAAATTGAGAGGAAAGTATGGAGATTTCCCATAAACCCCTTACCCCCACACAAGCATAGCCTCTCCCGTTATCGCTGGAGTAGTACATTTTTACAATTGATGAACCTACATTGGTGAATCATAATTACCCTAAGTTCACAGTTTACATTAGGGTTCACCCTTGGTGGTGTACGAGTTTGGACAAATATATAATGACATATATTCATTATTATAGTATCTTACAGAGTATTTTCACTCTCCTAAATATCCTCTGTGCTGTGGCGACTCACAGCTTTCTTCCCCCATAACCCTTGGCAACCACTGACCTTCTTCCTGTCTTCATAATTTTGCCTTTTTAAAAATGTCATTATAGTTGGAATCATATAGTATGTAGCATTTTCAGATTGGTTTTCTTCCTCAGTAACAAGCATTTAAGGTTCCTCCATGTCTGTTCATGGTTTGATAGCTTCTTCCTTTTTAACATTGAATAATATTCCATTGTATGGATCTACCATAGTTTATCCATTCACCTACTGAAGGGCATCTTGGTTGCTTCTGAGTTTCAGCAATTATGAATAAGCTGCTATAAACATCTGTATGCTTGTTTTTGTATAGATATAACTTTTCAGTTCATTTGGGTAAATACCAATGTGTGTGATTTCTGGATTATATAGTAAAAATATGTTTAGTTTTGTAATAAACTGCCAAACTATCTTTCAAAGTTGCTGTACTATTTTGCATTCCTACCAGCAATGACTGAGAGCTCCTGTTGCTCCACATCTTCTGCAGCATTTGGTTTTGTCAGTATTTTGGATTTTTACCATTCAAGTATGTCCCGTCCCACGGGACAGTCGACGGGGGCCCCAAGCACTGAAAGAGAAGGGGGACAAGAAACGCGAAGAATGGAGACAAGACAGGCTTTCTGATCAAGTCTCGTTTATTGTAGGTAGGGGTAGAGTATATAAGGGGGAGGAGGATTTGCGTAAGCGCGGTTGCCTTGGATACCAAACCGCAGAACATTCCATTACCTTATATGACCAAAAAATGCAGGAGTGTCTCTGGACAGGAGGGGGCTGCAAGGTCAGATTAGTTTGAGCAAATGGCTCAAGGGGCCCAGGGCATGTCAGGGCATGTCAGGGCAACTGACTTTATGCTGTCTATCCTATCACATAGCACAGGGCGAGGCAGACCCTGTCCCAGGGCGAAGTTGCCTAGATCTCAGGTATGAGAACCTTGATAAGAACGGCTCCCCACACAAATAGATGTGCAGTGGAATCTCATTGCTGTTTTAATTTGCATTTATTAATAAAATATGACAATGAGTATCTTTTTATGTGCTTATTTGTTATCTGTAGATCTTCTTTGGTGAGATGTCTGTTCATTCGGATCTTCGTTCATTTTTTAATTGGGTTGTTAACTTCTTATTGTTGAGTTTTAAGAATTTTATATATATTTTGGATGATAGTCCATTATAAACAATGTCTTTTGCAAATATTTTTTCCCAGTCTGTGGCTTGTTTTTTAATTCTCTAGATATTAGAATATTTTTAAATACTATATAAATGTATGTACATACATTTTCAAGTATAAAATAGAATTTTACATACATTATTTTATGTGATGCTTACAATAACTACATACAATAAGTATCCTTGGTTTCCTCTCTTGTGAAATGGGGATAATAATAGTATCTACTCTAGAGTTGTGAGAATTAAATGAGCAAATATATACATAAAGAGCTTAGAATAGTGTCTTATACATAGTAAGCACTATGAAAGTGTTAGCTATTATTACATTTTCTTGTAAATAAAAAAACTAAGATCCAGACCGATCACACAAGTGAGAAAAGATGCTATGACTTGACCCCCAAATCTCTGGCTCTAATGCTGTCCTCTTTCAATTGTCACATGGAAGATGAAAGAGAGGGAAAAGTTCATGAAGTTGCTCTCCTCATACACCGTGGAGCTAAGGTGCCCCTGGCCTTCCCTGATGATAAGCTTTTGAAATCAGAAACCTGTTCTTCTGAGCTTATAAGCCTTTTGCTTTTGATCTGAGTAGCAGTATTAACCCACTTTTAGTTATTTGCTGAGAGATCAATGATAAGATTCAAAGTGATAGAACAGCTATCAGAAATCACCTATTTCAGACTCTTTATTCAGCATTTAATTAACTTCAGATGGGAAACTAATGACCCTAAAGAGATTTATTGTCTTTTCTTTGTATCCCAATATGTCACGGCAAGAAATATGACTGTAGCTCAGGTCTCCATATACTTAATTGGGTATTCTTTCCTCTTTACTAACCTGCTTCTTGCTTTTTACTTCTCCTCCCCACTTGTCTCACTTTCACTTTCTCCCTTTCTTCACTTTTTTCCTCTTCCTTTCCTTCTTTACCTTGTGTATGGATATAACCAAGATAAAGTGTTAAACACACACACACACACACACACACACACACACACACACGCACGCGCGCGCGCACCTTATAAAGCAAACTCCCATGAATCACTACCCAGGTCAATAAATAGAACTGGCCTCTCAGAAGCTACCAGATATTCCTCACTGATCACAAACCCTTCTCTTCCCCAACACCCATTTAAGTAGCCACCAATCTGACTTCAGTATTGTCATTTGCTTATCCTTCTTTGTAGTTGTAATATCTAAACATGCAGTATACTCATAGTTTTATTATCTATGCATACAGCTGTATATGCAATATAATTTAGTTTTGACTTTTTTTTAACAGCTGTATAGCATGTTCTCGAAGAACATCGTTTTAGTCAACATCATTTTGTTATAATGTTGATGAGATGCCATAAGAACTTAACTTATGGTTACGTTAAAATTTGTTTCATTATATGCCATTTTACTTAAAGTCACAGAACCTACCAATAACTGTATTGAGGTGTAATTGATGTACAATGAACTGCAAGTATTTCAAATATTTAATTTGATAAATTTGACATATGTACACACCCGCAAAACCACTACCACTATCAACATAACTAACATATTCATCATGCCAAAAGTTTGCTTGTGTGTTTTACATTTTCTTTTTTAGGTCCCTTCCTGTCTCTTACCCACCCTTTTGCATACTTTTTCTAGATGATCATTTATCTGCTCCCTGTCATTATCAGTCAACATTTTCTAGAATTTTCTATAAGTGGAATCAGTGTACTTCTCTTGGTTTGCCTTCATTCATTCTAGAAGGTATATATTGATATGTTATTGTGGTTTTAATTTGCATTACCCTGATGTTTAATAGTGCTGAATATCTTTTCATGTGTTTGTCTTCCCCATATCTGCTTTAGCATAGTGTCAAAATCTTTTGTCCTTTCTTATTAGGTTATTTGATTTCTTCTTACTGAGTCATAAATGATCTATTTATATTCCAGGTATGAGCCTTAGTCAGATTTTTTTATGCAAATATTTTCTTTAAGCCTGTGGGTTGCCTTCTCATTTTTTAACAGTGTCTTTTGAAGAGCAAACATTTTAAATTTTTATGAAGCCCAATTTGTTGAGTTTTCTTGATAGTTCATGCTTTTTTGTATGTTGTATTTAAGAAATCTTTTCCTAAACCAACATTACTAAAACTACTGCTATGATTATTCTAGATGTTTTATAGTTTTCAGTTTTACATTTAGATCTATACTCTATTCTGAGGTAAGTTTTGTGTATGTTGTGAGTAAAAGTCAAGGTTTATATATTTCTGTCAATAGCTAATAATTGTTACAGAATTATTTGTTGAAGAAATTATTATCTATTGGACTGTCTTGTCATTATTGTCAAAGCTAATTTATGTGCATATTTTTCAATATTTTCTGTTTCATTCCATATATCTATTTTATGCCATTATATCATTATTTTACTAACTTGATAGGAAGTGTTAAAATCAGAAAATTTAAGTCCTCCAACAATAAACTTTTTTTGCAAAAGTACTTTTGGCTATTCAATACGATTTGTATTTCTATACAATTTTTTATAATTAGTCAATTTAAAAATATACTATTTGAGATTTTGATTGAGATTACATTGAATTTCTAGATCAGTTTGAAGAGAACAGATTTCTTAACACTTTGAGTTTATGAAATCCATGAATTGGTATCTCTCTTCCATATATTTAGGTCTTCAATTTTTCTCAGTAACTGTTTCTAGATTATAATGTTCCTTGGCATTATTTATTCTATTTGAGCTTCCAGTTTTTTTATACTTTTCATGAAATTTGGAAAAGTTTTAGCCATTGTTTCTTCAATTATCTTCTATTCTCCAGATTGTCTTCTTCTGGGACTTCAATTTCAAGTAAGTCAGATTATATTATCCCAAAGGTCACTGATGGCTCTGTTCACTTTTCAATTTATTTTATTTTTCATTTGCTTCATTTTGAACATTTTCTGTTGCTATGTGTTCAAGTTCTTTAATTTTGTCTTTCACCAATATCTAACATGGTTAGCTCCACCCTATTCTATTTTTCATTTTGATATTGTATATTTTTAATTTCTAGAAGATCCATCCACGTGAGTCTCTTTGATTCTTTATATCTTCCATTTTTCTCCTCAACATGGTAATGTTTTCCTCTATGTTCATGAACTTGACAGAGTAAAATTCCATAGAAAAGAGATTTTTTTTAAAGGTTAGATGCATGTATGTAGCTGTTCTAGAGCCATTTGCAAATCTTGTCATTGATGAGAGAATACAAACTTTGCCTAGGTCCCCGATAAAGTTTATTGCTGAGGATTAAGAATCTAATTAATGGTCTCATGAGTCTAGGATAAAAAAATTAGAGACTTATGTGGCTTTCAACATATAATTAATTTTTTTGCAAGTAAGTATACAATCTATGTGGGATTCCCTTAAACCAAAGTCAAGGCTAAAAGCATCTCTTGTCTGTCTTGTTCATTTATTGCTTTCAGTTTTATATCCCACATATAAGTGGCTTATTTCACTTAACATGATAATCTCAAGATCCATTCATGTTGTTGCAAATGGCTGTATTTCATCTTTTCTTATGGCTGAGTAATATTCCATTGTGTATATATATTGGATAAAGAGGGTGTGGTATATATATGTATTGATCCTCAGCTTGATTCTCAGCAATAAACACACACACACACACACACACACACACACACACACACACACACACACACGTGTATATATACCGCATCCTTGTTATCCAATCATCTAATCCTGAGGTATACCAAGATTAGCCTGAATGGGTGGGAGTGGGGTGGGTTGGGAGAGGCTATCGGTGGGCCTGCAGCTTCCTGTGGCTTCACTCTCCCAGTAGTGATGACTACCAGGCTTTAATTAACTCACTTCTGTACCTCCACCCCTATTACTGGGACCAACCACAGTGTGTGTCAGAAGCTGTATGCTCACTTTTCGATGTTGCTGACTTTCTGTTCTGTAACCTGACCCTTGCTGCTGCAGTATCTCCTGGGGTCCACTGCTGGCTCTGGAAGGATGTGGAGAGATGAGTTCTGGAAGCGTGGTGGGGAGGCAACCAAGCTCTATAACTCTGCTTTCTAGATCACAGCTGTCAGACCTCTGTATTCCATCTCTGTCCTGTTCACTGAGTTCTGCCATAGTATATGCTGATCACTTAAGCAGGAATGCTCAGGGATACAGAGAGTGAATGCCTCAACTCGATTTCTCCCCTCTATCTGAGTTGCACAGAAAGCTCTGGGCTGTGTTGGTGTAGCCATTTCTGCTTCTCTCCCTTTTATCCTCCCTTGCTTCCTGCCCCACCCCCTTGCAGATGCTTTGATTCACAGATCTCTCAGAAGTGTTTGTTAGACTGGGTATCTTCTGATGGATTATAGCTGTTTAATTTTTTGTAATTTCATGGGAAAAAAGATAAAGGGGATCCCTCAAGCCACCATGCCTCTGACAATACACAATTAAAAAATTTTTTTTTCAATCAGAGTTAACATTAAACACTATTTCACATTAGTCTCAGGTGTACAGCACAATAACCAAATATCTACACTATAAACAAAGTGTTACTCCCAACCATATGTAGTCACCACAATATTATTGACTAAATTCCCTTCTTATTTGAGAGACTATTTTGTAACTACCAGTTTGTACTTTTTAATCCCTTCACCTTTTTCACCCAGCCCCCTAAACTCCTCCAGTCTGGCAATCACCAGTTTGTCCTCTATACCTATAAACTGGCTTCTATTTTGTTAGTTTATTTTGTTCTTTGTAATCAACATATATATGAAATCATATGTTATTTGTCTTTCTCTTAGCATAATACCCTCGAGGTCCACTGATGTCATTGCAAATGGTAAGATTTTTTTTTCTGGCAGAGTAATATTCTATTGTGCATATATACCACTACCTTATTCAGTCATCTGTTGATGGACACTTAGGTTGCTCGTTATCTTGGATATTGTAAATAGCACTGCAGTGAACATAAAGGTGCATATATCTTTTCAAATTAGTGTTTTAGTCTTCATTAGATAAATACTCAGAAGTGGAATTGCTGGGTTCTAAGGTAGTTCTATTTTTAATTTTTTGAGAACTGCCAAACTATTTCCCATTGTGGCTGTACCAATTTGTAATCTTACCAATAGTGTATGAGTGTTCCCTTTTCTCTACATTCTCACCAAAACTTGTTGGTTTTTGATTTATTACTAATAAGATTCTCCTTCTTTTTTAAAAAATTAGTTTTAGGTATACAGTACATTGGTTAGACACTTATATAGTTTATAAAATGATCTTTCCCAATTACCTTTTAAGAGGACATCTGGGTTTCTTTTTGTTTCACCTAAACAGTTAGAATTCCTGCTGATTTTCACAGCCAGATTTGAGGGAGCTCTTCTTCCCGGCACTGAAACCCTGAGCTGATGAGCCTGTTGTGGGGACTGGGGCCTCTTGCTTCTCTGGGGTGGAAGAGAACCTCTGCAGCTGAGATAATCTTCCCAGTGTTCAACTGCCACATGTGGGTGTCAGACCAATATGTTTCTCATCTCCACCTCTCTTACCAGTCTCAATGAGGCCTCTTCTTTATATCCTTAGTCATAGGAGTTCTGTTCAGCTAGTCTTCAGATGGTTTTCCAAGTTGATTGTTCTATAATTTAGTTGTAATTTTAAAGTAGTCATGGTAGGGGGAAAGCACAGTGTTTACCTATGCCTCCATCTTGACCAGAATCTCAACTTTATTTTTTTTCAAAAAGGCAATTTATTGAACTTTAAGAAGCTAAGGTACAGGAGAATAAGACATAGTTTAGACTCTTGAAATAGATATCATGCCATTTTTTAATAATAAAAGTTGTTTCCCATTTGCCTCAAGAAAATTTTAGCCTTATTAGCTGATTGGCATAAATGTCCCATCATGACTTCACCACTATTATCGTTCAAGACTCATCTTCTGCCATATTTCTATGTTAATTCCAAGTTTTAGTCACTCTGATAGTTGCATTTTTCTGGATGTGCCATGTTCTTTTCCACTGTCTTTTGTACATGCTACTCTAACTGCCAGATTAATTCTTACTTACACCTCAACCTGTAGTTTGTACATAACCTGTTAGCCATATTTATGTGTTTTTTTGTTGCTTTTACAAGCTACTTCTAGTTGTATATAACACATTATATTCATCTGTTGATTCAAAGCTTGTTCATTCATTTAACAAATATTCAGGTAGCATCTTCCTTCCTCCCCAGCACCCTGAAACAATGAAGATAAAAAGATAAACAAAGAAACCATCACCCTGGCTTTGTATTCTCATTTGTGCTTATCTACGTAATGATCTGTCTTCTTTAGTCTGCTAGGACGTTATCTTTTCAGGATCTGTTAAAGTACCAGCACAAATAACTACCAAATAAATGTTTCTTGAAAGTATTAATAAACAAGAACTATAGCAGAAAAAAAGAGGAATTAGAAAATTCCAAAAGATAAAGCTTACATTGAGATATGTCAAAATGTAAACAGTGATTTAGCTATATCTTTACAGTGAGTTTCAGGTGAATTTTAATTTCTTCTTTATATGATTATATATTATTTGATATTTCTGTAGTGAACATATTTACATACAGAAGAATAAAATAATTAAATGTTTTGAAAAGTTTTGAAACAACTCTGCAGCTGTTCACTGCAAGCTCTGAAATTTTAGTATTATTTCAGAGCTGTCTCAAACCAACACATGCTGATATTTCCCCTAGTTCTGACAATCAGAGCTTGGAGGATTCACTACATTAAAAATATCTATAAGGACTTTTTAACTATTTCAGAAGCTGAAGTACCAATCACTGTCAAAGAGGAGGTGTAAAAAGTTGCTCATTTAAACATCTCTTCCTAGTAATTCCCATAACCTTCTAAATCCAATTCTCTCTGGAGAACTTCAAATAGGCATTTTTATCACTTTAAAACCTTGACATTACTAACATTATTTTTAATAGCCCATTTTAGCACCATCTGACAAACAGCTCACACTCCTTTAGCTGATGATATATTTTTAGAATATCTCTTTTCCCATGGGTGTTGTGGCTTTGCTTTTGTGCCTCTGTGTTGCAGATTTGTGGTTCCTAGATAAGGAGTATGAGACTCTAAGAGTTGGAAGAAAATGCAGGGAGCTGTAGACAATTGCAACATAGCTCTTTATTCTAGCAAGGCATAGCCTGCCTCACAGGGCAGCAGTGTTATCTAGCAAGGGCACAGCAACCCTTGCATGGCATCAGCACCTCTTATACACAGGTTAAACTATAGTGGTGCACTGCCAAGTTAGAAGTCCCCACACAAGTACAAAACACATGGTTACATGAGGGGAGAAGTGCTTAGTTTCTTTCACTTAGAAGTTAGCTGTGGGTGTGGGAGGAAGCCTGACCATGGTTATCTTTCTTTGTCCGCACAGCCTCTTAGGATGAAATATGGCTGGAAAGCCTGTGGTTAGGACACATTGCTGCTACCTCAAACAATCAGATTTAGAAAATGTCCTGAGTTGTTATTCAGTGCTGAAGAACCCGAGGCAAAAGCCATGGGAAGTGATTCACTTTATCAGACTCTTCATCATTTATGGTGAGAGAGGAGAAATTTGAAAACCCAACACAGGGTTAGTCAACATTAGGGAAAAGAATGTTACTGAATATAGGTGTTAGTGAAAGATGTCTTGGAAGCAGTGTGGCACCCTAGTAGGAATATGAAACTGGAAGTCCAAACAAAACTTTAGTCACTTATGGCTTATCTGTCTATATTAACCTCTCAGAATTCAATATTCACATATATAAAAGAGAGGAAACATTAATACCTCTCTGAAGGTAATGTTGTGAAGCTCATCTGTGTCTAGCATATTCATGAAGTACAATAAATGTTAGTTTTCCTTTCCCAGTCAAGTGCATTAACTAGGTGGCTGCTTAAACTCAGTCTATTAACTTCCTACATTTTTAGAATGTTTTCCAAGAATATGAATTTATTTTATAAATCTGTTAAGTTTAATAAAACAAGAAACACTGTGTTGGAAGTCTGGAATAAATATTTGGCTCAAAAAGATCACCTATTAAAGCCACAAATGTCAAAAACCAGCAACTCAAAACTTTGAAGTTTAAACAACAAAATCAAACAGGCTACTCTAAAGGAAAGAGAGCAACTTGCTAATTAATGGAGCTACAGTCTAAGGGAAGAAATGGATGCCTCTTTCAATGCACCCTTTCACTTCACATTCTCTCTTACCTTTTCCTGACTCTTCCCCTGAAATCGACCACTCCTCAGTCCATGGTGGGGGCTGGAGCACGGAAAGAAAAGGAAGGTACTCCAGGGAGATTTGTTTTTTACTTTCATCAAGAGCAGGCAGTCTACTAGACCATAGAAGTGAGGTCATTCCATGATTACAGTACCAAAAGGGACTTTAAAATGAAAGGTCAGTTTTCAAAAAAGTGAGTGAATTAGCTGCGTCTGTACCAAGGAGGAAATTAGGGGAATTCCAAAGTCTTTAGTTTCCAAGTTAAGGATGGAATATGCTGGATAGAACAATAGATGCATCTAAATGTGGAACTCTATGAAGACACATGACTGAGTTCAAATAGAACCCCTTGTAGGGTTCTCAAAACATAAGTACAATTGTGACATGATGTAATTAAAAATAGCCTTAATTAAGAAACAATCTGAGTGTCAACCAACATCGTTAACACACCCAACTGTCTAAATATGGGAAATAATTAAAATGTAATAAAACTGTTATAAGTGTTTCATATTTATCATCTTATGTAATCATCATTCTAATCCAAAAAGTAGGCACTATTATTAGTCTATTTGTTTGATGCAAAAACTTGGTCACAGAAAGATAAATAATTTGCCAACTATCATGTGGCTAGCAAGTGGCAGGGCTTGAATTCTGAACCACTATGCTATGTTACTTCATACGTTTTAACCTAGTAAACTGGATAATTATTATGTAAACTCTTGGCTACAGAAGAGAGGACTTAAAAGAAGAAGGAAAGTGGTAAAAAGCTTATTGTTGGAACTGACCATCATCAATTTATTATACATGAAATTCTTCTATACTTGGATACATTATTTGATAAATATTCATTAGTAAAGAGTGCACAAGAAATTTCCTACATCATATTCTCTAACTTCAATGAAATTTCAGCTTTCTTCCCTTTTTGAAAATTTCACTCAGGTAGACCAACAAAATTTATAAGATGCAGACATCTCTAAGTGATAGGCATCCTGTAGTTAGAATTCTTCTAAACCAATGGATAGACAGAATTAATTATGGATCAATCTACAGACTCCATCAACAAGAGTGAGAGGTATGTGCCTGGGTGGATTCTTATATCATTTCTTATAAGAATGGTAAGTATCTGAATAATTTAGCTGATATGCATGACTTTTACATCTATACAACTAGAACACTTTTTTTCTAATAAGAATATTTTTAATATTTATTATTCTTAATAACAAGTCATTGGTTCTACAGTGAAAATCCATTTGTCTTCTAGTATGCTAATTACTGAATTTTCAATTGTTTTTTGAGATTTCAATAGCTGAATGACTTGGAGGAGCTGCCTCTGGAGTGAGCACATTTAGGTCTAATGCCAGCTGACTAACTGTAAAATTAAACTTTAACTAGTGCAGTATAATGCTCCACTGATTATGCTGAAATATTTCAAAGTAAATCATAGACCTTGTAACAGGATTGCATATTTCTAGTTTGCATATTTCTTTGGAGCTCACTTGTTTTTCCTTTGGATTCTGCTTTTATTTTTGGAAAGGTAATTTTTTCCCCTTGATATGCTTTTTGGTTTTGCTTCTGAAAAACAAATACTGGGAAGCTGTTTTGTGATGTTTATGATATTGCACTTATAATTATAAAAT
The DNA here is from genome assembly GCA_004027375.1 of Macroglossus sobrinus. Lineage (NCBI taxonomy): Eukaryota > Metazoa > Chordata > Mammalia > Chiroptera > Pteropodidae > Macroglossus > Macroglossus sobrinus. Next base: position 12,608 of record PVKZ01001010.1, read on the forward strand.
TAAAGCTTTTTGGATAACAATAACCATATATATAAAACGCTTAATATAGCCCTGGGAATTTTATTGGGCACATTGGAGATATGATTAAATTTAAACATCACAGCAATCTAATGATTAAGGTATCTTGGTTTGCAGCAAAAAAAAAAAAAAAAAAAAAAGATGGAGACTCCAAGAGAATAATTTAGCCAAGGTCACACAGTAAGTGACAGAGACATTATTCAAATCCAAGGCTCATGCTCTTAATTAAGTCACTATGCTACTCAAATGGTTTTATTTTAAAATATATGTTTTTACTTAAAGACAGTACATCATTTACCCCTAATAGTTAATATTTTAACAAATGTTCAGGAATGATTATAAGAGAATGAAGTATTGCAGCTTTTGTGGTAGCTATAGATAAAAAATGCATGAAGGCAGAGAAAAAGAGAGGTATTGGGGTTGCCTCCATTTATTAACAACTGTTTTCAAGACAGTTACAACATATTTAGAAATATCCTATTATCCAGAGTAAGAATGGCTCCAGCTAGTAGCTCTTGGTAATTTTGATTTAACAATCCAGAAACTTTCTGAATGACTGAAGAATTGTCTTTCTGACTACCCTCTGCTCCCAAAGCTTTTGTTTCAAGTTCTTTGGCTCCATTGATGTAGGGAACTACATTCCTGTATTTGTAACACAGGAAATAAGTACCCAAGGATTTGTCAAGGAGCTTGAAGATGATTCTCATATCTTTGTACCACACATATATATTTTTATGAAAAATGATTCAATATAATTAGATCTTCATGAGATTAAAATACATATGAAAACACAAAATGTTCCCAGATCTTTGGCTTAAAATTTTGTATACAAAGAAAATGGCTAACTGATCATTTATTTCTTGCTCATATACAGTCTAATCAATCACAGGGAGAATTCATGCTTCATCCAATCATTCAGGGACACAGATATTGGAGATCTGTATCTACAAAATGGAACTTTTGAAGTCACCTGAGGCATTGAAATCCAGTTGAAAGTTGGGAGAAAAGAAAACATTGAGGATCACATAAGAGGTTTATATGGATCAGTCTTGAAAGTGAGAAGTAACTTTTCTACTCACATTTCACTGAGCACAAATTAGCTGCTTGGCTCTCAGATGCAGGGAAGGTTGGGAAATGTAACCTCTTTCTGGGCAGGAGCTTTTAAGTAAAATCTCTAAATTAAATGTAAACAGAGGCATTATCAATAAAGAACATTGTTCCCAATGTTGTTGTATCTTCAATAAATAAATAGAGAAAGAATGTACAAAAATATCTTTAAGTCTGTAAGGAGTATAAAATTCTTTTTTGGTATCTTAATTTCTTATTTCTGGAATTAATATTCAGAGAGATATTTTCTAGAATTAAAATGCAGGAAAACCTATTTGTGCATAGCTGCACCTAAATTTGGTTAAAATGTTAACTATTACAGGAAAAATAATTTATTATCTTTGAGTAATGTTATGTTTTAAAATAACTCCAATAAAAGCAGTATTGTATATGAATTAAGAGCATGTGTCCTGGAATCAACCAGGCTATGGTAGCTAATGCTTCAGTATGGGAATGTATAAAATGGTGTATTGAAGTAAAATATTTTAGTGTCTACTCAAAGAATAAATGCTATTCATTAACTCAGGAAAGACTTGTGAGTTTTTGTACACTTTCCTAAAGTCATTAGGCCAGTAGGCAGCTAAGACAACAAAGACTCACAATATACTGATTATCATTGTAAAGGATTCTGAACATAAAGTGTAGAACATTAGTCTAATCTTAGATAAATGTGCCACAACTGACCCTAAATCATCTAGTCTTGCTATACTTTGGGTAGTACCCAAAGCTGAAACTGTTATTTAAACAAATAGTTTTGAAAATAGAGAAGTTAAGAGAAATACAACTTTTACATTTTCTTATGGTTTCTTTTATTCTATTGAGTGACTCATACATATTTATAGCTCCATGCTTATGGTTTATAATGTGTGTGTGTATGTGTGTGTCCCACATATACATACATTCCTCCTAGGCTATCTTTGTGCAGTAGTGTTAGCTGCTAGACAAAATAATGTCTCCAAGTTGACACGTAAGGACTAGAGCTGCCAGATGTTCAAAAGAAACATCTGTTTCTGAAGAACATAGGCGACAACAATGAAAGAAAAGCAGGATAATTTTACATAAAAAAGTAAATCCAACAAATGTACAAATATAGCTTATTTATTCTCTTTCAAAGACACTGGCACATAAGGAAAAATAAAGAAACAGTAACATTGCATATTATGTTGTAGGGGTCTATTTCTGTTTTTAGAAGTGTGATATCAGACAAGCCATTGTTTGTATCAATTGTATTGTGAGAGAGTAGATAATGGTAATGAGGGGAGTGTCAATGAAGACAAAACTCATTTATATCTCAATTTTGCTTCAGTTTGTCCATACAGGACTATAATGGTAAAATCATCTGCCCTTACTCTTTGGCCATAATGATGGTACAATCTCCTTCTTTGAAGCCAGCTAAAGTCAATGCAGAAAAGTATTGCAAAGCAAAACATCACTGAATTAGAAACTCGACTTTCACATTGTGTGGTTGGGCTGTTCATCAGAGGAAGGAAGCGGACTGTCAGAAGTAAACTAGAAGTTGCAGAACTTCCAGGTTATAAATACTATGGAGTGGAAATTCTTTGAGTCAAAATAGAGCTTTCTAAAAATTCTGGGCTCAAAATGCCTTCTGGTGTTGGTGGAACAACATGTGTCTAGGTTATTCCTTATTCACTGTCCTCAGTAGCCTGCTTTCCCCTGACCTTGATCTTCTCAGCTTCAGCCTGCTCACCATTGTCTTTCATCTTGGAATGATCTGCAATGACACTGGTTATTTTAAGACTAAGAAATGACAACTAATCTACTCCTATATATTTTCTTTTTCAAGAAATTTTGTTCCAGGTCCAGCATCACAGGTTTCATGCTTTCATGTTCCCTTCAGTTTCCCAAGTATCTACCTTCACTTCTCAAATATCTTTCACTTTTTTTTTTCCCGCTAGAAATCCAACATACAAGAAAAAAGTCCTAGTGACCTACCTCTGGCTTGTCATATCAGAATTTTTGAGGTAGCTATGCATATGGAAATTACCACCTCACCACCTTCTTTATTTTCTTGTCTGTCTCTCTCTCTTTCTCTTCTTTTTTCTCCCACCCCCACATGTTAACAAATACAGACAACATGGATGGATCCTGAGATAATCATGCTAAGTAAAATAAGTCTGACAGAAAAAGTTGAGAACCATATGATTTTACTCATGTGGAATATAAAACTAAAAGCAACAACAAGCAAGACAAACAAAAAACTCAGACATAGACAACAGTTTATAATTATCAGAGGGAAAGAGGAAAGGGGGAAGATCGATAAGGGTAAAGGAGGTCAAATATACGGTAACGAAAGCAGATTTGACTTAGTGTGGTGAATACACAGTGAAATATACAAATGACATATTATAGAAGTCAACACTTGAAACTTATATAATTTAGTAAACTGATGTTACCCCCCAAAAATTAATTTAAAATGAAAAGATTTTACTAGAAAAAAATGTCACTCAATGATGTTATCCAAGAATCATACTCTGTAATGCACTAATATAATGGGAGAAATCTGGAAAAAAAAGAGGGACGAGGCAAAAAAAAAGATATTTTATTATAGAATTGCCAGTAATTACATCTGACCAGAGAATGACTTTTACCTGTCCTGTGTATATGTGACATATAGTCTTTAGTTCATATCTAGAAGAGATCAAATCACACATATAATTTACGCATTTGTCTCATATTTGCGTCTGTTGAAGGAATGGCATGCTTGTGCATGCAACTTTTGAATTCAGCTTATAGATTACTAATTGGAAATGCACAACTCAGAGTAATATGCAGTCATGGTAATAAAAAATGGGCCATGAGCCAGATTCATTATTTTCTCTTCTGTTTTTATACTGGCAGAAAAAGAGGCAGCAACATCTCAGGTATATGTGGTTGCCATAGGGACAGAAGTTGTGATTTACTGGGGAACATTGCTGGAAAAAGCAATAAAACAGCAATTCAGTGCAGGTCATAGGAGCAAATTCACTGAAGTTACAATCAAACCAGACAGCTGCTCATCCATTCAATAAGAATTTTGCAATTGCCATTGTAAGGTAAGTGAAAGAATGGTGAAATCAAGCAAAGTGTTTCACTCCTGCTTGCATGTCTTCAAATGCCATGAGTTCCCTTGGCCCTTAGGCTTTCAAGATTCTGTGCCAAGAATTCTGGTTAGTAGAAAGAGCAGACAATAGATAAAAAGGTTATTTTTAATCCAGTGACTCAAAAGTAAAAATTCAGAACTACAGTGAGATTCTCAATTCTGACACCTCATGATCCAACATAGGTACAAATAGGATTATATCTTGAAAAGGAACCTAGTGTTTACTGTTAAAGTTAACCTATGAGGCAATTTCTGTTTTTCTAAAAGTACAGCTTTAATTATTGTTTAACAAATGAACATCAAGTAAGTATATATATTAAATAAGTATATATATATATATAGATGAATATATGTATATGTAGTGAGTTCTCAATATAGTAAATAGGCTCTGCAACTTAAAGCAAAAAGACCTATTAATAAAAACAATTTACCATATAAACAAGAGTTAAGTTCTTAGGGCATCTCATTGTCAACATTATAATGAAACAATGTTGAATAAAGCAATGTTACTCTGAGGTCTGCTCAGTGTGTGTGTGTGTAAATACATGCATGAGTATACACATATATATAATTATATATAAGTATACACACACATATATATATATGTATTAAGTGAAATAGATTTAACAACAATTACCTGTCTCAATTTTTTCCCCACTATTCTTTTATTATTTTTCAGAACACAGTGCTTGGAGAATCTGATCCAGTATGTCTTTTGTCTTCTCCCCTATTTTCTATAATAGATGCCTGCAATTCTACTTCCTTTGCCTTTTAACATTTTCTATTACATGTTTTTTTTTCCAACTAGAATTTGGTGGTAGGATGGTAGTGGTGGTGGTGGCATTCTAAAGTGTGTATTTTTGAATTTATCTAATATTTAATTTTTCTTTTTAATTAGAAAGTAGTTTTATAGTAGCCTATTTGGTGGCTATTCTCAAGCGTTGGAATGTACATGCTTGAAACATAAATAATGTTCTCTGTCCATATGAAATAGTGTGGATGACAAAGGAAAAGATTAAATGCAACATTGCCTTTTACAAGAGTGCACTTAAGTGTTGGAATGATTCAATTTAAGGTGAGTGCCTTTGAAATTATGTAACACAATATATGCCTCAGAATGTCTATGCCTTAAAAACCCTCAGTCTAACAGGAGAAAAAAGGGTACTCTAATGCATATGGTTCATCTTTGATAGTCTGGGTGAGCCATTCGTTTGTACACATATGTCTTCAAGGAAGACAACTATTTCCTCTGGAGCTCAAACAAAGAAATAATAATTTGCACCAATACTGATAGAAAAACTAGCTACTATGAACTTATTGGGAAGTTGTATGTCACTCTTCAATACATCATGTTTTCAACTAGTATTGTATCTTTTTCTTAATTGATTAAGCATTATTACATTGGTTTTGTTTGTTTTAAACATAGAGATGGAGACTTGAGTTATCAATGTGTGACACAACATTGTCATTGGTCTTCTAGAATTTTATTTTATCTTACTATTCTTCTTAATCTCTAGATTAAGAAACCCTAATCTCCACTACAATTATTCTCCTCACTCTATCCTACTCCTCAGCCCTTCATATTAGCTTATTTCCATGTCCCAAGTGTTTCATAAACATTCCTGAATAAACATATATTCTTGAAGAATATGTATAGTTGTTTTGCAAGGTAGATAAGTGCAGTGGCTGAGAGTGTGGACCCTGGTTACTCCTGCCTGGTTGATACTGTAGTTTTACCACATAGTAGGCACATGTCCTTGGTGCTTATTATTTAACCTTTCTGTGCTTAAAATTCTTCATCCAGACAATGAGGATATTAATAGTACCCATCTGGATGGGCAATTATATGGATTACAATGTATATAAACTGCTTAAAACAGAGTCTAGCACATAGCAAGAACTATATAGATATTAGCTATTGCAGGTGTGTTTAATTTGCACATGGTAATGAGCTATAGCGTTTACTTTTTTTCATAAAATTTTCCAAAAACAGCATATTTACATCATTCATTTTCTTTATGGATATTGCTTCTGAATGTTATGTAGTATTTCACAGCACTTATCCTATACATCTGTGTTGCTGCAGATTCGCGGTTCTGAGGTAAGGGGTACAAGGCTCCGACAATTGAAAGAAAATACGGGAGCTGTAGGCAACTGCAACATAGCTCTTTATTTCAGCAAGGGTAGGTTAAACAATAGTGGCACACTGCCAGATAATGGAAGCCTGCACATGTGTACCAGGCACATGGTTACATAAGGGGAGAAATGCTGAGTCACTTCTGCTGGGAAGTTAGCTGCTAAGGGTTTGGGGAGGGAGCCTGACTATGGCCATCTTTCTTTCTCTGCACAACATTTCACTTTTACATTCCCTGCTTATGCAGACACTTAGGTTGTTTTTGTCCTCCTAATTGTAGACAAAGCTATAATGAATGTCCTTACAGCCTAAAGAAATGTGGGAGGATTTCTCTGGGTCATGTTTCCAGCAGTGAGATTATTGGGCTACTAGGTGTACAAATAGTTTATTTGTTAAGAACTGTCATTTGTTCTTATCAATGATTGGTATTTTCCCTCTATTCTTACAATATGGCTTTCTGACTTTTGCCATTTTGTTAGAAGAAGAGAGGTAGTTTATGATTGTTTTAGTTTTTTTTTCTCCAATGGAGTGTTGCTATTCTTGATATATTTCTTACCCACTTAAGTTTCTCCATTCATACCATTTTCTCATTTTTCTAATTTAGTTCCTATCTTTTTCTCACCATTTTGTAGGAGTTTCTTGTATACAAAGAACTTATACAACTTGACAACAAAAAACGACCTAATTAAAAAATGGGCACCTGAACACACTTATTCCAAAAAAACATACAAATATCCAACAGACATATGAAAAGATGCCCAATATTACTAGCTATTAGGAAAATGCAAATCAAAACCACAGTGACATGCCACATATTATCAACAAGACAAATAATAAGTGTTGGAGAGACTGTGAGAGAAAAGAAACCCTCATGCACTGTTGGTACAGCTTCTATGGAAAACAGTATAAAGTTCCCTAAAAATTAAGACTAGAATTACCATATGACCTGGCAATTTTTCTTCTGGGTATCTATCCCCAAAATTTGAAACATTTATCCATAATGATATATGCACTCCAATGTTAATTTTAACATTATTCACAGTGGCCAAGACATGGAAACAACTGAAGTGCCCTTCAATAGATGATGGGATAAAGAAGGTGTGGTACATACATACAATGGAAATTACTCAGCCATAAGAAAATATGAAATATTGCCAACTGGTTTGATCAGACAGAAAAAGTTGAGAACTCTATAATTTCATTCATTTGTGAGTCATAAAACTGAAAGCAACAATCAAGACAAACGAAAACTTGTAGAAAAGGACAATAATTTGTGGTTACCAGAGGGAAAGTGGAGAGAGAGTGAGATAGATAAGAGTAAAGGGGGTCAAATATATGATGACAGAAAAAGGCTTTGAGTGGTGAACACACAATGTAATATACTGATGTATTATTGAATTATACATTTAAGACCAATATAATTTAATTAGCCAATGTTACCCCAATAAATTTAATTCAAAAAAAATTTCAAAAACAAAACAAAGAAATAAAAGATACTACCTTTTGGTTTGGCTCTCTAGTTTTAGTTTACTTATTCATTACTTTCTACTTTAATATTTTGTTCTTTCCCTTTTCTTGGTAGGAATTGACTATATTCCTCTTTGTTCTTAGCTTCTTCAGTTAAAAGCTCAAAGTATTTGTTTCCTATCTTTCTTGTGAGTGTATTTTTATGTGGATTTAAAAGTATAAATTTCTAATTATTTCTTTAGCTGTGCCTCCCAGAAGTTTACAATAGTTAATTATCATTATTTCTTATTAAATTTATTGGGGTGACATTGGTTTATAAAATTATATAGGTTTCTATAATACATCATGTTCATGAGTTTTTGTTTGTTGTTTGGTTTCAGTTTATATCCCATATATGAGTAAAATTATATTGTTCCCTTAGTATGATATTCTCAAGATCGATCCATGTTGTCACAAATGAAAATACTTCACCTTTTCTTATGACAGTAATATTCCATTGTATGTATGTACCACACCTTTATCCAATTATCTATGAAAGGGCACTTTGGTTCTTTCCATGTACTGGCCAATGTGAATAATGCTGTAATGAACATCAGGGTGCACATATCTTTATGAATTAATGTTTTCCAGTTTTTTGGGTAGAAAGCCAGAGAGATATTTCTGGGTCATATGAATTCTATTTTTATTTTATTTTTTTGAGAAACCTCCAGACTGTTTTTTAGAGCTGCTGTATCAATTTACATTCCCACCATCAGTGTGTGAGGGTTTCTTTTTCCCCACAATCTAACACTCCTTATTGTTCTGTTGATGACAGCCATTCTAACAGGTGTGAGGTGGTATCTCATTGCGGTTTTGATTTGCATTTCCCTTATATCTAGTGAAGTTTAACAACTTTTCATATGTCTGTTGGCCGTTTATATGTCTTCTTGGGAAAAGTGTCTGCCCATTTTTTAATTGTATTATTTGTTTTTATTGTTGAGTTGTATGAGTTCTTTGTATATTTTGGTAATCCTAAATATTCTCTAATATTGCTATTGATTTATTTTTTTCTACATTTTATTTGTTGGCATATTTTGTACTTTAATGTATCTTTTTAGTTATATTTTTAAAAATTGATTTCTAAATTTATTGCATAACATAATCTTAGAAAGTATAATCTTTATGATAATATTTCTTTGGACGGTATTGATGCTTTTGTCATTGTTATAATTTTTGTGACTGTTCTAATGTGAACATTAAAAATGTATATGTGTATGTGCAGACAGAAATATATATAAAATAAAATATACAAAGGTCTATATATGAACACCAATCAACATAAACTTATTTTTCACATTAATAAGATTTTAAAAAATTGCTTATATTGGCAGTTTCTGAGGGGAGTTCTTATAATCTGTGACTATAATTTTTGTTATCCAAGTTTACATATATAGTTAAAAGAACAGAATGTACTATAAGACAACATACTACAAAGTCCTCTACACCACACTCCTATAATTATATTTCTTTTTAGGAGCAAAAAACTCAAACTTTTTTATTTTTTCTGTTATTTTTTCCATATTGCCAAAATTTAAATATATATATATATATATATATATATATATATATATATATATATATGCATATACATATATAGTCATATAAAATGCCTAAAATTATGTATAAATATACATGATGCTTAACATTCTATATAAGTATAATTTACATTGTGTGTATTTATTCATTATCTATGACTTCCTATAATGAAAGAGGAAGGCTTAGCTGTGTTAAACATATCTTTCTCTCCCTCCTTCTTATCCTTCTATCATCATGCAATATAGTTGTATTGTTCCCAAATTAGCTGCATAGAATTGTATGATTATCTATTATTTTTTATGTATTTTTAGTTTTGTTTAAAAATTGCCTCATTTTCTCACTGTTTATTGGAAATGTAAAGCTCCTTTTAATATGATGAAACACTTTAGAGTCTACCAGTTAAAAATTATTTTTTCTTACTTAATTTTGGATTGACTATGCTCTAGGCTGGGTGCACCTTGGTTTTTCTTTTTCTTTCTTTTTTTCTTAAAACAAACCCCTTTCTGGATTTCTTCATCACTTTTTTTTCTAGTGTAGATATAATTTCATGTTCCCATGTCTTTTCTTGTTTGCTTTCTCATTTTGTGGAGCACAACTTCCAGTGGCTCCTAGATAAAGAATTTAGGAAAGGATTGTGAGACTTTGTTTTGCTGAAAATATATTTTTTTCACACTTGATTGATAGATTTTTTGGTATATAATACTACATTTGAAATAATTTTCCTTTACAATGTTTTAAAGTTTGACTTTATTGTCTTCTAGCTTCCAATGTTGTTATTAAGCCATCCTTCTTGGGTTGTTTCACCTGTCCTGCAGTAACAAAGAAGTGAGGATGAAGGAAATCTAAGAGATAGACCTGTCCACTTGGACCTGTGCACTTGCAGGTATCACATCTATGCTTCAAACAGCTTTGGGAAGACTCTAATGTATTCTGTCCCCTGAGGCAGGCATGGGGCTGACCAAGCTTATGTTCTGCCTCATAGCATTGCAGAATGGTCTAGCCAGAGCAATGTGAAGAGATAAAAGAGTTTATTTAGGAAGCATTCACTCAATCCATGAACCTAGCCCTCTTCTCTAGGATGTTCTTCATCAACATCTGAGTACTTTATTTATTGGATCCATAAACCACTCTTTAATTCTGAGACATTGCTAGTTTGGGTTTGGGGTGACCAAATAACCTATGAAAATGTACCATCTAATAGAAACCCAGGAATTTCTTTTTATTGTGTAGGTTAATGTTGTTGAAATATATGTTCAAACACAAAGTTTATTAGTTAATTTTGTTACAATAAGCTGTTATTGGAGTAGAATTTATTTTATTGTTTATTTTATTATTTTTTAGGTGAGGAAACCCTTGGTTGACCTCACAGATTGCAAGGACCTTGTCAGCTTACAACCCCTTATTTTTTTATTTTTTACATCTACAGCACCTGGTTTTCCTAGGTGGTCTCCCATACAAGTACTAACCAGGCCCAACCGTGCTTAGCTTCTGAGATTGGAGTAGAGTTTATACATTGTTAATTTGTTTTCCCTATCAGTAAATAATATCCCTGACCAATTAGTTGCTAGGCTAAAATCTGAAAATCAGCCTTGATTCTTCCTTCACCTTCATCTCATATATTTATTTCATTACCAAGTCCTATAGGTTTTTCTTTCAATTTATATTTTAGATCTGTTCACTTTTCTTTATATCCCCTACCAGTATATTAGTTAAACTCCATTATTTCTTATTTGGACTATTATAGTAGCTTAAATGGTCCCATCTTTCATTTATTAAAAATTGGCTTTATTAAAGTATAATTTACATATATAAAATTTATTCACTACAGATTAATAATTTGATTATTTTTAGCAAGTTTATGTAGTTATGCACCCACAACCACAACAAAATTTTATTTTTATTTTGGAAAGAATACTTAACATGATATCTACTTTCAATAAGTTTTAAATGTGTAATGTATTGTAATGTTATACAGCTGATCTCTAGAGTTCATTCGATTTGCTTGACTGAAACTTTCTAACTGTTGGTTAGTAAAAGTCAATATCCCACAACCCCATGCCCCATTTCACTCTATGAATTCATTAGTCTATTTAGATAACTCATATAATTATAAGCAAGCAGTATTTATCATTCTGTGACTGGTTTATTTCACCTAACATAATGTACTCAAGGTTCATCAATATTGTTGCATATTGTAGTTCTTGTTTTTTTTTTAAGGTTGAATAATATATTGTATGTATATGTTGAATTTTTATGTGTATAATGACATTATCAGACAACTTTAAGTAATTTTTAAATTGTATTTATAAAAATTTATACAAAAAAATAATTTAAAAAAACTTGTGTACTCTTTTTTTCAATTACAATTGACATTCAATAATATTTTATATTAGTTTCAGGTATACAGCATAATGGATAGACTTTTATATGATTTATAAAATGACCCCCTGATTATAGTAGCCACCTGACACCATGCATAGTTATTACAATATTATTGACTATACTCCCAAGTTGTACTTCACATCCTTGTGACTATTTTGTGACTATCTATCTGTCCTTCTTAGTCTTTTCACCTTTTCACCCAGCCCCCCAAACTACTCCCTTCCATCTGGCAACTATGAAAGTGTTCTTTACATATGTGTGTGTGTGTGTGTGTGTGTGTGTGTGTGTGTGTTTGTGTGTGTGTGTGTGTTTCTTTTTTGTTTCTTTAGATTCAACATATAAGTGAGGTCATATAGTATTTGTCTTTCATTGTTTGACTTATTTCACTTATAATACCTTCTAGGTCCATCCATGTTGTCACAAATGGTAAGATTTCATTCTTTTTGAAGAATGAAAACACACACCACATCTTCTTTATCCAATTTTCTATTGATGAGTACTTAGGTGGCTTACAAATCTTGGTTATTCTAAATAATGCTACAATAATAACAGAAATGCATATATCTTTTTTAATTAGTGTTTTGGCTTTCTTCTGAGGTAAAATTGCTGGATTACACAGTAGTCTATTTCTAATTTTTGAAGAAACTTCATACTGTTTTCAATTGTGGAGCACCAATTTGCATTCCCACCATCAATACGCTATGGTTCTCTTTCTACTACACCTCTGCAACACTTGTTGTTTGCTGATTGATTGATGATAGCCATTTTGACAGATGTGAAGTGATATTGAATTGTAGTTTTAATTTGTGTTTCCCTGATGATTAGTGAATGAGCATCTTTTCATGTCTATTGCCATCTGTATGTCATCTTTGGAGAATGTCTATTCAAGTCCTCTGTCCATTTTTTAATTATATTATTTGTTTTTTGGTCTTAAGTTGTATTAGTTCTTTAGAAATTTTGGTTATTAACTCCTTATTGAATGTATTATTGGCGAATATCTTCTCCCAATTAGTAGTTTTTTTTTTGTTTTGTTGATGGTTTTTCTTTGCTGTGAAAAACTTTTTAGTTTGATGTAGGCCCATGTGTTTATTATTATTTTTTGTTTCTCTTGCCTGAGGAGGTATATCCAAAAAAACATTACTAAGAACAATGTTAGAGAGTTTATTGCCTGTGTTTTCTTCTAGGAGTTTTATAGCTTTGGGTCTTATATTTAAGTCATTAATCCATTTTGACTTAATGTTTATATAGTGTAAGAATGTGGTCTGATTTCATTTTTTTTTTATGTATCTGTCCAGTTTTCCCAACACCGTTTTTTGAAGAGCTTGTCTTCTTATACCCCATTGTATATCCTTGCCTTCTAGGATTAATTGACCATGTAGGCATAAATTTGTTTCAGGGCTCTCTGTTCTGTTCCATTGATCTATGGGTCTGTTTTTATGTCAGTATCCTGTTTTGATTACTATAGCCTGGTAATATAGTTTGACATCAATTTAGTTCTTCTTAAGATTGCTGTGGCTATTCGAGATCTTCAATGGTTCCATATAAATTTTATGATTATTTTTCTAGTTCTGTAAAAAATTCCATTGGTAATTTAATTGAGATTGCATTGACTCTACAGATTGCTATGGGAACTGTCAACATTTTAACAATGTTAATTATTTCTATTCATGAGCTTGCTTCCATTTATTTCTATCTTCAATGTTTTATACATTTCTGAGTACAAGTCTTTTATCTCCTTTGTTAAATTTATTAGTAGGTATTTTATTACTTTGATTTAATTGTAAATGAGATTGTTTTCTTAATTTCTCTTTCTGATACTTTGTTTTTGCTATAGAAAATTTGAATTTCTGACTATTAATTTGTATCCTGCCACTTTACTGAATTCATTTATTAGTTCTAACAGTTTTTTTTTTTGTAGAATATTTAGAGTTCTCTATATAGCATCATGTCAAATGCAAATAATGACAGTTTTACTTTTTTCTTTACAATTTGGACGGCTTTTAATTTTTCTTCTCTGATTTCTAGGCTAGGACTTTCAACACTATATTGAATGAAAGTTGTAAAAATGGACATCTTTGTCTTGTTCTGAAGCTTAAGGAAAATGCATTTTGCTTTTTCTCCATTGAGAATATTGTTAGATGTGGGTTTGTCATATAAGGCCTTTATAATGTTGAGGTATGTTCCTTCTATTTCCACTCTGCTGAGAGTTTCTATCATAAATAGATTATGGGTTTTATCAAATGTTTTTTTCTGTATCAATTGATAGAATCTTATGAGTTTTATTTTTTATTTTATTTATAAGGTGCATCACATAGTTTATATAAGGATGTCAAACCAACCTCACATCCCAGGAATGTCTTATTTGATTGTGTTGTATGATCTTTTTAATGTATTGCTGAATTTGGTTTGCTAATATTTTGTTGAGGATTTTTGCATCTATGTTCATCAGGGATATTGGCCTATGATTTTCTTTTTCTGTAGTGTCATTGTCTAGTTGTAGAATTGAGATAATGCTGTCCTCACTGGGAGCTTTCCTTTCTTTGAATTTTTTGGAATAGTTTGAGAAGAGTAGGTGTTAATTCTTACTTAAATGCTTTGTAAAATTCACCTGTGAAGCCATCTGGCTCAGGGTTTTGTTTCTTGGAAGTTTTTAATTTTTTTATTAATTCTATTTTATTAGTAGTTATTGGTCTGTTAATATTTTCTGTTTCTTCTTGACTCAATCTTGGAAGATTGTGTGTTTCTAGAAATGTATCCATTTCTTTCGGATTGTCCAATTTGTTGGTATATGATTGTTTATAGTATTTTCTTATAATCTTTTGTATTTCTGTGATGTCACTTGTCTCTTTTTTTTTTAAATTTCTGATTTTATTTATTTGGATTCCATCTTTCTTTCTTTTTCTTGATGAGTCTGTGAAGTTTTATCAATTTTGTTCATCTTTTCTAAGAACCAGCTCCTGGTTTTTTTGATCCTTTGTAGACTCCATTTCATTTATTTCTTCTCTGATCCTTAATATTTCCTTTCTTCTATTCTCTTTGGGCATTGTTTGTTATTCTTTTTCTAGTTTATTTAGGTGTAAGGTTAGATTGTTTATTTGATATTTTTCTTGTTTCTTGAGGTAGGCCTGCATTTATATTAATTTCTTTCCTGGAACTGCTTTCACTGGGTCCCCTAAATTTTGGGTCATTATGTTTTCTTTTTCATTTGTTTCAAGGTAACGTCTAATTTCTTTCTTGATCTCATGGTTAACTCATTAATTATTTGTTAGCATATTATTTAATGTCTATTTATTTGTGTGTTTTTCAGATTTTTTTTCTTTTAATAGATTGCATGTTTCATACTATTGTGGCCAGAGAAAATGCTTGATATGCTTTGAATCTTCTTAAATTTATGAAGACTTGTTTTGTGAATAACATGGTACATTCAGAAAAACATTTTATCTATGGTTAAAAAGATTGTATATTCTGCTGCTTTTGGGTGAAATACTCTGAAAATATCAATTAAATTGATCTGATCTAATATGTAATTTAAGGACACTGTTTCTTTGTTGATTATTTTTTTGTTGTTGATGTAAATGAGATGGTAAAGTCCTCTACAATTGCTGTATTAGTGTTGATTGATCTCTTCCTTTATGTCCATCAATTTTTGCTTTATGAATTTTGGTGTGAATACTTCAGATGCTTAATGTTTCATAAGGGTTATTGTTTCTTATTTGATTGAGATATTTATTATTATGTAGTGTCCTTTGTCTCTTATACAGCCTTTGTTTTAAAGTCTATTTTGTCTTATATAAGAATAACTACCCCAGTTTTATTTTTTATTTCCAGTTGCATAGCATATCTTTTTTTATACATTTACTTTCAGTTCTTGTATGTCTTTTATCTGAAATTGGTCTCTTATAGGCAGCATAGGTAAGGGTTTTTTTTTTTTTTTCTAGTCAGCCATAATATATTATTTTGGGGCAAAGCATTTAATTAATTTACATTTAAAGTGATAATTGATAGGTATGTAGTTAATGCTACTTTGTTATTTATATGTTTTTTCCTACTATTTCTTCTTAAAGAAGTTCTTTAATGTTTATTTGTAATATTGGTTTTGTGGTAATGAATTTCTTTAGCTTATTATTTTCTCTTCTGGGAAGCTCTTTATCTCTCCTTCAATCTTAAATGATAGCCTTATTGTGTGGAGTAGTCTTGGTTAATGGTCCTTGCTTTTCATCACTTTGACTATTCCTACCATTTCCTTTTGGCTTGTAAAGTTTCTGTTTTGAAACCAACTGACAGTCTTAAAAGAGCTCCCTTGTAAGTAATTGCTTTTTCCTTGCTGTTTTAAGATTCTCTCTCTCTCTCTCTTTTTTTTTTTTTTTAACCATTTACATTTAAATTATGGTATGTATTTTGGTGTGGGCCTCTTTGGGTTTATCTTCTTTGGGACACTCTGCAGTTTTTTGTCTTTTATGTTTATTTCCTTTTCCTGGTTAAGAAAATTTTCAGTCATTACTTCATTCAAACAAGTTTTAAATATCCCGCTCTATCTTTTCCTTCTGGTACTTCTGTGATGTAAATGTGGTATGCTTGATGTTGTCCCAGAGGTTCTTTAAAGTATCCCCATTAAAATTTGTTTTTCTTTTTTTTTTCAGTTAATTTTCCATTATTTTTATTATGCTAAAAAAACATAAATTTTACCCTTTAACTATTTTTAGGTGTCCAGTTCAGTGCTGTTAAGTATATTTACAATGTTGTAAAACAGATCATCAGAACTTTTTCATCTCACCAAGCTGAAACTCTATATCGCTAAACAATAAGTTCCCTTAGTCCCCTACCCACATTCCCTGGTAACCAGCCTTCTACTTTCTATATTTATGAATTTTTCCACTTTAGGTACATTCGTATAACTGAAATCATACTGCATTTGTCCTTCTGTCACTGGTTTATACTTTCTTAAAATTTAATTTAATTTTTTTTAATTTAATTTAATTTTTTACAATTCAACAGTAAGTCATATGTGTTTTGCATTGTATATTCACCATCCATAGTTAGATTTCTTTCTGTCACCACATATTTGACTCCTTTTAATCCATTTACATCCTCATGTCCCCAACCCTTTGATAACCACTGGTCTATTATCTATGTCCATGAGTCTCTGCTTGTTTGTCATATTTGTTTGTAGCTTTTAGATTTATATCCCACATACAAGTGATATGTAGATTTCAACTTTTTCTACCTGTCTTATTTCGCTTAGCATGATTATCTCAAGGTTTATTTATGTTGTCACAAATGACAGTATTTCATCTCTTCTTATAGTTGAGTAATATTCCATCATATATATGTACCACAGCTTCTTTATCCAATTATCTGTTGTAGAATACTTTAGTTGCTTCCATGTCCTGCCCACTGTGAATAATGCTGCTATGAACATTGGTGTACAATCTCTTTGGATATGGGTTTTCCAGTCTTTGGGGTAAATACCCAGTAGAGAAATTGCTGGATCATATGGTAGATCAATTCTTAGTTTTTTGAGGAACCTCCATACTATTTTTTATAGTTGCTGTACCAACTTGCAGTCCCACCAAAAATTCCTTTTTTTCCACTTCCTCTCCAACACTTATTACTACTTGTCCTGTTGATAATAGCTATTCTAACAGATGTGAAATGGTATCTCATTGTGGTTTTGATTTGCATTTTCCTAAAAGCTAGTGATATTGAGCATTCTTTTATATATTTGTTGGCCATTTGTATGTTTTCTTGGGAGAAGTCTCTCTTGAGGTACTCTATTCATTTTTTAATTGGATTGGTTTTGTTATTGTTGTTGTTATTGAGTTGTATGAGTTCTTTGTATATTTTGGATATTAGGCCCTTATTGGAGGCATTGCTGGCAAAGACATTTTTCCATTTGGATGGTTGTCTCTTTACCTTGTTGATGGTTTCTTTAGCTGTGCAGAAGCTTTTTAGTTTGATGTAGTGCCATTCATTTATTTTTGCATTTATTTCCCTTGCCTTTGAGATCAAATTCATAAAATACTATTTAAATTCAAGGTCCTTGTGCTTAGTTCCTATGTTTTCTTTGCAATTTATTGTTGCAGGTCTTATATTCAGTTTCTTAATTTATTTTGAGTTAATTTTGGTGTGTAGTGTAAGATGACGGTCTAGTTTATTTCTTTTGCAGGTGGCTTTCCAGTTTTCCCAGCACCATTTATTGAAGAGGCTTTCCTTTCTCCACTCTAGGTTTTTGAAACTTCTGTTGAAAATGATTTGCTCATATAAACATGGGCTTACTTCTGGACTCTCAATCAGTTTCACTGGTTTATGTGTCTGTTATTCTGCCAATACCATGCCATTTTGATTACTATCACTTTGTAGTATAATTTGAAGTTGGGCAAAGTGATGCCTCTAGCCTCATTCTTCTTTCTCAGAATGGCTTTGGCAATTTAGGATCTTTTGTGCTTCCATACAAACCTGATAATTTTTTATTCCATTTCTCTAAAAAATGTTGCTTGAACATTGATGTAGATTGCTTTAAATCTTTATAATTCTTTAGATAATAAGGTCATTTTAAATATGTTGATTCTTCCAATTCAAGAATACAGAATATTTTTCCATTTCTTTGTATCTTCTTTGATTTCTTTTAAAAGGGTCTTATGGTTTTTATTGTATAAGTCCCTCAAAAGATTTGTTAAATTTACTCTTAGATATTTTATTCTTTTTGTTGCAACTGCAAAAGGAATTTTTTTCCACTTCTTTTTTTTTTGACACTTTATTTTTAGAGTATAGAAATGGTATGGGTTTTTGAACATTGAATTTTTATCCAGAAACTTTATTGCATTTGCTTATTGTTTCTAGTAGTATTTTTGTAGTATCTTTAGGGGTCTCTATATAGAGAATCATGTCATTTGCAAATATTGACAGTCTGACTTTTTCATTTCCTATTTGGATGACTTTTATATCTTTCTCTTACCTGACTGCACTCGATAGGACCTCCAATTTTATATTGAATAACAGTGATAATAGTAGACAGCCTTGCCTTGTTCCTGATCTTAGAGAAAAAATTTGTAGTTTTTTTACCATTAAATATAATGTAGATTGAGGGTTTGTCATAGATGGACTTTATTATTTTACGGTACTTTCCTTCTATACTGATTTTGTTGAGTGTTTTGATCATAAATGGATGCTGTGTCTTAAAGGATATTTCTGCATTTCTTGATATGCTCATATAATTGTTATTTTTTAATTTGTTGATATGGTGTTTTTATCAATTTTCATTTCCCTGTGCCCCTGGGATAATAAAGCCCACCTGATTGTAGTGTATGATCTTTTAAATATGTTGTTGTATTTGGTTTGCTAGTATCTTAGGATATTTGCATCTGTGTTCATGAGAAATATTGGTTTGTAGTTTTTTCTTTGTTTTTTTTTTTTGAGTTATCTTTACCAGGTTTTGGTATCTGGGTAATACTGGCCTCATAAAATGAGTTAGGAATTATTGCCTCCTCTTCAAATTTTTTGGAAGAGTTTGAGGAGAATAGGTATTAAATCTTTGAATGTTTGGTAGAATTCACTGGTAAAGCCATCTGTTCCTAGACTTTTACTTTTCGGTAGGTTTTTGATGATTGTTTCAATTTCCATACTTGTAATCAGTCTATTTAGGTATTCCTCTTCTTGATTCAGTCTAGGAAGGTTGTATCTTTCTAAGTACTCGTCCATTCCTCCTCGTTTATTAAATTTGGTGTTATATACTTTTTCATAGTATTCTTATATTCTTAGATTCTTTGTATTTCTATAATATTTGTCATAATTTCTTCTCTTTCATTCCTGATATTATTTATTTGTATCCTTTCTCTTTTTTCTTTAGTGAGTCTAGCCAGTGGTTTGTCAATTTTATTAAACTTTATAAAAACTTTTTGCATTTTTTTTCAATTTTATTTAATTCTGTTCTAATTTTGATTCTTTCTTTTTTTCTACTGATTTTAGACTTTATTTCTTTTCTTTTTCTGTTTTTTAAGATGAAGAGTTAGGTTGTTTATTTGAGCTTATTCATGTTTTTGAAGATAGGCCTGTAATGATATGAACTTTCTTCTTAGGACCTCTTTTGCCATGTCCCAAAAGTTTTGATACGTTGTACTATCATTATCATTCACTTCTATGTAATTCTTCTCTGACCCCTTCTTTAGCAGCATGTTGCTTAATCTCCTTGTATTTCTGGTTCTTCCTGCTTTCTTTTTACAGTTGATCTTCAGCTTCAAAACATTACGATCAGAAGATATGATTGGTGTGATTTCAGTCCTCTTATATTTGTTGAGGCTATCTCTGTGTCCTACGATGTGGTCAGTCCTTGAGAATGTTTCATGTGCACTAGAGAAGAATGTATAAGCAGCTGTTTTTGGGATGGAAGGCTCAGTATATGTCAATGTGCCATTTAAGGATGTTATTTTCTAATTGATTTTCTGTTTGGATGATCTCTTTATATTTGACAGTGGAGTATTTAGGTCCCCTACTGTGATATTGTTGTGGTATGTTTCTCTCTTTAGTTCTGTTAATAATTACTTTAATATATTTTCAGGCTCCCTGAAAATAGTAGCCTAGATATTAATAAGTATTATGTCTTCTTAGTGCATGGTTCCCTTTATCATTATGAAGTGTCCCTCAATATCATTCTTTACCTTTTTTTATTTTGAAATCTATTTCATCTAATATTAGTTTTTCTACTTCTGCTGTTTTATGAATGCCATTTACTTGAAATATAATTTTCTACCCTTTCACTTTGAGTCTATATTTGTCTTTGGAACTGAGATGTGTCCCCTGGAGGCAGGATATTGTTATTTTTTTTATACAATATGCAGCTCTGTGACTTTTTATTTGTGAGTTCAGTCCATATATATTTAGTGTGATCATCGAACTATGTAGTTTTTCTATAGCCAGTTTATCTTTTGCTTTCTGGTAGCTTGATGTTTCCCTTGTTTCCTTGTCTTTGTGTTTCTGTTTTTTATTTTGCTTGGGTTTTGTGGATTTTCCCTCTGTTCCTTCTTATTTTTTTGTTGTATACTTCAGTTCTGAGTCTTTGGCATGTGGTTATCATTACAAATATGTAAAGGATAGTTACATGTATATAGTAGTCCATTTCCTTCTGTTTACTTCCATTCTCCTTTGCAAATTTGGATCTTTGAATCCTCTCCTTTTCTGTTATTGCTGTCTCAATTTGTCCCTATGTATGCTAAATTTTCATTGCTATCATGCAATAGCAAACCTCTTCTTATTGTTTAAACTTATAATTGGCCTCTTCTTAGTAAGGGTTGCACTCCTCTGCTTCAATCTGCCTGGTAGTCTCCTTACTCATAGTTATGTATTTTTTTTGGTCATTTTGTTTTAGGTGAGCCTACTCTTTTCAGTATTTTCTGTAATGCAGGCCTGTTAGTGAAGAATTTCCTCAATTTTTGTATGTCTGGGAAGGTCTTAATTTCTCCTTCATATTTAAAGGAGAGCTTAGCTGGGTACATTATTCTAGGCTGATAGTTTCTTTCACTTAATAGTTTAAATATTTGATTCCATTCCTTTCTGGCTTGTAAGATTTATACTGAGAAGTTCAATGATAACCTAATGGATTTTCCTTCATAGGATACCATTTTCTTTTTCTTGGCATCCCTGATAATTCTTTCTTTGTCATTGATTTTTGATAATTTTAATTTAATATGTCTTGGAGAGGCTTTTTTGGGTTGAGATATTTCATCATGATCACTACTCTTAGTTTCATTCCCTGTCAGAGTTAGTGAAGTTTCTGTAGCATTTGCTCAGATTCCCTTAGGGTTCTGTGGTGTTTGGCCTTGGAAAATATGGGCAGGATGTGGGGTGTGCTCTGGGTTGGAGGATAGGTGTGTAGCTCGGTCTTGCATTTTACAACCATGGCTGGTAATCAGTTGTTGCTTCTCTGCCATTTAGTCCCTGCTTTGCTTTCTGCCCTGATCCCTGGGCACTGCCACTGCATGTGGCTTACAGATCTCTCAGGCAGAGCTGTTCAGGTAACCCACCACAACTTCTCTCTCCCTTCTCCTAGAAGGAGCTCCAGCTGTGAGAGGAAGCTTCTTTGTTCCTCCCAATCTAGTGCCCTACTCCAAGGTTCTGATTTCTGGTAATTTTTATGTGCAGATCATTCACTCAGATGTGCTTGTGTGTAGGTTAGATGTTATTTGTTGAGTTTTAGATGTTCAGCTTATTGTTATTTCAAGGAGAAAGATCTGGGGACACCTCTCATTCCACCATACTTCTGGTGTCTCCCTCTTTTTGCTGTTCTGATTGAGTGTTCTCTGCTACTTTGTCTTCCTAATTGCTGATTAAATCCTCTGCTCTATCTAAGCTGCATTTGATACCTTCTAGTGAATTCATTTCAGTTATTGTACTCATCATTTCTATTTTTATTTTTATTATTTAAAATTTTATTTTTTGAACATAATTTCATGATAATTTTTTGTGGAGCTATTTTTTTTGTTTTTAATTAAATTTATTGGGATGACATTAATAATAAAATTATATAAGATGTATAAGATTGTTTTTCTTTATGGTTTCTTTGTCCTTTTTAAGTTTACTATCTCTTTGTTGAAGTTTTCACTTAGTTTATTCTTCTTCTAAGTTCATTGAGCATCTTTATAGTTAGTGTTTTAAACTCTGTATCTGGTAGATTGCTTCCCTCCACTTTTTTTTTGGTTCTTTTCTGGAGTTTTCTCCCGTTCTTTAAGTTAGGACATGTTTCTTTATCTCTTCAATTTGACCACCTGTGTTTGTTTCTATGTATTAGATAGATCTACTACATTTCCCAGTGTTGGCAGGGTAGCCTCATGTAGTAGGTAACCTGTGAGTCCTGGTGGCACAATCTCCCTGGTCATCTGAGGCGGGTGCTTCAGGAGTGTCCTTTATGTGTATTGTGTGTTTCTTCCTGTTAAAATTAAGCCATGATTGCTGTTTGCTCATCAGTGGGTGGGTATTACCCTCAGGCTGACCTGCTGTGATGACTAGACACAAGAAATTTGTGAACAGACCCCACAGAGCAGGTTTTGCCCTAGCTGGGCTGTGGTTCCTGCCAACGCCTCTTTGGGTGTTTTGTTTGTAAAGTAATTGGATGGTGCTGTCTTTTGGTCTGAGGCCAGTCACCATAAATATCGGTCTGTGGCCTTTTTGAAGGGGGCTCCTGTGCAGGCTAAGGTCAGCTGCCCCCTGTGAATGGCTCAGGTTCACTTGGTAGGAGCTACTGAATGATCTGTGTTTGACAGATGGCTGTGCTGGGGCTGGAGATGCATGGGAGAGGCCACTCTGCAACTTGAGGTGAGCTGTCATCTGCACCAGGCCTGGGGCACCCAACAAAGGCAACAGGACACATAGAGGTCAGCGGCTGCCTATCTGGAGCCTGCAGAGCTTGGATAGTTTTTAAGATAGCTTGCAACACAGCTGAGGCTGTTTGTGAGACATAGCCACTGAATGAGCCAAGGGAAGTTTGTGAATGAGTGGAACAGTGTCTCAGGAAGTCACTAGGGTGGGGCAAGCCATATTTACCTGGTTAATACAGATTCAGATTTGGTGCTTGCCTGCTCAAGTAGGCTATATAGGAGGAAGGTGCAACACAGGGACAATTGCAGCATTTATCCTGAGGCCACACAGTTTTAGTTTTTCTTCATATGTCTCTGGCATCTTTCAAGCTGCTGTCCCTTGTATGGAACTCAAGGTAAGTGCTTGTGAGAAAGTGAATTTGTGCACAGGCCCTTTAAGAGGATACCCTGTTTTCCAGCTACCCTCTTTCTCATCTGGAGGTGACAGAATTTCCACTGTTCTTCACAGACAGCTTTCATAGGGACTACTCTTTTCAGCACTGGATCCTTGAGCTAAGGAGTCAGTGTGGGGCTGGAACCTCTTGCTTCTTAGTGGGGATTTCTGCAGCTGAGATATCCCTCCCAATTCTCAACTGCCATGTGTGGGTGTGGTACCAGTCTGTTTCACATCTCTGCCTCTCCCATCAGTCTCGATGTACCTTCTTTATATCTTTAGTGACAGGAGTTTTCTATTCAGCTAGTCTTCAGGTGGTTCTTAAGGTTGATTGCTCTATAATCGGTTAAAATTTTGATGTGCTCATGGGAGTAGGTGAACACAGTGCTTACCTTCTCTTTCATCTTGACTGGAATCCCACATTTTCTTTGTCAATTAACCCAGAGATGGACATTTAGATTGTTTTTGCATTTTGTCTAATGTGAATAGTGCTTTAATAAGTATCCTATTATCTCCTTGAGATTTTGATTTCAATGATTTTGGATAAATAGTCAGAGGTGAAATTTTTAGAGCATATGGCAGTTGTATTTTTAATTATTTGTGAAACCTTCATACTGTTTTTTATAGAAGCTGCACCATTTTACATTCCCACCAATAACATGCAAGGTGCAAATTTCTCCACATCCTTATCAACACTCTTGTCTTTAAATTTTTTAATTTTTATTTTTATAATAGCCATCCTGACAGGTGTGTGGTGATATCTCATAGTTTTCATCTGCATTTGCCTCATGATTAGTAATATGAAGCACTTTTTCATATGCCTGTTAGCTATTTAAATGTCTTCTTTGGAGAAATATCTCTTAATTCTTAGCTGATTTTTAATTATTGGCTTTAAAAAAAAAGTTGTAGGAGTTTCTTATATATTTTAGAGATTAATTTCTTCTAAGATAATGGTTTGAAAATATTTTCTTCCATTCCATAGGTTGTCTTTTCACTTTACTGACTATTTGCTGTGCAGCATTTTCTTTAGATTTATGTAGTCCCACTTTTTTACTTTTGGCTTCATTACTTGTGCTATTGGTGTCATATCTATTAAATTATTGTCAATACTAAAATCATGAAGCTTTTCTCCATGTGTTATTTCATTTTAGAATTTTGGATCTTACATTTAATATATTTTGAGTTGATTTTTGAGCATGTTGTAAGATAAGAGTTTGATTTTATTCATTTGCATGTGGACATCTAGTTTTTCCAACACCATTTTTTGAAGAGAATGCTTTTTTTTTTTTTTAACCCATTGTGTATTCTTGGCACTGTTTTTGAAAATTAGTTGACCAAATATGCATGAGTTATATCTGCACTCTCCATTCTGTTTCCTTGGTCTCTATGTCTGTCCTTATAACAGTACCATATTGTTTTGATTGCTGTGGCTTTTTAATTTATTTTGAAATTAAGAAGTATGATACCTTCATCTTTGCTTTTCTTATTCAGATTGATTTGGCTATTCAGGGTCCTTGGCAATTTCGTAGAAATTTTAAAATCGTTTTTTAATTTTTTTTGTAAGAAACGCGATTTGGGTTTTGATAAGGATTGCATTAAATCCATAGATTGCTTTGGGTAGTATGAACATTTTAACAATATTAGGTATTTTAACCATTGATAAGAAGTGTCTTTCCATTTGTCTTTTCATTTGATTTTCTTCATCAATGTTTTATAGTTTTCAGTATATAAGATTCACTTCCTCAGTTAAGTTCATTCTTAAAAATTTTGATTTTGTTTGTGCTATTATAAATGGAATTGTTTTTCTAATTTTATTTTCAGATAGTTTGTTGTTTGCATATAGAAATACAACTATATTTTTAATCTTGATTTTGTATCCTGCAAATTTACTGAATTCATATATTAATTTGAACTTTTTTATTATGGAGTCTTCAGGATTTTCTGTATATGAGATCATATTGCCTGCAAAAAGAAGAAAATTTACTTCTTCCTTTCTGATTTGAATGGCTTTTAAATAGAACTGGTCAGCGTGGGCATTCTTGCATTATTCCTGATTTTAGAAAAGTAGTTTTTAATATTTCATCATTTAGTATAAATTTAGCTGTAAGTTTTTCATCTATGTCATTATTACATTAAAGTATATTCCTTCGCTACCTAATTTGTTGAAAATTATTACTATGAAAGTGTGCTGAATTTTGTCAGATGCTTTTTCTGCATCTATCCAGATGATCATGTGATTTTTCTCCTTTATTCAATTAATGTGTTATATTACATTAATTGATCTTCATATGTTGTACTATCTTTACATCCCAGGAATAAATTCCATTTTGATTTGATTTGCTAGTATTTTGATGAGGATTTTTAAATCTAAGTTCATAAAAATATTGGTCCATAGTTTTCTTTTCTTGTGTGTCTCTGTCCAACTTTAGTGTCAGGATAATGTTGGACTCATAGAATTACTATGAAAAGTCTCTTCTTCTATTTTTTTGAAGAGCTTGAGAAGGATAGGTATTAATTCTTTTAATGTGTGGTAGAATTTGCCAATGAGCTATCTGGTCCTACATTTTTCTTTGTTGGGAGGATTTTGGTTAATGATTCAATCTCTACAACTAGTTATAGGTCTTTTCAGACTTTCTTTTTCTTAATAATTTAGACATGGTAGTTTGTATGTTTCAAAATTTTCCCCTATTTTTTCTAGGTTATTAAATTTGTTGGCATATAACTGTTCATAGTAATCATTTAAGATCTTGTTTTTATTTTTGTGGTATCAGTTGTAATGTCTCATTTTATTTCTGATTTTCTTCATTTGAGTCTGTCAGTTTGATTTTATATACCATTTTTTAGTCTAGATAAAATTTATTAATTTTGTTTATCTTTTCAAAAACCAAATGCTTATTTTAATTAGTTTTTCTATTTGTTTTCTTTTTTCTTTTTGTTTATTTCTTCTATAATCTTTGTTATTTCCTTTCTCCTTCTAATTTGAGTTTATTTTCCAACCACTTTTGTGGTTCATTGATGGGTAGAGTTAGGCTCTTTATTTGATATTTTTCCTATTTTTAATGTAAGCACGTATCAATATGAACTTCCATGTTAGTTCTACTCTGGTGTATCCCATGAATTTTGGAATATTGTGTTTTTATTTTCTTTTGTCTTAGGTATTTTTAATTTGATTTTTTATTTCTTCTTTGACTCAAAGTTTGCTCAAAATTGTTTTATTAAATTTTCATAAATTTGTGAATTTTCCAGATCTTCTTTTGCTATTGATTTCTAGTTTTATTCCATTGTGATCAGAAAAAAAATATTTGGCATGATTTCAGTCTTCTTAAATTGTTTAATATTTGTTTTATGATTTAACTTATGATATATCATGGGTAAAGATCCATGTGGACTTGAAAAAAGAAGAATGTGTATTCTGTTGCTATTGGGTAGAAGCTGAGAGCTGGGAATTTTTTATCTGCTTGCTTTATGCTGAGCAGGAAAATCAATGGGTCTACCAGTCTACACTTCTACCTCAGTTCTCCTCTATGAGGCTAGCCTGTGCTGCATCCATCAAAGCTCTAACAGAGCAGTCTTCTGGGGAACTACTTCAAAAAGTTAGGGTGCTGGGTGTGTGAACTAATCATTTCCCTCCTCCTGGAGAAGCTGATTGTATGGCACTGCATTAGGAACAGGGTCTCTGGCAAGAGGATGTACCAAATCTCCCTACTAGTTTTGATGAGTCTGGTTTTACATTCTCCCAGAGTGCAGTAAGCTTTCAATTAGTTTTTTATTTCTCTCAAGTTGAATTTGTTCATCTATTTGGGGAGTGGGGAGGAAATTCAAAGACTTTCTATTCTGTAAGATGTTCCCCCTAGTGTTATTTCCTCTTAGTGTGATTTTCTTTTCCTCTACATTTCATTTACTATATCAAATTTGTAATATATCAAATATATCAAAATTGTAATTATATTGATATTTTTTGTTTACTAAGTATCTGTATATCCCTAGATAGGTTGCAAACACTACAAGACAGGCACCATGTCTGTTTTGCTCATCACAGCATCGTTACCTGAAAAGTATGCCTAGAACATTTTGTAATATAGTAGATATATGTGAACTTAATAAAAAGTTACCTGCTAGGAGTGTATTTCTCTGTAGGTTTGGTTGAATAAGCTGTGGCTTGTGCATACTGGTGTTTTCTGCAACTTTATGGTCAAAATTCATCATTTACAACAGGAGAAATAAAAAGAATAAAAAAGAGCAAAGGAAAATGGTTTCAAATGTCCATATTTTTTATGTCTATGTATGTTTGCTGGATTTTATAGAAGAAGAAAAGAAGAAATTAAAAAATTGTGTGCTTATGTGATAATAAAGTTAATTCCATGTGTTTGCAGTTTTCTGAAATGTGAACCAATTTATTCATTCCCTGAGAGAATATTATGCTGGAGGCTTTGAACTAGAAGCTAAAGAAAATTTAGATCTACAGTCTGATCTCTAAGAACCTTCATTTAAATATGAAATTTTGTGTGTGAAGAAAAAAACTATGTAAACAGTTATCACACAAAGCAGAATCGTTTAAGTACTCGCACAGAACTCGGAAGTGGGCTAGTGGATAGGGAGAGAAACAGGTAAGACCTGAAGACAAAGTTGATGGCTTAGCATCAAAACACATGTAGGATTTTGAGTCAGTATTTAGTCTTCCTTGTCTTTCAAATAATATGAGCAATACTGTATAATAAATCAAGATCTATAGTCACAATGAGTTAATAGAATTGTTTCTCCATGGATGTTGATAGTGCAGATAAAAATGTATGCTGTGTAAAAATGGCACACAAGTTGAATTTTTGAGTTATGTAATATGAGAGTGAAAAAAGGTAATTTCATGGTAATTAACTAAAGTTTAGCTGTGTGATTAGCCTAAAAGGAAATTTAAACTCATCTGAATTAGGATTTCTCCTCAGTGTGTCATTGTGAATTTGAGAAAAATGTGTTTTCAACACTCTTTATGAATTTTTAATCAACTGCAGTGTATTTATTTTAGAAAAGTCCTAGAAATCCAGGCATTCAACTACCAAAACTTTTTTGTTCATGTGAACATAAAGCTACTTCTATTTAGAACACATTTTAATTCAATTTGGTCATAATTCTTATATTCTTTTATAATGTTCTTTAATTTAATTGCTTCTGAGCATTTTAATGTGTGAGGGGATTTCACCTCCTCTCTCAAGGCAATTTGGTACTGTAAATAACCAGATGGTATTCTCTACCACGTACGTCTCACAGTGGTTTGTAAATGTTACAGCCTTTATTTAAAGGTAAAATTATGAAAGCAAAATGGCCACTAAGGATTTAATAATTCATAAGGGTTTAGTTTTCTGCTACATAATCTTCTTTCCCTTAGGAAACACTTAGTAATATGCCCTTTATGATGGCAAAGTAAATAGAAGGACATACAATAAAAGAAAATTAATGTTCTATCCTCTAAGCTTTTCTAGGGCAATAGGAGTCGATAATGTAGCAGAGCGACTCACTAAGAAGTGACCACTATTACTCTACCTGGGCTTAGATAGTTGCATATAGGCAAGCACAAGAGAACCTTCAATTTCACAATAGTTAAATAAGGAAAGTGAGACCATAACAATCCAAAAACTACAGTAGAAAGATAATTATCAATCAAATATTTGATTAAAAATCAAATCAGGATGTGAAGGAAGATAGGCTTTGTGATAAGAAATTAAAAATTGCTTCATAATAGAAATGTTAAAATTTTTAGTTGAACCTGTAGTCATTTTGCAAGGATATCTAGTTATATATATTTAAAGCAAGCTTGTTTATGTTTAGTTTTATATATAAGGTATTTTAACATTTAAAAATCTTTACTGATTGAAATGAAAGTTGATCCTATCTGCTTAACATGCGAGGATGTGGAGCTCGATCTATAGAGAGTTATTATAAGATACCCAGATCTCCTCAGTCCAGCTTCAAGGCTAACAAACCACATTCAAGAAATAGACTTGATGTCTAAGTTTGACTAACTTTTTGTTTTAAATAAAATTATTTATAGCACGTGACATTCAATTGATAGATATACTGGATTCAGGCTCTGGATTCTCAGTGAGATGTTTAATGGGTTCTGCTCCAACATCTCCACAGTACCATGAGACATTGAAGTTAAGATAAGAGTCCAACATATAATTAAATTTTTAATAATAGTTTTTATTTTTTTGAAGAATTTTTGATTCAAGCAAGGTTGAGCAGGAAATGAGTTTTTATATATTTTCTGTACCCCAACCCCCACTTCCATATACACATTTTCTCCCATTATTAATATCTCCCACTAGAGTGGTACATTGATTACAATCTTTGAATCTACATTGACCATGGATTTTGACAAATGTATAATGACATGAATACAACAATTCAATTTTTTAAGCTTGATCATGCAGGAAATTAATTTGATGCAGATCCACAAGTTTGGAGTTCTGGGTCATATAAAAGAAAAATTTGACCAGATGAGTTATACAAGCAAGAAATATTTTTCAAGACTATTGAAGTGGGAATCTAGATTATGAGCAGCTAACTCTTCAGTATAGCAGCCACACATTTGTAGACCAATTGCAGGCATTTGCACACATGAACGTGTTGAACTTCTATTTGCTCACTACTTTCATCCTGATGATGTCCTGGGCTATGGCCAGGAGTGGAGCAGGAGGAGAACAGAGATTGAGAATTATATTTCCCAAACAATAGGAACCAAGAAGATTTCCACTTATATAAAGTGGGGTTTGAGAACAGGAACTTCTGGAGAGGTTGGGAATATAAAAGTTTGATCATGATGTGTTACAAAAAAGAGGGAGTATTCTAATTTTAGAAGAAGAGTGTGGGAATGACCATCCATATTTCTAATGTTCCAAGATAAAGACTCTCTCCCCTCAAGATTCTGATGCCAAAATACTCTCTTTCAGTCTATGGTTCATCTGAGAAGGATTCTGTCAGTACTGCTGCTTGGCTGTGGTAAGGAAGAGGATTTAAACCCTCTCTCCAGCTTGGAAGCAAAGCCCTATTCCTCTTCCTCTCTGAAGGAAACTGTGTGGACCCTTCTGCCAGGCTACCCTCACTCTTCTGCTTACTCTAGAGCTCTTGCTTTAACCCTAGTCCTAAATAACTGTTCTGGAGAGAAAGAACTTAGAATTTTGGGAGTGCTGAGCATCTTAAGGTTGAAAGTAGAGCACTGAAAGGGAGGCCAGGCAGGATTATTTTATTCTCACATTCTCCTTAGGGAAAGAAGTATTAAAAATGCATGCAATTTGGGAAAAGATAGAGGAGAAATCAGAGGCTGAGTATTTGCTCTGGATATCAGCAAGTGCTTCTTCCATTTGATTCCTACTCTCAATTGCTCCATCATTTTCCATGTTGACTTCCTGGTTGTTTTGCCTCAGTTAAAGATTCCAGTGCTTTTGCCTGTGTTCATGTTTACTCTCATGTTCACTACCTTGTTGTGTATTCCTCTAGCCTTACTGGATAAATTACTCTAAGAGCCATATACTTATTCAGAGACACTGAAGTTTATGGAGATCATTGGATCTGAGTGCTGCAATCTGGGCAGTGTTTTTTTTTTTTTTTCCCATTTGGAGCTCAGAATGCTCTGGACATCTTATGTACAAATATGCCTTGTCTTCATTAAATCCTGCCTAAATTTTCCAAGAAATGTTTTTGAAAACCCTTCAGGGAGAATGAGTTCATGGTATTGTTTTACAGGCTATTCTAACCTTTACCCACTTTGACTTACACATAAAACTTATACTTGTGGGAATATGTCTCTTTCTACTCTCTGATATGGCCCCATCCCTTCCGTGGGTTCAGAGGACAAGGGCTTAATTTACACCATTCATCACCTCAGCAGGGAGGCTGAGATTTGGAATTGCAGATCTCTGATCCTGGCTTCTACTTTTTGATTCCTAGTCCTATTGATTTCAACATCTTTCTAGAAATAGCCCTGAAGACTAGATAGCAGGATATAGACATTTAAGAAATTCTGTCACTCTTGAATTTGCTACTATTGTCCTTTTCCTTCTCCTCTCTTTACATTTCCACTACTCTAGTTAAGGTTTTTTACTTTTCTACCTAGGCTATAGTACTAGTCCTCTAACTTGTCTTTTTGGCTTGAGGTTCTTTTCTCTTCTCTTTCTTATATGCTGTTCTTAGATCATAAAATGAAGATCATATAATTCTATTTTCTTGAATAAAAATTTCTATAATCTAGAGGGTGAAATTCAAGCTCCTTATTATAGCATTCTACTCACTTTAACATTTTGCTTCTACCTTGCTTTCTAGCCTCATCTTCTGGTAATCCCCCTGTTTAACATGCTAAGCACACAGGTGATGGTTCTCAGAAAAACTGTGCATTTTTACACATTGAAGATTGTACTCATGCTATTCTCTCTATCTGGAATATTTGTCTTCTCTTCTCTTCTGGGTCAACTGCTCTAATCCTTTACCACTCAGCTTAAATTTTACTTTATCTGTGAAGGCATTGACAGTCTAGAAAGAGCAGACAGTTGGCTTCTACACTCTGTATCCCAGAGCTCTAGCATTCTAACATTATGGCCCACATCTCTTTGTCTGATCTGACATACAGTGAGCTCCTTGATGGCAATGATGATTTCATATTCATTCTCATACTCTGAACTAGTTTATAAGCTGTCATAAGAAAATCCGCAGACTGAGTGGCATAAACAGCAGAAATTTATATTCTTGGTTTTAGAAGCTAGAAGTACAAGATCAAATTGTTGGCATATTTGGTGTCTTCTGAGGCCTCTCTCCTTGGCTTGTAGAGTAGCTTCCTTGATAGTAACCTCTTTATACTACCTGTGTCTTCACCTGCTCCTTCTGTGTGCACACATGTCTGTGTCCCAATCTCCTTTTCTAATAAGGACAGCAGTCATGTTGGATTAGGTCCCACCCTAATGACTTTATTTAACCCTAATTATGTCTTTACAGGCTCTTCCACCAAACCAGTCATATTCTGAGGCACTGGAGGCTATGATATTAATATATAAATTTTGGGGGGACACAATTCAGCCCATAATCTACCCCAAACTATTTCCTTAGTCCTATAGTTAATGGTGCCCAGCAAAAAGTAGACAACTGATAAATATTTGCTAAAGAAGTAGAGGAACAATTTGCTTCTAACTCTCTGTCCTTATGGAAAGAGACTTTGAACAGCAAAATTTTTAAAAAGGTCTGACTGGCCCAGGAAACTATCTCTTCAGAAGAAGACCTCCTTCTGCATGTCACAAGATGTCTGCCTTGACCTGGACATTCATCATGCTCATGCCCTGTCTGCCCAGGTGTATTATAGTCCAATCAACTGAGAAATGGACTGTAAACTTGTGGTTATCAGGGTAAATGTTACTGGCCACTTGCTACCTGCAGTATGACTTTACTTAAGTCATTTGTCTCATCTCTGATTGAAATTCCTCAGCTAGGCTAGAGAGATGTGCCATAAATCATATAACTAGTCCACTGTTTCAAAGTTATATTTTATCTTATATGATGATAAAGCTGGCCATCAGGTACATTAGGTATAATCATCTCTTTTGAAATGAAGTATCAGAAGAATACAGTAGGAAAAATTGGAAAGAAAGAAACAGAGTATAAAAAGTAGAAGTAGAGAAGTAGAAGTTCCTTAATTGAAGAATGGAAAGAAGGTAACAAAAGAGATACAAACTAGTAAGAAGTGAATTATAAAGTCACAAATTGCTAGATTACCGTGACAAAGAGCAGTGCGTTCTCCTGCCAGAAGTATCAGAGAGTGGGGGAAATTGGCTCAAAGAGATCATAGAGCCCATCATTAGGTTTATTTGACCATAAATTTGAGGGACCATCCTTCCTTTTCCCTGATAGACTAAGCATTTCATTTGGGCTAATTAGGTGAAGGTGTGGAATGATTCAGGAGGGCTATAAAGAGCTTGCTTCCTGCCCATTTTCTACTACCTTCAAATTATTTTCCTGAAACAAGATAACACACCAAATGTTAATCATGACCATATAAAAATGACTTGTACCAGGTCTGCATGTTTGATAAGACAGAAAGCAGACGAGAAAGAGGGCATCAAACCAAAGCAAAAAATGTGCCTGACTTCGCAGGATTGGAGGAAGAAATAGAATGCTCCAGAGTCACTTCTATACCTGTTAGGGACTGTTTCTAAATTTCCATTGAGGATACTGAAGAATATGAGAATGAGAAAAAGAGTCATGTTACACTGGAAGAAGAACTTCCAAACAATGTACAAACTGTTAGGAGTTTTAAAAAATACTAGGATAATTATTTCCATTATGAAGAAAAAATTTGAATGCAACAAATAAATCCACAGCAAAGTCAACTTCTCTACCATGCTAGCTATAAATAATATATATTTTTATTACTGGAAATGTTTTCAATTATGCTAGATATACAAAGATTGAAAATTACATTAACACAATATTAAAGTTATTAATATGAGTTTTCAAAGAGATTATTTTTCTGTAAGTACAGAAGTTCTAACAGGGTAACTTTAAAAAAAAATTCCGAAGTAGAACAAGAATCCCCTTTTGTGCAAAATGGTCTCATTTATAATTATTGTTAGATTCATGTGTATTGTTAACTTTTAGAAGTAACAATCATTTCACTACCAAAAAGAAATATACCTATCAACTTTTATAATAATAAACTGTTTGTATGTTTGTTTGTTTGTTTTGGGGGTAGCTTAGAAGAAAAGAGGTAAGACCACTAATAATATAAGGGGTAGGTTTTCATTATTCATGCTATTCCTATTTGCTCTCAACATGGATGAGTTTGAACAGGGTTTTCTCATGTGTGGTAAGTTTCAAGTTCTGGCTCTTTTATTTATGTAATATGGGAAATTTGATGCATTCAATGAATGATATAGTTATATAAAGCCATACTTTCATTATCCACATTGAGAATGTAATTCTTTTACCTTCTGCCCACAGGAAAACACCTCAATAGATATTCTTAGCAAGGAATTTTGCTCACCAAAACCCCCTCTGAACAAAGAAAATTTACAGAAACATAATGTTTCCAAACGAATTATTTGGGTCATAAAATAAAAGCAAATGCATGGAAACTACATTTTAATTGCCCATTTAGCCATATGAAAGTTGTATTAGTCTAATGTACTTAATACAGGCTAGTAACTACTTGAAGGACAATAAAATAAATCACTGTGGAATAGCCAAAGTCTTTCTTTAGATATGCACTAATTTTTTTAAAATGAGTCTACTTCAGTTTACAGATATGCAATTTCCAATGTGTAATTGGATTTTAAGTACTTTTTCATTACTATAAATGAAGTGTTTCATGAAATTACATTTAAAAATCTGCAGTGCAAAAGCAAGCTTCAGCACACAGGTTATGGCACTTCAGTATATGGAGGATGCTCTTGTTATGGGGCAGTGATGGCCAAATTCAAAAGAACACTTTATCCCTGGAGCTGGTAAATAGGCTGATTATATTTAGATCATATTGACTTCCCTCAGTTTTCTGGTAGGAAAGATAACACTTTAAATTTCATCATCTCCACTGAACAGTATTGTGACTGGAGGAATTATCAGAAGAGAAGAATAAACCCATCCAGAATGTAGACCTAGAATGCTAATCAGAGTTTGAAAAGATGACTCTATTTTTGTCCTGGTTTCAGACCTGAGATCTTTTCCAGAATGGATGCTGTTATTTTCAATCTGTGGGAGTGATTTTGCATAAAAAGTATCAGGTCTGTGTGTTTAGTGTAAATTTTAGCTCCACTTTGTCAAGAAGCCACATTCAACCCCTTCTTTTCACATTTTCAGCTGGCTACAAGTTCAAGTTTTTTTTTCTCATAGCTGCCAGATGGGGAGAGGCAGTTAATTATAAAGTCTTTTTTTTTGTTTTTAGGAAAGTTTCTAGATTTAACAAACTCTACTGTAGACAAGAGTGATAGAGATCTCTTATGGATGAAAAAATTAAAAATGAATAAAGTTCAAGTAATGTTGCTTGAGACAGAAAACTGTCAGAAATTCAAGTGTGCACTCTCAATAACTTACTTGCTCTTTTCCCTTTTTAAAAATTTTTATATTTTTATTTTTTATTTGTAGGTGACATATAATATTATATTAATTTTAGGTGTACAACACAGTGATTAGACATTTATAGAACTTACTAAGTGTTCACCCTGATAAATCTACTACACATGTAAACCATGCATAGTTATTACAATATTATTGACTATATTCCCTATGCTGTACTCTACATCCCCATGATTATTTTGTGGCTACCAGTGTGTATCTCTTGATTTCCTCTCTTTACTCATCTTTCCACCCTCCAATCCTGCAACAATCAAAATGCTCTCTGTATCTGAGTTTGTTTCTGTTGTTTGTTTATCCTGTTCTCTAGATTTCATATATAGTTGAAAAGGTGACTTTTTCTCTGTCTGACCTACTCCACGCAGCACAATACCTTCTAGGTCTATCCACATTTCTGCAGATGGCAAGATTTCATACTTTTTATGACCAAGTAATATTCCTTTGTACATATGTGCCATCTCTTCTTTATCCATTCATTCATTGATGGACATCCAGGTTGTCTCCATATTTTGGCTATTGTAAATAATGCTGCAATAAACAAATGAATTCACATGTCCCTTCAAAGCGGTGTTTTGAGTTCTTTTAGATAAATACTTAGAAGTAGGACTACTGGATCCTTCTTTGTCTTTTGTTATAGCCTTCATTTTAAAGTCTATTTTGTCTTGGTATGTGTTGCTACCCTAGCTTTTTTAAAAATATGTTTCAATTTTCATTAAATATCATTTTCTATTCCTTTACTTTCAGTCTCTGTGTGTTTTTCAATTAGAGATGATTCTCTTATAGGCAACATATGTAGAAGTCTTGTTTTCTTATCCATTCAGTCAACCTATGTCTTTTGATTGGAGCATTTAGTCCATTTACATTTAGAGTAATACTGGTAGGTATGTGCTTATTGCGATTTTATTAATTGTTTTTTGGTTGTTTTTGTTGTTTGTTCCTTTCTTTTCTCTTGATTGTCTTCCTTTTGAATTTGTTGGTTTTCTTTAGTGTTTTGATTAGATTCCTTTTTCTTTATTTTTTGTGTATATTTTGTATGATTTTGGCTTAGGGTTAGCATGAGCTTTATATATATACATCTATATCTTTAGCAGTCTATTTTAAGCTGGTAAGCTATTGAGTTCATCCTCATTCTAAAAGTAGTACATTTTCACCTCCCTCTACACTTTATGTGTTTGATGTCATGTTTTAACATTGTTTTTTTGTTTTGTGTATCTTCTGATTATTTACTAAAGTTATAGTTAATTTTGCTACTGTTATTTTTTAACCTTCCTCTTAACTTTTAAGTAGTTGATTTACTATGATTATTGTATATTTGCTTTCACCAGTGAGATTTTTTTTTCCATCCTCTATTTTCTTATTTCTGGTTATGGCCTATTTGTTTTCTGCATAAAAAAGACCTGTTAACATTTCTTATAAGGCTAGTTTAGTGGTGATGAGCTCCTGGAGTTTTTGCTTGTCTGGAAAATCCTATTTCTCCTTTCATTTTGAATGATAACCTTACTGAATAAAGTATTTTGGTTTGTATATTCCTATCTTTGAGCACTTAATTATTTCTTGCCACTACCTTCTGGTCTGTAAAGTTGCTTCCAATAAATCAGCTGATAGCCTTGTGAGGTTTGCCTTGTATGTGAATTGTTCTTTCATTTTTCTGCCTTTAAGATTGACAATTTGTCTTTAACTTTTGCCATTTTAATTATAATATGTCTTGGTGAAGGTCTCTTTCATTCATCTTGTTTGGAACTCTATGTGCTTCCTGGACTTGGAAGTCTATTTCCTTCCCTAGACTAGACAAGTTTTCAGATATTATTTCTTCAAATATTCTTTTTGCCCCTTTCTCTCTCTCTTTTCCTGGAATCCCTATAATGTTGATATTATCTCAGCTATCTCATATTATCTTAATTTTAAAAATTCTTTTTTTATTTTGCTTTTACGATTGGCAATTTACACTGTTACTATCTTTTCTTCTCTCTTAACTAATCTACTGTTGATTTCTTCTTATGGTTTTCATTTTTTATTTCAACTGTTATATTCTTTATCTTTGATTGGTTCTTTATTACATTTTCTATCTCTTTGTTGAAGTGTCCTCAGAGTTTATTGTACTCTCAAGTTTGTTGAGTATGCTCTGACTCTTTCTTTGAATACTTATTTCTGTTTTATTAGTGTTTCACTCTGCAGTTTTTCCTTGTTGCTTTATTCGAGGTATATCTTCTGTCCTCTCATTTCGTTTGACTTTCTCTATTTTTTTCCCTATGAGTTGAATAGAATAGCTATCTCTCCTAGTCTTGAAAAAGTGATTTCTGAGTAAACTATGTGTTGAATAGTTTTGGCAGGCATGTTAGAGTTGGGGTAAGTGGGTTTTCTGCCTGATGTGTCAGGATTGGGTTCTCCATTGGGTAGACTGTGTTGTGTGTGTGTGTGTGTGTGTGTGTGTGTGTGTGTGTGTGTGTGTATGCATGCACACACATGCACATATGTGTGCTCTTCCTTATATTTCTAATCTGGGTAGGATTGCCTGATATAAATGAAACTGCACAGTGGGCTTTAACTGCCTGTTATCAGAACTGGGTCTGGACAGGATTGCTTTATGTGCTTGCTCAGTATTCCACCTGCTCTGCCACATCTCCAATTAGGTCAGGCTTTTCATGCAAGCACCTCTGCACTTTGCTAGCTCTGCTTCTTTTCTGGTCTATACAGTCCTCACGTGTTCAGCCACCACCCTCCTACTTGCACATGCAGCCTTTCCAGCATGTCCCACTGCTAAAATTATTCACATCAGCCCAGAGTCTGGGTTGGGCCTTTCTCTGTCCCTGCATTTCAATGCCCTACTTGCTCTACCCTTTTCTCAGTTAGGGAAGACTTGAGAGCATTCATTTGGCTCTAGTTTGCTATTTGTGCTCCTCTCCCAGTGGTGTAGCAACTGGAGTTCTCTGCTAACCCCTTTTAGGTCTGCCCACTCAGCCTTGCTTCCATGCTCTGTGCCCTGTTGTTCACCTGTCTTCAGTCAGGGCAGGGTCTGGGCAGGGTTGCTCTACGTGCATGCCCAGGTCCACAGTTTCTCCAGATGGGGCAGTCTCACACTGCACACAGCCATACTTTGGTAGTTCTGAACTCTTTCTGGATGGTGAATGAGCTCCTGCATGGGTGCTCACACAGCACCCCAATTACTCCTTCCTGGGCATCCCTGCATGTGGGTGCCACAGAGTTTTTCTAACTCCATATTTTCTTTGGGCTGGGTACCCTTATATGTACATTCAGTAGAACCCTACTATCTCTGCCCTTCTCTTGACAAGGTAGCCCTTCAGGAGAGTACTGCATCATTTTGTTAAATCTTGTCTCTCTTCAGATGGGGGAGCTCCTTGTGTGCACAGCCCAGTGGTACTGTGAAGTAGCACCTTTCTTCTGTTTTTTTTTTAAATGATCCTGTGTATAAGGCACTTAGAAAATTAAATATCCTATTGTATTATAACTATTATGTTTGCCTTCAGATTAAGCAAACCTTTACTGAATTTCAACTGTAAGTCAAGGAACTTTATAAATGGCCCCTTATTTAATTTAACATCAATGCAAGATACATTTAATTATGTCCAATTTTATATTTTGGACATACATCTTTTATCAGAGTTTTTTTTTTTAATAAATATTTTCTCCCAACTTGTGGCTTGTCTTTTCAATCTCTTAGCAATGTCTTTTACAATGCAGAAGTATTTAATTTTAGTAAAGTCAGAATTACCATTTTTTCATGGATTGTGCTTATGATGTTGTATCATCAAAAGCTTTGCCAAATCCAAGGTTAGATTTTCTCTTATATTTTCTTCTAGAAGTTTTATAGTTTTGCATTTTATACTTAGGTATACAATTCATTTCCAATTAATCTTGTTTGAGGTATAAGGACTATGGTTAGGTTTATTCTATATGTGGATGGACAATTGTTCTAGCACCTTCTGTTAAAAAGGCAAAGACTGTCCTTTCTCCATTGAATTGCCATTGCTCCTTTGTCAAAGATCAGTTGATGATATTTGTGTAGGTCTGGTTGTGGGTTTTTTATTTTGATTCATTTGTTTATGTGTCTATGCTTTTGTTATTATGCCCAATCTTCATAGATGAAGAAATAATCTCAGCAAAGTTATCACTAACTTGCAGAGTAGAAATATGAACTCTTCTCCTTTGAAGTCATATACAATACCCAGCTCATTAAACTACAGCTACCTATAGTCCAAAGAGAATTTAAAAAGGCATGTAACTGTTAATCATAACATAACCAACGTTTCCCTTGCATTCTCTTCTGTTCTACATACTGTTGTACATTGACCATATTGGGGCAGTTGCCAAAGATAGTGGCTGCTGACTAGGTGACACATTATACACAATAAGTTTCCAATTGTGCAGTCTGAGGCTTGACATTGTCTAATTTGCAGTTGATTGCTATTTTAAAATGTGCACAGGTGAAAATTAAAACCCAAGTCCCTTAACAGTCTAAAATGAAAGATTTCTGGCAACACTATACTTGCTGGATAATGACATGAGCTGCTAATGAAGTAGCTGCCTAGGTCTTGATTGTTGCTCCTGCTCCTGCTTTCCAGAAAGGAATTATATAAAAAAGAGATAGGGAGTAATCGATTGTGCTGAGACAAATGATTCCAGAGATCTAGGCTTGCTGTTGTAGACACTTTTTGATAAAGAAGAGTTTAGTTTAAAATTTTTAATTTTTTTCAGAAAGCACAATAATAATTTAAATTTATACAAGTTTGAAATTCTATAAGACAGTATTTTGTAATGTAATTACTTTTTTTTAACGTAGAAAACAATCTTTAGAGGGAAGGCCACTGTTTCCTTGCTTTCCGGATAGAAGAACTTTCTGGCCCTTGGCCAACAGAGAATTATTCAATGAACAGTGAAAAGAGTTTAAAATTAAAATCAACATTTATGAAACTTGGGTGATATCTTAGGGGGAGAATTCTGAATAATAAGTGAATTCTGGACAGCAAAAGAAACTATCAATAAGACAACAGGCAACCAACTGAATGGCAATAAAAAAAAACAAATAATTCAATTAAAAAATGAATAGAGGACCTGAACAGACACTTCTTCCAAGAAGACATACAAATAACCAACAAACATATGAAAAGATGCTCATCATTAGCGATGAAGGAGAGGCAAATCAAAACTACAATGAAATCTCATCTCACACTTCTAAGAATCGCTATTACCAACAGGACAAATAATAACAAGTGTTGAAGAGGTTGTGAGAAAAAAGGAATCTTCATATACTAATGGTGGGAATGTAAATTGGTATAACCACTGTGGAAAATAGTATGGTGGTTCCTCAAAAAACTAATAATAAAATTATTGTATAACCCAACAATCCTCCTCTGAATATCTACCTCAAAATTTGAAAACATTTATGCATAAAGATATATGCACCATGATGTTCACTGCAGCATTATTCTCAGTGGCCAAGACCTGGAAACGACTAATGTGTCCTTCGATAGATGATCGGTTAAAGAAGATGTGATACATATATGTAATGGAATATTATTACTCAGCCATGAAAAGAAATGTAATACTGTCATTTGTGACAACATGGATGGATCTTGAGATAATAATGCTAAGTAAAAATAAGTCAGACAGAAAAAAAATTAGAATCATATGATCTTACTCATATGTGAGATATAACACTGAAAACAACAAATGAACAAGACAAACAAAAACTTATGAACACAGACAATAGTTTAGTGATTACTAAAGAAAAAGAAAGGAGTGGAGGAAATAGATAAGGATAAAGAGAGTCAAATATATAGTAATAGGTGATTTGACTTTGGATCCTGAACACACAATGCAATATACAGATAAAGAGTTATAGAATCATACACTTGAAACCTATGTAATTCTATTAACCAATGACATCCAATAAATGTAATAAAAATAAATAACTTAAAATAAACAAAACAGAAACAAACTTACAGATCCCAAGAATATTTTGATGGTTTCCAGATAGAAGGGGTTTTGGAAGGGTGAGTGAAAAGGTGGAAGGGATTAAGAAGTACAAATTGGTAGTTAGTTAGAAAAATGTATGAGGAAGTAAAGTATAACATACAGGTAGGAATATAGAATTACAGTCAATAATATTATAATAACTATGTACAGTATCAGATAGATACTAGATTTATCAGGGTGATCACTTTGTAAATTATATTAATATCTAATCACTATGTTGTATTCTTGAAACTAATATAATATTATATGTAAAATTAATTAAATAATTAGAGAGTTGCCTGGGGGTCTATATAAACAGAAGCCTAACGCCCTCCCACAGAGCTATGTCTGCAATCAGACTTTCATGGTGACTGACCTACTGTCTCTGAGCACCTGTATTGGTTGGCTACTCAGGGGTCACCAGGGACTTACAGGAGGACACTAAGTTGTCTGAATGAGGGCTGAAGGAGAGGCCTTCTAATGGGCAGAGGTGGTAGCAGTATTCATTTCTCCTCTGTTGAGCTCTCTGTTCTCCCAGTGTGCAGACACAGTGATGCCATAGCTGAGAAATCATCACACTAGATAGCAGAGGTTGCTCTGCCTAGAGGATTTCCTGAAACTTCCCCTCCCCCAACTCACAGCTCCACCCG
Source organism: Macroglossus sobrinus (assembly GCA_004027375.1). Taxonomy (NCBI): domain Eukaryota; kingdom Metazoa; phylum Chordata; class Mammalia; order Chiroptera; family Pteropodidae; genus Macroglossus; species Macroglossus sobrinus. The sequence goes on from PVKZ01001010.1 coordinate 54,855, forward strand.
AGACACATTTCTGTTGTGTCCTTGGCAAGTCCTGTGCCACTTGCTGAACAACATCAAAACCCACACTAGTAGCAGCTGATCTCAGTTTTTGACGTGGCTTCTTGAGGAAATTATAAGCACAGCATCTGTGGATTACTTGCTGAATTTTAACAGGTAGACCCAGAGGGGCATATGCTGGAGCTAAACTTGGCCTGCAGTTGAGCACCTCTCAGGGCTGTGCCACTGAAAACCTACTTCACAAATCCATACTAATAAGACTGAAAGACTTAGGAACTTTGCTTGGTACATAGAAACAGATATGGAAATAAAGCCAAAAGGGGAAGACAAAGGAGCAGAAACCATATGAAAGAACAGAACATAACTCAATAAAAATGGAGTCAAGTAATCTCACAGATGCAGAGTTCAAAACACTGGTTATAAAGATGCTCAATGAAATTAAGGGAAGTGTAGACAAACTCAGTGAAAACTTTAAAAAAGAGATAAAACATAAAAAGAGAAATGGAAATTATAAAAGGGAACCAGTCACAAAAGAATACATTATCTGAGATGAAGGGTATATTACAGGGAATCAACAGAGTGGAGGAAGAAGAAGATTGAAACACTGATATAGAGGATGGGGAATCCAAGGACACTCAACCAGAATGGCAAGAAAAAAGTAACTAAGAATGTAATAATACTTTAAAGAGCATATGGGACAGAATTAAGGTTAACAACATCTATGTCATAGAGAACCTGAAGAGGGAGAACAAGAGGTTGAATACATATTTGAAGGAATAATGATGAAAAAATTTCCTAACTTGGTGAGAGAGATAGACATACAAACCCAGGAAGCTAAGGGAGTCCCAAAAAAGGGGAACCCAAAGAGGCCCACACCAAGATATGTCATAATTAAAGTGTCAGTTTAAGGACAAATAGAGAATCATAAAAGCAGCAACAGAAAAGCAACTAACTATCTACAAGGGAGCTCCCATAAGATTGTCAGCTGATTTCTCAGCATAAACTTTGCAGGACAGAAAGGCTTGGCATAAAATATTCAGTGTTGAAAACCTAGGATGTACAACCAAGAATACTTTATCCAGCAAAGCTATCATTTAGAGTTGAAGGACAAAGAGCGTCCAGACAAAAATAGGAATTCATCAACACCAAGCCAGTATTACAGAAATTGTTAGAGGGACTTCTTTTAGAAGAAGAAAAAATATGTATCAAAGAATGGTAATAGCTACATAACTACCAACAAGTATCTCATATGGAAAGAATTAAATCCTCCAGTCAAAAGATAGGAAAGCTGAATGGATGAGAAAACAAGACCCTTACATATGCTGCCTACAAGAGACTTGCTTCAAATTAAAAGACATACACAGACTAAAATAAAGGGGATGGAAAAAGATATTGCCTCGATGGACCTAGAAGGTATTATGCTAAATGAAGTAAGTAAGATAAAGGCTAATATCACATGATTTCACATACATGTGGAATCTAAAGAACAAAATAAACAAAATGACAACAAAGATGGAAACAAACTCAGAGCTACAGAGAATATTTTGAAGGCTACTAGACAGGAGTGGGTTTGTGGGACAGTAAAAAAGGCAAAGGGTTTAAGAAGTACAAATGAATAAATACTGAATAGTCATGGAGATATAAAAAGTAGCTTAAGGAAAATAGTTCACAATGTTGTAATAAATATGTAAGGCAGGAGAGGGGTATCAGATTTAGTGGGGTTATAAAGATTTCTAATCACTATGCCGTACAACTGAAACTAATATGTTATTGTATGCCAACTATCATTGACAAAAACTCTTTGAATTGTACAATGTAATTATGAGCAACTAATTATTATATTTCAATAAAGCTAGAAAACATTTTTTAATTGAAATTTTTATTAAAAAAGAATTTGTAAGATGTTTAAAATATAAAATCTAGTTTTTAAAAAATATGTAGTGCTATAATTAAGGGTTCAAGCTATACCCTTGTTATAGCTTTTTTTTTATAAGTAAATCATTTATATAATTGATAATATTGAAATGATTATTCTTTAAGATATTTTATAAATAAAAGTAGTTAAGATGAAAGCTCACTTACTGAAATAAAATTACTCTTCAAAAGCTGTTTTACCGATTTGTTTTTATAGTGTAATCTTTTTTAAATTTGACACCACACATAATTATTATAGTATTAACTATATTTCTTATGCTATACTTTACATCCTTGTAATTATTTGTAGCTACTAATTTGTACTTCTTAATCTTTTCTCCTTTTTCACCCACCCTTTCTAGTTTCCTCCCATCTGACAAACAGCAAAATATTTTCTGTATCTATTAGTTTGTATTTTGTTTGTTTATTTTGTTCTTTAGATTCCACTTGTAAGTGAAATCATATGGCATTAGTCTTTCTCTGTCTAAATTATTCCACTCAGCACGATGATCCCTAGGTCTATCTGTGTTGTTGCAGATGGCAAGATTTCATACTTTTTATGACTGAGTAATAGTTTATTGTATATATGTACCATCTCTTCTTTATCCATTAATCCATTCATGAACAACCATGTTTATCCACATCTTGACTATGTAAATAATACTGCAATGAACATATGAATTCACATGTTCCTTCAAAATGGTGTTTTGGGTTTCTTATGATAAATGCACAAAAGGGATTACTGGTTCCTTCTTAGTCTCTTGTTATAGCTTTTTTTTTTTTCAGAATCCTTTTTTTTCTGGTATAAATGTTGCTACTCTAGCTTTTTTTGCTTGTGTCTATTTTCATAAAATATCTTTTCTATCACTTCACCTTCAATCTGTGTGTGTCTTTCAATTTTAAATGAGTCTCGTGTAGGAAGCATATGTAAGGATCTTGTTTTCTTATCCAGTCAGCCACATTTGCTTTTAACTGGAGGTTTTAATCCATTTACATTGAAATTAATTGTTACTAGATATATAGTTATTGCCATTTTATTATTTAAATTTTTATCTTTTCTTTTTTTTCTTTTTAAAGTAGTCCCTCCAACATTGCCTGTAATTCTGATGATGAACTCCTCTAGCTTTTTCTTATCTGAGATGGTATTTTGACTAAACAATAGCTTCACTAGGTAGAATAATCTTTGTTATAGATCCTTTCTTTTCATCACTTTGAAGATTTCCTGTCAAGCCTTTCAGGGCTATAAAGTTTCTGTTGTGAAATCAGCTAATGGTCTTATGGGAGTTCCCTTGTAGGTAACTAATTACCTTGTTACTGTTGAGTTGTATGAATTCTATATATTTTGGATATTAGCCCCTTGTCAGAGGTGTTGTTTGAAAATATCTTAGTATTGTTGATAGTTTCTTTTGCTGTACAGAAGTTTTAGTTTGTTATAGTCCCATTCATTTATTTTTGCTTTTACTTTCCTTGCCTTTGAGATCAAATTAATAAAATCCTCTCTAAAACCAATATTGATGAGGTTAGTACCTGTGTTTGTTCCTTTGCAATTTATTGTTTCAGGTGTTGTATTTATGTCTTTGATACATTTTGAGTTAATTTTTGTCTATTTTGAAAGATAGCAAGGGCTAAAGACTTTGCAACATATATTCTTATGCTAGTTTTGAACTTTGAAACATATGAAAATTAGTACTTTTCTGTCAGAACTAATAGCTTTGTATTGTCAATTTTTAAACTTTACTGAAAAAAATGTCCCACATTTTGTTGACATTTTAATGGATGATGAAAATCATTGAGTCCAATCCTCTGTTTTTACAAATTAAAAATAAGTCATTGGAGGATGAAGTGCCTGCTTGTAGTCCCAGAATGTATCAATGATAGAGGCAGATCTCTGGGCCTTTTGCACAGTTCCATGTTTCTTTTTGCCTCGAAAATCAGTCTATTTTTCTACATACATATTTTTTATAAGTGAACATAATATGTACTTATAAAAGATCTTTTTATGTTTTCAAAAGAGAAGTTCTCTGTTTAACTTTTCTAGGACTCATTTGGAGAGTAATAATGAAAACTCAGTGAGTGTGAAGGTATCAGATCTTACCAAGATTGATCCAAACCTAACAAAATTTGTAATAAAGAGAAGCTCAGAGGGTGAATCTGCTTCTATAGAATCAATCTACTTCCTTCTGGCAACAAGCACACTGTTTCAAATGTACACTAGATGGTTTTTTCAGCCTTCCTGTATAAGAACACTGAGTTTTTTAAAGTTCCAATTAATCAAAAAAATATACTAGGTTCAAAGTATCAAAACAAATGTATAAAATACTGGAACACATTACAGTAACTTAAAATGCATTAATATCAGCAGTTCTCAAATTTTAGAGGGTATAAACACCACCAAAGTCCTGTTAAAATGGGAATTCCTGGGTATTACCCAGATGATTTGATTCAGCAGATGTGGGACAAGGTCTAGTATTTGCATTTATGAAAAAAATTACCAGGTATTTCTGAAACAGATATTTGGTCAGAGCTTTGATAATTTTCTTTAGATGAAATATATACACTTCAAGCATCATTTTAGTACTTGTTCATTTACTTACTATTTATACCATTCTTTCAAGACTCATATTTCTTTTCCACTGCAGATCTTATAATTTTCTATTTTTAGGTCTAATTCTGTTTTCAACCCTTTTCCTTCTCTCTTATTCCTATTCATGCAGAGATGCAATTTTCTCATAAGACCAAATCTAAATTTAGAAAATCTCTCTTATTTCCATGGTACTTGCCATTTTTCATTTTAACTTCCACTATGTGGACAAATATTTCACCCCTGTTTTCTGTGTTCTGCCAACTCATATGAATTACAATTTAATTTCAGAATTCACTTCAAATTGAAACCTTTTAGTAAAGGACCTTTGTTTTCTTAAGCAAGTATACATTTAGTGCAGAGGTTCTGACAACTAGTTTGCCTAGTGAAGATCACCATCTTGAGCAAAACTCCTAAGAAAACTTGGGGCTGAATCAGTCATCTGAAGGAAATGTGCTTATTCTCCATAATAGAGTTAATGTCTAATTTCTTATTTGTACTAAGACAGAATGGTAAATTTCAGTTCACACTTCAGTTGCTAAGCTAATAGCTTACCTTTTTGAGATCCAGGAAATTTGGTCTGGGTCAAGAATATGTATATAAACTGGCCATAGTGCTAGCAAGTGATGTTTTCCTGAGGTTATTAAAGAGATTTTAAAATTGCATTGTTGTTACATGTTCTCTTTGGGTTCCTTCATTCAGAATCCTCAGGGTTACCCAGAGAAATAGAACCAGTAGATCTATCTATCTATCATCTATCTATCTATCTATCTATCTATCTATCTATCTATCTATCTATCTATCTATCATCTATCTATCTATCTATCTATCTATCAATTATCTATCTATCTATCTATCATCTATCATCTTCTATCTATAATCATCTATCTAAATCTAGATAGATAGATATTAAGAAATTGGCTTAAGTGATTATAGAGGCTGACAGGTATTAAGATCTGCAAGCTGGAAAGCCAAGGGAACTGATGATCTAAGTTTCTATCTGAGCCTGTGTCCTCTGGAACTTGGAATTTGAGGCCAAATTCTAAAACAGGCAATGACATTTTTCTGGCTTCCTTCTTTGGGAATGCCAACCCAGGGTAAAATAGAAGAGAACCAGTATAATTTATAGATTCTGATCTTATCTACCTACAAAACATAACTGACAAATGTTAGTAGTAATTCTAACATTTAACTGACCCTGAGGTGTCTAATAACTCTTTTTCATCTCATTTTTTAAATAAGCATCTTAGCGTCTCCTAACTAGCAGCATCAAAAATAGAGTGTAGAAGTCAAGCATGATCTCTGTCCCTCTTGGTCAGATAAACATATTCTGAGTTTGCTGTTGAATATGCAGCCTTTCTCTGTGCCTGTGGGTCTACAATCATACTGTTAAAAATAGTAGGCAGAACCAAGATGTCATTCCTGTTGAGCAACTTAATTTTATTTGTCCATTTTCCCAGAACATAGAATTAATTTGCCAAAATCAGTTAAAGACAACAAGTTACTGACAGGAGAGCAAAAGCTTTTCTCCATATTGAGTAAATTTCAAGGGCTATAATGAAGTGACTACTAGGGATGGTGAGGTTAGACCCAGTTGTGACATCTTGCAGTCTTTCCTGATGACTCCCCAAACCCTGCTAGGGGAATCACAAGAGGATACAGGCAAAGTACTTTGATGAGTTTGGTGGATAAAAAAGCCTATTTACCACCATACCCACCCAAGTTCATAACTGATTGAGAGATAGATGCAAGAGTCTTATATTTGGAAATTGAAATATGAGCTTTATTACTCGCAAAACTACATTGAAAAATATTTGAAATCTAAATGGCTGAAATCAAACTTTCTTGTACTGTGCTATCCCCTCAGGCTCAGACAAAACTGTATAATCACAGATCTCCCTTAAAAGTGCAGTTTCTTGAGGTAGAAGTTTCTATTTTAGGTTTTATGATGGATCACTGTGAAGAGAAGAGAGTTTCTCCTCTTTACTATGCAATTTCAGAATCAATGAATGCAGGTTTGTGACATGTTCTTCAGTGCCACATTCTTCAGATTCTTCCCTGGCTTATAAATTTTCTTTTTATGTGGTACTTAAGAAATTACTACAAAACCTCCATCATCCCATGTTGAGAAAGGTTAGTCCAGACACAAAGAAACACACTGTCAGTTCAACATCTTCTACCCACATTTCAACAAAAGCCTTAAGCCTTACATATAATTTCTTGAAAAATTTTTATTCAGTTTATTTAAATAAAAATAAAAATAAAAATAAAAACAATTCACCCATTACTCCCAGCCTTTACCTTCCACCTCTGGCAACCACCAATCTGTTCTCTGTTATCTATAACCTTGTTTTCTTAAATATTTTTTTCTAGATTCCACATATAAGAAAGATTATAAGGTATGAGTCTCTTTCTGTCTGACTTATTTTACTTAGCATAATGCCCCTTGAGGTCCATCCATGTTGTCACAAATAGCAAGATTTCACTCTTCTTTATGGCTTAATTATAGATGTATAAAAAGAAAAATTAGTTTCTGAGAACCCTAGAATTCTACAAGCCATGTATTTTATTATTCCTAAATGGTAACCTCGAGTTTATTTAATAGTATAATCAAATTTATTTTATGCTTCTAAAAAATAGTTATCTAGGAATAACCTTAAATAAAATCATGAAGATAAATTTGTCCTTAAGGACAACCTGTTTATACTTCAATTTTAGCATGGTTCAGGGACACTTTTGGGTAAGAAATATAATAAATTTCCTTGGTGTAAGACTTCTCAGAGCTCTTATTTTGTAATAGTACTCTGTGACTCTCTATGGAGGGAAACATAGATTTTTACATCTCTCAGTAACTTTCTTTTAGATAATCCTTTAAATAAAGATTCACTATTTAAGTATATAGATCAGCTATAATGATCTATATTAATGGGAATTTGAAGATAAAAATGGCACAGACTCAGCCTTCATGCAGCATATTGTCTAGAAGAGTATTCTATCAGGTTAACAAATGCAATTTTGTTATATAATTATATATAATTTTTTACAGTTTTGCTGTACCTGTCACATACATATCTCATTTAATTGTCATGAAAACTCTTTGAAATAAATGTTATTATTTTTCTATTTATATTTAAAGAAAAATGAAACCTGGGGAGATTGAACAACTTGGTCAAGGTCAACCTGAGCACAAACAAGAACCCAAGTCCTCTAACTCAAATCCTGTGACCTTTAACTCTATCATATAACTGTGCTCATTACATTTAAAGTAAAAATTTTTTAGACAAGGCTTTTTTTTTTTAAATAAAGACTATAGAATTAGCTGTCAAAACAATGAGGTATATCAAGTAATGTAAGGATACCTAGCTGCTAAAGGCTGATAGTTTCAGCTACAGAATGTCCTTTTAAATGCCCTTAAAAAGTACGATTTGGAGAGTTTTGGGACCCTCTGCCTCGTGCAATTAACTAATGAGTGGCCATAAGATATTACCCCAAATAACATAGTAAAAATATGTAGGCTTCTCCTTGATAATAGGAACAAACGAGACACTATCAGAAGTATTTTAGAAAGTATAAAGTGCTGTATAAATGTACTAATCTTTAATTATTTTATCTGATGTAGAAAGCAATGATAATACAAGAGCAACTAATAATTGCTTTGCAATACATTTCATAATTATCTTTATTGGACAGAAATAGTATGCACCATTAATATTCTCCTTGGGTGTTCACCAATGAGTGACAGGAGAAGAGAGTAGGATTGTGATCTTGATGGTTTTGAAGACATTTCATTAATACAAATTGCTACTGAGGCAACATATACAAGAGATGATGGTGTAAAGAGTGTTACCAAAATAGGAAGCCCATGTACCAGTAAAGCTTTATATTTATTTCTTTATATTTACTTAAAGCTCTTTAGAATACTTTCTTAATTCATTGAAATATCTGGAAAATCAACTGGCATTGTGTTGCTTTTCTTTTTGTATGTGTTTGTTTCTTTCTATCTTTCACATAAGGTGTTAAGAATTTCAAGCTTTCCAAAGGACTACTCTTTCAAGATAAGTTTTATAACTCAAGCCCTCATAGACAGGTTTCCCTTAGGTTTCCCTAAAATTCACTTTTTTTTTCTCCTGCATGATCCTCTTGTGATATGTTTAATTTTTATGTACATACATATATATTTTCAAACATATTTTAAGGCCTTTTTTTGTTAACATCTAGAAAACTTGGGTTAAAGTGATAAAATCATAGAGAAGGACTCAGATGGACCTGGCCACTCCAGGATTTTTCAAACTTGAAGTAGGTTACAGAGGCTTATATTTGTTTGGATTGGGTGATAGAATGTAAGCCAGAGCTGAGTCCCCTGAGACATGAGTAAAGCTAGTTTGAGACAATAGCTATTGCAAAACAAAGCAAGGATAACACATGTACAGAGGGTCCTGACAAATTTAATTTCTGGATCTAGGCATCTTATCTTCTCTCATGGTTTGTTAATTGAGAACAAGCAATTCTTGTTTTTGCTTGATCAGAGTTTGGTTTCTGTTATTAGCAATCAGACTAATGTACATCATTTGGGTTATAGAGAAATAAACTCAAAGACTATTTATATTAAAAGATACAATAATTTAACATTTAGAAATACAGTTGATTATTATCATTTACATATTTTGTACTTATAAATTCACCTACCTACTAACATTTATTGTAAACCCCAAATTAATATTCACAGTGCTTTCCTGGTCATTCATGAACATGTGTAGAGACAAAGAATTTGAGTCTCCTATGCTATAAAGAAGTATGCTCTATGGTCTATTTAGTAACACTTTTTTTTTACATTTTACAAAGATTTTTTTGGTAATTTTTCTGTTTAATAGGCCCTCAAGTATGTTTCTGACTGCTGTCTTGTGTGAGAAGTCTATGTTTCTTACAGAGAAAATGTCCATATTAGATAAGGATCATTCAGACATAAGTTACAGTGCTGTAGGCCATAAATTCAATGTTAATGAAGAAGCACTATAGATGATAGATAGATAGATGATAGATAGATAGATAGATGATAGATAGATATAATATGGTATTTTTATACAAAAACATTCATGAAATAAGGTTATGCACTTATTTGCTGATAAAAATGTGAGAAGAGGCTTACAGCAACCTATCCCTGTGTTTTGAGCACGGGCTCAGTATCCACTAATTTAGTGTTTGCAATGACATTACAGAACATAACTACTGCAAGTCACCATGAACTCTAAGGGAATAGTCACTTCCATATTAAAATGAATTATATTTACTGAGATGCTTATAGAAGCACTGTTTATATTAGTGAACAGTTGGAGAAAGCCAAGTGTTCAACATATGAAGATTAGTCATATTGTGTAACAATTATAAATAATTTTATGAATATATTCTTACATAATTATGCATATGTAAAATCAATACAGTAGAATAATTGGGACAGAGTTCATTGGCCTAAGTAACTTAAAAGAAGGAGTCATATTTCTATTTATGTCAACTAATCTGGTATGTGGTAAATGTGGCAAAAAATACATACCCAATATTCACTACTATGGGCCTCATGTGGCATAGTTCTGGCCAATGACATATTGATGAAAGTCTCTTAGATAGAGATTCATGGAAAAAAATATTTTTTAAATGGACAGACTCAGTAGCACTCACATTTTGCTCATTTTTCTTTCTACATCTTCCATCTTGGAACTTGAGAAGTGGGTACTGATACAGGAGCAATGTAAATATGAAAGGCACAAAGTCTGCCATGTTGTTTAACCCTACAAGATATCCCTTGAATATAAATATTATATGTTCTCCCCAAAGTTGTACAATATAGTGACCTTGAAATCTAGATATGAGGCAACTTCATAGACAAGAAAATATGTATGACCAATAAACCATTAATTGAAAAGGTGCTTAAACTCACTAGTAAATCAGAGAAATGCAAATGAAAGCCACCATGAGCTATTTTACACAAATAAGAAAAAAATTAGTTTCACTTCATTAAGTATTGAAGATAATGTGAAGAAATAAAATTATCACATCTTCCTTGTAGAAGAAAAATGAAAAAAAATGCAACTATTTTGAAGAGCAACTTAGCAATATCTGTTAAAGTTGAAGATGTTCATATTCTGCAACTCAGTAATTCTACTTCTGGATATATTTTCTAGAAAAACTCAGAGGCATATGCTCAGGGAGGCAAATATAAAAATATTCACACCAGCACTTTTGGTGATAATAAACATATAGAAATAACCTATGTATTCCCTGAGAGGAGAATGGATAAGTAAATTATAATATATGTATAAAATGGGATATCCTGTAGCAGTGAAAATAAATCAACCAGTGTTATCTATATAAATGTGGCTAAATCTCAACAGTGTAGCATCAGCATCAAATAAAAAATATTGTATAAGACTTCATAGTTGGGCATCTACGTAAACCCTTTTCTTGTTTACAAAAAAAAAGTGCAGCTTGCTGCTGTTATTAATTTAACATCATGAGTAGGAATGCTACTTTTTTTAGGATTTGACATTTTCAGTGATTGAGAATTACTATACTTTGTAAATAGAAATACCACCACTAAAAACAGAATGCTACAAATAGAATGATGTCATTTTTTTCCAAAGACTACCAATACACTAGAGTGCTGCAAAAATAATAATAAAAATGAGATATTTCATGGAAAGTTTTTGGGGTAAGGTTAAGACCAATTTGTTAGTTATCTCGGGGTAAAGCTACAAGAACTGCTGATGAGTATTCTTGGGGCAAATGGGAAATAAGTAAAGGAATACATCTGCAAAAAATTCTAGATAGAAAGAAAAACTATAATAATATGAATGAGAATGATGAATACCAAATTATATGTATGTATGACTATTTCTATGGTAAGATATGGCAACAAAGGAAAGAGAAAGGCACCACAAGGAGCCTCTATCTGTGATTGTTTTAAAGTGTGATCAGGAGAAGATATGGCAAAGTGTTGTGACTTCAGAGGAGCTACATAATGGAATATAAAAATATGTTGCATTTTTCTTTGCCTAAACATTTTAAATATTTTATCATTAAAAAATAAATACACATGGAAAATCATTGATGTCAATTTGGATTTGGAAGTATTCCCCAGTTGTATTAATGACTAAGAGAATCAAAGTAGTAGATACTAAAGGAATGATGAGTATGAGTGGAGGGCTTCTAATTGTGTGGCTGTTTTTTATTGAGAAGGTATAGACAGTAATGATGAAAAAAGAGGTAACATAAAAATTAAACTTGCAAGTTCATATCCAATGGCATAGCCCTCTAAAATTTACAAAGTGCTTTCACCACATTTTTCCCTCTTCTTACAAGTTAAAGAACATCATTCAGATTTTGCCAAAAAAAAAACCGCAATATAATCAGTAGGCAAATATTTATTCATATTGTCTAGCAATTTGGAAAGATTAGGAAGAACCATATTAATGTCCTCATATAAAAACACCCAATTTCAAGCTGAAAATATTGGGGAAATGTGAATGCTAGAATCCAGAACCACGTTCTCTCTTTTGATTATACTGATGCTGGAGAAAAAAGACACCCATGAAATAAGGCTGCTTATATAACACAGTTTCAGAGAGGCTTTAGAAAAGCCTGTATTGAAGAATCATCTGTGCAACTCTAGATTTCCAAATAAGTAGTCCCTTCCTCCATATTTTGGGAGCTTACACATGACTTCAGAATTTTTACACATGCACTTTGTGTAATGCAAATCAAAACAAACTCCATAGGCTCCTGACATTAGACAGAATACTGTCTATACAGTGAGTTTCCATCTGGCTGTCTTTGGTAGTTAGGCAACTGGGACACTAAAAAATGATAGGTAAAAACTGTATCAGTTCATTTGATTTTTAAATGACTTTGCCTATAGCTGGAGATTAAAAATAATAACTACAAATTTAAGCAACTTTACAGAAAAGAGCCTATAGCATAAGTAACACAATCTTTCAAGAAATTAATGAGTTTCGAAGAAGTTGGTTATTGTTGGCTTAGCTACCTTTTCTAGAACCACTGGAAAGAATTAAACTATAGGGCACTCATTTTTAACTCAAACTTATTGAAAAAAACTTTAATTAATACTGGGAAAAAGAAGATAGCAATCACCAAAAAAGAAATTGCATTTGCAAGCCAGACTTCATGTCTCACCAACACTTTTTAATTTAATTTAATTTAATTTTATTTTATTTTATTTTATTTTATTTTATTTTATTATTTTATTTTATTTTATTTTATTTTTTTTTATTTAGTAACCATCCTAATGGGTCTGAGGTGGTGTCTCATTGTGGTTTTGATTTGGTATTTGCCTAATGATTAGTGATGTGCTTATTGACCATTTGTAAATCTTCACTGAAGACATTGAAACAGTTTTTCCATTTTTAAATCAACTTTCTGATTTTGGTTGTTGTGTAGTTTTAGAAGTTCTCTATATTTCTGGATATTAATTTCTGATCACACATGATTTTGAATATTTTCTCCTACTCTATTGGTTGCCTTTCTACTCTGTTGATAGTGTCTTTTAATGTACAGGTTTCTAATTTTCATAAAGACCAATTTGGCCATTTTTTCTTTTGCTGCCTGTGCCTTTAGTGTCGTTCGGCTTTCTTTTGTTGGTGTTAATTGATTATCCCATTCATTAAAAAAATTTATCCTTTTATTGCAAGTGGTTTTTGTTTTGTTTTGTTTTGCTTTATGTAAAAAGCCTATAGTTAGGTTTTACTTTTTAATCCAATATGGTAGCCTCTGCCTTTTATATGAATTATTTTGATCATTTACATTTAATGTAATTATTGATATTCTTGGCTTTAAGTCTACCATCATGATAACTATTGTTTTGTATTTGCTCCATTTGCTTTTTGTTCCCCTTTTCTTTTTATATCTTCTTTTAGATTAATTTAATATTTATATTATTTCATTATTCTCCTATGTTGGATTATTAGATCACCTGTTGTTTGTCTATTCGTGTGTTTTAATTTTACAGTTGCTTTAAAATTTATATTATACTTCTTTAATTTAATACAATCCACTTTCAAGTAATGCTATATCCCTTTATATATAGCTTAAGAACCCTAAAACAATATAATTTTCCTTTTTTCTTCTTTATTTTCTATTTTTTGCCAGACATTTACTTCTACAGATAAATCCCACAATGTGTTCCTAATCCTTTTTAAGTAAACAATCAATTTTATTGTAAAGAGTTCTAAAAGTAGAAAAAAATCATTTTATATTTATCCACATATTTACCATTTCAGTTGTATTTCTTTCTGTATATTTAGATTTTCATCTGATATAATTTCTTATCTTCATAAAGGATTTCACATTTATTGTAAGTAAAAAGGCTGTAAATTACTTTTCAAAGCTTTTTTTAGCTAAAAATATTTCATATAGATTTTTGAAGGACACTTTTTCCTAAATATAGAATTTTAGATTGATATTTTTCTTCCAGCCCTTTGAAATTAATGTTGTTCCATTAATTTCTTGCATTGTTTCTGATATGCAGTCTCCTGTCATTCTGATTTTAGTATCTTTTTGTTCCTTCTGGCTTCCTTTAGATTGTCTCTTTATCACTGATTTTAAACAATTTAATTATATCATTTTGTCATTAATTATATGTCTTGATGACTTTTTTCTTTTTCTTTTTCTTTTGCTTAGAATTTATTTAGCTACTTGAATCTCTAAATTTATAATTTTTACCAAATGTTGAAAAATTTTAGTCATTATTTCTTCAAATATTTTTGTTCCTCATTTATGCTTCTTTTTTAGTACTCCAGTTACATGTATATGTAAAGCTGCTTATCATTGTTCCACTGCTCACTGATGCTCTGTTCCATTTGTTCTTTCTTTCTCCCCCTTTGTTTCATTTTTAATAACATCTATGGCTATCTTCGAATTAATTAATCTTTCCTTCTGCAGTGTCTAGTCTAATCTTAACTCCACTAAATGTATTTTTAAAAATTCTCCCACATGATATATTTGTTTGGAAGAATTTCAGTTTTATTTTTTTATATATGTGTCTGTCCTTTACATGCTCATGCTTTCCTCTACTGTTATTAAATATGAAATACATTTATAATACCTGTTTTAATATCATTTTCTTCTATTTACATTATGTGTTATTTATGAGTTGATTTTCTCCTTACTATATGTTGTATTTTCTTGCTTTTTCTATGCCTATTAATTTTTTTATTGAGTGATAATATTGTGAATTTTACTTAGTTGGATGATAGATTTTTCTGTCTATCTAAATAATTTTGAGGTTTTTCTTTCTGGGATGCAGTTAAGTTATTTGGACATTGTTTAATTTTTTTTCAAGACATGCATATAAACTTTATTATTTCAAATCTGTTCTGAGTAATCTTCACAACTGAGGCAATAACCTCTGAGTAATATATTCCATGCTAAATATATTCCATGCTAAAATATAATTTCTCAACTATGGCTGTTGGAATTGTAACCTATTCTCAGCCCTGTGCAAGTTCCAGGAATTGTTCTGCCTATTTTTATCTAGAGATTCTTTTCTCAGCTTCATGTAGTTTCTTTAAAAACAATAACTGAAGAGAAGTTGACTAAATACTGAAAGATATACAAGACTTTCTCTCCATGCAGGTTTCTTCTATCCTGGGATCTTTCTTGCAAACTCTATCCACTTTGTCATTCCTAAATTCTAAACTATATCTCTTCATTTCAGGACAATGTAATTATTTGTTTGATATCCCCCTTTGCTTTGGATTGAATGTTTGTGTTTCTCTAAAATTTTTATGTTGAAGCTGTAATACCCAATATGATGTAATTTGATGGTGGGGTATTTGGGAGATAATTAGGTCATGAAGGTACTGCCCTCATAAATGGGACTAGTTTCCTTATAAGAAGGGACATAAGATATATTATCTCTCTTTTCACCATGTGGGGATACAGCAATAAGGCAGCCAATTGTAAAGCAGGAAGAATTCTTTGCCAGAAGCCAATTGTGCTGGCACTCTGATGTCAAACTTCCCAGAATCCAGAACTAAGAGAAAAAATTTGTTTTTTTAAGACATCTGTTTATGGTATTTTGTTATAGCAACCAAAACTTACTAATACACCCTCCCTGCTCTGCAGCCTGGAAATTCTCTTTAGGTAGTTACCTCAGAAATTGTAGGTCTCATTTCATTTGAATTCTTTCAAGAATCACTATCATGCACTGCTCTTTGTCCAATATCGGAAAATTGCTTTTTTATATAATTCTCTCAGCTTTTTAGTTGTTTAATAAAAAAAAAAAGTTTTTTTTTACTCTCATCATTCCCCAAAGCAGAACCTGACAGGCTGGAACTTTATAAGTACCCATTATAAGATAGAAGATAATTTTATTCTTTTGTGTTAGTATGCACCCTGACATTTTACTTTTCTACAAACACTTTGTTTAATTTATTTGAAGGCAAGTAAACCAGGTTATTCCCTTAGGAGCTGTCTGTACTCTGTATGCTTAGATATATAGAATGAGTATGCATATATTATCTGGTTTTGTGATGTGCAATACATATTTGTTGACCTTCAGTTAATACTTGGGGTTTTAGTCCCACTGTTTTCTCCTGCTCCTTGTTACATCTCTCAGCTTAGATATGCTCCAGAATTTTGCCAAACTTATTGGCTTCCACCAATTCTATGGTGTCTTCTGAACATACTCAAAACTTCAGTATCTCTGCTCCCTGGATCAATTAACCTCTCTACTTGTTTTCTGACATCCAAAGACTGGTTAAACTGTTTCTCATTCTCATAATTTTAGTGGTTAATTTGTTCTTCTTTTAAGAAAAATTGTGAGGAAGGGAGTGTGTCTTGGTGGTGCAGAAGCTAAAGCATGTACTCATCCACTATCATCTCTTGGCTTTTTAAAATAGAATCCTTTCAACTTATGTCATCGGCTGAATTTGGGGATTTTAAGGGTTTAAATTTACTACAGTTTACAAATTTTATTTTTATATTTCTTTAGAGACTGGAATGGGTGTCTATTTCCATCTAAGATGATTTCATTCTTGTTTCCCATGCCACACTAAAGACCTTGTTCTGTGTTTGATTACCCACCCAGATTTCCTGGAAATCCAAATTTCTAGCCCCTATTCCAAAATTCTCATCCCCTCCCATAACCAGTTGGTCTTATTCTCAAACTCAGGTGATATATAATCTTAGTATATGAAGTCATGAATCTTTCTCTCCCCTTGAGCAAAGGCAGCACTCGTATTTTTCAAGTTTCAGTCCTCTCCAGAAACACAAAATAAAATCACATGTGGTTCTGGTCCCAAAAAAGGTAGAAGCTTCATCAGTTGGATTGTTTCTGAAATAAAGACTTAGACTATTTCAATCATTGATACTATAGAAACTAGAGTAATAGAAGCAAGAAAATATTAATCTGAGAGTCTCAACTTTGGATATCATACCTAATAATGACTTGATATTCCATAAGTGAGCCCCAAAGGTGTGAAAAATGCTGAAGATAGAAAGCAAGTTTTTATTAAACACAAATCTCAGCAAATGGCTGTTATAAAGAGAATATAACTTAAAACTATATGAGTTTTTAAAGATTAAGCCATAGAAGGGACATTTCATATGTTCCACTGAATTATTTTTAGTAAAAAATAACTTTAGCAAAAATAGCAACAGTTTAGGACCAATTTATGTTACTTTTTTTCATAATAATCTTTGCTAACATCTACTTGTGTATTTGATTACCTTATTATTTTTTTCCTGTAAAAGAAAATATGAATTTGCCCTATGTGAAAGAAGACAACTATCCTGAGATTACAGCTGGAGGGCCAGCCATTTGTAAAATGAGTACATTATAATCAGTGAGGGGATGACCGATATAGGTCCATAGTTCTGCAACCATACTATACAACCACGTGAAGGAAGAGATACAGACCCAAACCCTCAGGGTCTCTTTTCTGAGTCATGAGATTTTGGGAGAGAGGTGTCAACTGAGAAATGGTGGCATCACTCAGATATTCCCCTCCTCTTCCTTCCTCAGTCTTCACATCTTAAATATACCAGGGGGAATATAAAATTCACACTCATATAATGAAAGGAAACAAACTGAGGTGTCCTTTCCCTGAAATAGCTCATCCTTCTGTCATGATTCATCATATAGATGAGTCTATTTTGCATCTTAGAAGTTCATGTTATCCAGGAATCCAAAAAGTCTCCTTTCTCAGACTCTTTGAAATAAGACAACTTCCAATGAATTTCTGGGATTAGGCAAAGTAAAATAAAAAGGGTTTGGTGTGGCAGATTGCATATTCTAAAGAAAGCCTCAATGATATTACTCATCTTGCATACTTTTTCTCAGTGTGGCTTTCCCATTTCTCCAGTTTATTTCCATTGAATCTGGGTGAGCTTGTAATCACATGAGCCAATAGAAAAACTGCTACAAGTACATCATAAATGGTGATGCAGTTTCTGACTTGTTGGCTGGAGCACTTGTTTTGGAGCCCTGAGCTGCCATGTAGAAGGTTTAACTACATTGTCACAGGCATCTTTTGAGGACACCCAGACCAAATGAAGAGACTATATAAAGGGGATATGGTAGAAAAACCAGCTGAAGTCCCAGCTAACAGCCAAATTCAAATGCAGAATGTTAGCATAGTCTTAAAAATGGTTCACATGTAATCAGATATTTATATGTCAAAACAAACAATATAGCTCCCTACAATTTATACCTATGTACAAAAGTTAAACCCTCAAAATGGATCTAAATGTAACTTAAAGCTATAAAATTTTTAGAAGAATACATAGGAAAAAAGTTTTTGTGCTCTTTGACACTAATTTCTTAGACAAAACACAAAAATATAATTCATTTATAGAAAAAAATTATATATTGGATTTCATCAGAAGTAAAAACTCATGTAAATGTTGGAATCAAGAAAGTGTTAGTGCTTGGAAGGGCCAACTGAAGGACTCAAAAGGCAAAGCAGTTGATAATAGCCTAGCTAAAATTTGTGGATTGTTATAAAAGTGTCTAGCTATAAAAAAGCATGAGAAAACTTTTTGGGATGATAGAAATGTTCTATATCTTGATTGTGCTATTGGTTTTGCAACTGTATGCATTATCAAAACTCATAACTGTACACTAAAAAGGAAAATTTTTGCTCTATATAAAATATACTTTAATAAATATAATTTTGAAAAATAGTAGGAGTAGCAGTTCAAGTAGAACCTAAATCTTTGAGTCTTGATTCACAGTTTGTCAAAAAATCATCTTTATTTTCCAGTGATTATTTATTTACTTTATTTCTATACAAGTAAAAAATTATCTTTACTAAATTTTCAAGTATTTAAAAATTGAATAGAATTATTTACCTCACTGTGGTTAACAGGCTATATCTGGGTGTCAAAAGTACCTCTTTATTTCCAAATTGAATCCAATAAATTATCTTTTAATATGGGCTTCATAAGAAAAATTTACATGTATGAGAAAGAACTCAAGGTAAGCTCAAAGCTCAAAAAAAAAAGCCAATGTTCTGGAGATTGTAGAAGCTGAAGAAAATGATTAATTAGTAAGCTTTAGGCATACAAGGTATTTGTTCCTATCACTTGGTATTCTAGAATTCTTCCATGAAAGGTAGCACAAGACCACATTTGGAAGTGCTGAAATGCACTCAGCCTAGTTATGTAGCATCATATTATAATTCTAACAATAACAATAATAATAATATGTAACTTTTTAAGTCTCAATATGTAGAAAAATATGCAGTTTTGTGCACTCTGTAACCACACTTCATGATCCAATATTTTAATAATACATCCTGGATAATAATTAGCTGTCTCAATTCCTTGCTTCTTATTTGAAAACTAGAGTCACTGTTTCAAGCTTCTCAGACACTGTTTCGTCTTCTTTTTTCCAGTAACTAAGATATTAATATTCTTCCTTTGTGAAATGCTCCTTCAACCATGCTAATATTTCACTTCTGTACAAAATTTCCCTAAGTCTTATCTGATGTACTTTGGTTGCAAGAGCAAACTGAAGTGTAGTCACCAAAGATACTGTACAGTTTTTTCTTAAATTTATTTGTTTTAATTAGTTTCAAGTATATAGTTCATTGGTTAGACATCCATATAGTTCATAAAATGATTCCCCCAGTTGCTCCCTCCCTCCCCTGACCCTCCACCTAACCAATGTATTAATGCTAACCACATTTCCTATGCCATGCTTTCATCCCTGTGACCACCTATCGGCTACTATTTTGTACTTCTTTAACCTTACATCCCATTCTTCCAGTCCCCACCCCCCCGCAACCTCTCTCCCCTCTGTTATCAAATTGTTTACTATATTTGTGAGTCTGTTTTTGATTTGTTCTTTTTATTCCTTAGAATCCACATATAAGTGAAATCATATAGTGTTTATCTTTCTCTGTCCAACTTAAATACCTTCTAGGTCCATTAAAGCATATCATTTTCCATCCCCTTTCTTTTAGTCTGTGTGTGTCTTTTAATCTGAAGTGAGTTTCTTCTAGGCAGTATGTAGGGGTCTTCTTTTCTTATCCATTCACCCACTCTTTTAGTTGGAGCACTTAATTCTTTTCCATTTGAGATACTTGTTGATAGATATGTAGTTGTTACCAGTCTTTATTCCTTTTTTTGAAACATGTTTTTTCTTCTTAAAGATGTCCCTCCAATATTTCTTGTAATACTGGCTTGGTGGTGATAAATTTCTTTAGTTTATTTTACTTTATCTGTCCTTCAATTCTAAACGATAGCTTTGCTGGATAAAATATCCTTGGTTATAGATCCTGGGTCTTCATCACATCGAATATTTTGTGCCAAGCCTTTCTGTCCTGCATAGTTTCTTTTGAGAATACAGCTGCCAGTCTTATGGGTGTTCCCTTGTAAGTAATTATCTGTTTTTCTCTTGCTACTTTTAATTTTCTTTCTTTGTATGTAACCTTGGCATTTTAATTATGATGTGTCTTGGTGTGGGCATCTTTGGACCCTTGATTTTGGGAATTCTCTGAGTTTCCTGGGGTTTTATATCTATATCCTTCACCAGGTTAGGAAAGTTTTTCATTATTATTTCTTCAAACGGCTGTTCAACATCTTGATTTTTTTTTTCAGGTATTCCGATCAGACAGACTTTTGGACTCTTAATAGTGTCCCATAAACTCCTTAAGTTATTTTTATAGTCTTGGCCTCTTATCTCTTGCCATTCTGACTACTTGTTGTAGGCTTTCTCATCCTCTAGGTAGGGCATTTGACCCTTTTCTTTATTCACTTTGTTTATTCTTTGTTTATTTCATTTAATATACTTCTCATCTCAGATAATGTGTTCCTTGTTTCAGACTGGTTCCCTTTTATAACTTCTATTTTTATGGTTTTTATTTCTTTGTTGAAGTTCTCACTGAATTTATCTACACTTCCCAAAAGTTTATTGGGCTTCTTTATAACTGGTATTTTGAACTCGGCATTTGTTAGATTACTTGACTCCATTATATCTGTATCTCTGTTCTGTTCTTCCATATGATTTCTGCTTCTTTGTCTTCCCATTTTGGCTGCCTTTCCATGTCTGTTTCTATGTACTAAACAAAGCTACTGGTCTTATTAGTGTGAATTTGTGAAGTACGTGTCCAGTGGCACAGTCCTGAGAGGGGTACAGCTACAGGCTAAACTTAGCCCAAGCCTGTGCTCCACCTGTTAAGATTTAGCAAGCAATTCACAGATACTATGCTTATAGTTGCCTCAAAAGGCCACACCAGAAACCAAGGCCAGCTGTCTCCAGTTTGAGTCTAGGCACAGCAAGGAGCACCTGACATATTGAGGATATACCTGGTTGTGGTTTGGGTGGGGCCATGAATTGGGGGAGGTGAGGTTTCAGGGAAACCTCTGGGCAGAGTGACCTCTATTATTAGTATGATGATGTCAAGGTTATGGTGGCACTGTATCCAGCACAGTGGTAAGGGGGAGGGCTCAACAGGGAACAATGGATATCATGGGCACTTCTGTACAGAGCAAGTCTTGCCTGGGCCCTCACTCTGACAATATTTCCCTGTAAATCCGTGGTGCCCACTGCATGCAGCCGAATTGGCACTGGTGGTCAGAGTGAGCAGGTCCGTCACTGCAAAAGTCCACTTGTGGAGGTGGCCCCTTTAAGAGCTGACAGTTGCTGCTGCCGCCGCTGCCTCCATCCCACTCAGCTGCTTGAGACAAGGCAGTCTCACATCCTCACCCCATCCAACCTTCTGCCGTTGCAGAGTGATTTCTTATTTTTCTCCCTTATTGTATAGCGTATTCATCTAGATCCAAGGCAATTTTCCTTGCTGCTGCTCTTTGTTTCTGTCACAACTTTGATTTGGTCACCAGAAGAATAAACAGAGCCTCTATCATCTACACCATTTTTTTTCCTCCTCAGTTTTTTATTTAAATACATTTTGGATTAGCCTATGGATTCAACCAGAGGAATCTGACAATTTACAGTATTTTGGTAAATAGCTTGTATTTTTTTTCCCTAAAAAGCCAAGGATATAGATTTATCTTCTAATGGTTTCCTTTTACTATAAAATCAAGGGAAAAGAGAGGCTGAGTCAGCTTTGGCTTATCCCAATAGTGGGCTTTACTGACAATCTTTTCAATACAAATTTAAATTCTCAATGGTTTCAATGTTAGAAAGATGAGAGAACTCTTTGGGCTTATCTAAATGTCAGTCTATGCTGAGATTGTGCTCTATCCTAAAGGACCCATTAATATTGGAATCAGTATTGCTGCATTGGGAGCTATAGTGCTTTCTTCTTTATTGTTAAAAGCCTTCTAAAGGATGAAAGGGGAAATATATGGTATGATCTGATATCAAATATATGTGGATCATAGGGAACTATAATGTGGATTATTATAAAAATCCATTTTTCTTGGTACTCTATTTTCCTACTGCTTGACAGTAGACTGGGGGCAGAAAAGAAGTATGAGTCCCAGCACCACAACTATAGCGCTGTATAATCTTGTACAAGTCAGTTATGAATCTTTCCGTCTCAATTTACTTAATTACAAAATGAGAATGTTGAATTAAATTATTCTATTAGTTCCTTTCAGTCTAAAATCATGCTTTGTTAAGGTAGAGGAGGAAATTACCCTATGTTAATTTAATATGTGCTAAGGCTAAAGACTTATCCTGAAAGATAAGTCTTTCTAATATAAAGGCATCTCCCCACGGTTAGATCTACGATATGCAAATTTCTTCTGTTGTCTTTCTAGATACACCATATTACAGTTTTCACTGTGGTATTTTTACATTTAATAGTTTGAATTTCACAGCTATAAATGCCTTTTGGATTCCCACTCCTTGCTCCAACATAAGGAAGAGACAGTGATTTCTCAAAAAACATTATGGATTAGATGGTAGAGAAAGATAGTGAGTAAGGAGCATATTCCACTTAAATATTACCCAGGTTCTTTGACATATTCTATGTAGAACAAACAGCATTATGCTTGGCTTATATAATTGGCCCAGAATGTATGTAATCTCAACATTTTACATATTTGTCAAAACAACCTATGAGGTAATCATGGTAGCCATTAACTTCTACAGTTTTCTAAATAGGAAATAGACTTACCCTAAGTCAAAGGGGTATAGAAATTTAAATCTAAAGGGTACCTACATGGCAATCTTAGTCAATCTTCTCATTATCCAGAGGAGAAAATCAAGCTTCAGAGAAATTGAACAATTTGCCCAAGGTCACTCAGCTGAGTGATAGAACTCTGTTTCTTAGACCTTTTGACTCTTGGACCATAGCTCCTTCTGTACTTCTCTGCCATCATTAAGCAAGGTTTCCTTTGCTGTAAAGAAAGCCAATATGAGATGGGGAAATGTAACAATTCAAAGTTAGCTCTTGAGAGCATTACCAGGACAAGCTTATGAAGGAAAACACACACATTAAGAAAGAGAAGGTTCAAATTCTTTCCATTGAGATAAACATCTATTGGCTTGTGGGTCACAGAATTTGAGTCTTCTAAGTCTATTTCTAAGATTAAAGATTTTAAAATACTTTTGTTGAATTAATGTGCCTTTATTCATTAGAAAGACCTTGAGTGATAAAATTCCCAAGTTTCTTGTTCCAGAAATAGTCTGTTTGAAATAAATTTGGGCTTAGTATTGAATTATGAACCCATGAAATATTTGTGCTCCATTTTTTTCTTTTTTTAGCCATGCTCTGTCATGGGATAGTTGAGGAAAGGAATAAATCCTCTTACCTCTTTTTTAATAGTTTCCACTGAGGGCTTTTTGCACATTGTATATTGTTAATTTTCATCAGTTGAAGGTGTTGTGTTGAAGTTCTATATTTAAGACTAATTAGTGCTTCTAGATTTGGGGGGAATTTGTCAAGTTATTCGGAATGTCTCTGATGTTAGTCTACCATTTTCAGGACTACCTGAAAATGATGCAAATTTCTAACTAGAGTTTTACTCCTTACCATTAGACTTTTCAGGGGTCTTCTGTAATGAAAAATTCCAAGAACCAGAGTAGAAATCTCTTGATTACTTAAATCTAGGATGAGTCACAGTCTTCATTCTCTATAAGCCTACTTTGGTCATGAACTGATAATCTGAGCCTGGATTAAGTTCTTCTACAGTTATGGAGATTGAACCAAAAATGCAGAGCCGTGCTTCCAGGAAAATTCCACCCTTTTTTTAGTAATAACAAGCCCCTTTCTTTAGCAGATTTGCCCAACATTGCAAATTTTGTAGGAATTGAATTCTGCCTGGTTTCTCAAGAAATCTTTGAAGCAAAAACATATCTTTTGGGAGAGCCTACAGATTTAATAATTTATAGGCTGTGAAATAGTAAAATCATATTTAATGCTGCCAAAAGCAAATGGAGCAGGTGTCTAGAGTCAGGATATGAATTCATTTAAATGCTAAATATACTGAAAACAAGAGTTCTGAGGAAAATCAACTAAAGGAGTGTTGTGGCATTATTAATCTTTGTGGTAACTAAAAATGTCAAAATATGTATCCATCAAGCCAAAAGTCAGTATTATTTACACAGTTCACATGGACAGGGAACTACATGATTTATTGACCTTCCACAACAAACTTCCTCTGCCAATAGAAAAATATTGCTTGTGTTGCTAAAAGGCAAACATATTTTGTGGACTACATATTCCTGTCTGTGTCCTCACCTCTGATCAGCAGATCATTGCTAAAAAATATGTCTTTTGATTATTTCAGTCTTAGATACATTAGGCTGATAGACAAACCATTGATTTATATTCAATTTCAAAGAAAAAGAAGACAATGTTAAGACAAAATACATCTCCACTAAAGATAACTCTAAAACAGAAGTTGCTTTGCATCAACAGAAGAAGAAGCATGTGTTTCATGCACAGAATGAATATAATGTACTAACATGAGAACCCTCAAAATATATGACCCCTTTCAGATTTCTTTGGAAACAGGGTAAGTAACTTACTGATTGAAGAGTCTGGCTAAATATTATTTTATTCTATTTTATGGAAAGGAAGTTTTTCATAATACTTATATCTTTTCAACATGTTTATATGAACACTAGCAACTTTTGTAGGCTGAAATCTAAGTCCCAGTGGTTTCTGTCATGGCTGATCTTACATAATTGGTTAAGGGAATCCATTTGATACATCAAACCCATCAACATTTGAACACTCCTAGTGGGCTAGATATATGGATTTTGTTAGTCCCAGTTTCATTTAGTCATGATGAAGAGTTTTCTTTCTCTTTCTAAACTTTTATTTCAATATATTGGTTGTGATTTGACAGTGGTTTTCAGAAGTTTTGAAGGTTTTATAAGTGTTTTATAATTTAAAATCACAATTTAGAAACATTGGGCTACTCACAGGTAATATATTTTTAACATGGAGAAAACCTCTAGCTTGTTAACATGTAGTGCTAGTAAACTCTATGTTTGTATATGTGTGTATGTGTGTGCTTTCATCGAAACTGTAGTACTTTTATGCAAATTCAGGTCTTTATATATATTTTTACACACTAATGTATAATACAGTTGACTCTTAAACGACACAGGTTTGAACTGTACAGGTTCAATTATATGCAGAATTTCTCAATAATTACTATAAATATGTATCTCTTCCTTATGATTTTCTTAATAACATTTCATTTTCTCTGGCTTACTTTATTGTAAGAATACAGTATATAATACATATAACATGTAAATATATGTTAATCAACTATAGGTTATCAATAAAGCTTCCTGTCGATAGAAGGATATTTGTAGTTAAGTTTCTGGAGCAGAGAATCAAAAGTTATTTGTGGATTAGTGACTGTGCAAGAGGTCATTACTCTTAACTCCAATGTTGTTTTAGGGTTAACTGACATGTTTATGTCACACACAAGCCTCAATAAAATAAATGCCAAGGAAGGCTTAGAAATTACTTCTTAGTCTTTACCCTTGTCACTGAATAATCATAAATTGTGTAATAATGGGAATATATGGAAGGCTGCATTGCAATAATACTGTATTATAGATATTTTGAAAACTTGTAAGTTTGGGGTGTTTTTTGTTTGACTTTGAAATTTATAAGGTTCAACTTTGCAACACAATTTTATAGTACTTTTATTTAAAGTTTTAAAATCAAATTACTTGAGTATATTGAGATTTCAAAACAAGCTGTTAAAATTTTCACAATTACAATGCTTACCTGTGTGAATTATATTTTTTCTCATTATTGTGGAATTTAAAGTATACAGAAATATATTATATGTAGATATTAATACAAGATAATAACTGTCAATCATACTCGATTTCAAATTTTTGTGTTTGTCAACATGGCTTTACTGTTCTCATGATAGATGTTAAAACAAGTAAATATTGCACATTTTAAATGTATAAACTTGTTAAAATATACCTTATATTTGGGGGTTTTAAATAAGACTTCATTTGGAATAAGAATTCTGCTATTAGAAATCTGGTTCAAAAAAATCTGATTCAGGAGGTCAAATGGTTTGCACACATTCTATTTTTATTTACATGGTTTTGCACATAGAATTCATATATTGAAACTTCAATAATCAGCAACTTTATTTAATTCTTATAGTAAAATTCTTGGGATTAAGCTAAATCTAGCTGCAACTGCAGTAGCTTAGAACCAAAATAAAATATAAATATAATTGTGTGTGGGACATTTTAATGAGGAATGTGAGAAACAAAGTTAGTAGATACTGCACTTCAGGCCTAATATTAAAGCACAATGTTCTGGAATTCATGCAGCATAAATAATGGACCACAAACAATGAGGAAAAGCTGATAATTTTTAAATGTTTACTTTTTGATTTATAATGACTTTTTTTTTCAGCAGATTTGCTTCTCATGGTGTTCCTCAGGAGGACATCAGTGCCAATTTCATTCTCTGAATGTACCAGCAGAAAAGTGAGAAATATTAGGGGAATATAACAGTTGCTCTATAATACTCAAAAGTGCTTAGTCACAATGAATATATTTCAATTTGGGGACTGTTCTTTCTGTATGCCTATCTGTTGCATGCATCTCTCTTTATATCTCTAAACGTGTGTTCCCAGAATGGCCACTTGCTTCAATATGTAGAGTCTGAGTTGATAAGTACAGAAAGGCATCTATGAAAACCATGGAGGAGCAAAAAAACAGAAAGTGGAATAAGGTCTCACTTCCACCCTCTCGGTTCCCTTCTGAGTCTAGCAAGTCCACTGGCTCTTGCATTCCTTAGTAATCCTCAGCAATGTGCTTCTGTCTGATAAACAGCTGCAAATTCTGTTCAGTGACACATGCTCACCTTGAAATAATTCAGAGGGATTCACAGAGTACATAACCCACCAATGGAGGAACACATCTGAGTCACTGAGGGTCATTTCAGTTAAGAGCATGTTGTAGCACTTAAATGCTTGTGTCACTGTAATTCTCTGCAAAACTGCTCTTTCTACCCCGAGGATCACAATGTTTTGATGGTCACATTTTTAGTTTGTAAGCTGTACCCTGGAGCAAAGAAGGCTAAATATTATATAACATAAGAGAGGATGGGTAAAATGACATCAACATGTTTCAGTAAATAGGTCAGCATCTTATGAAGGTGGCACAACTTTTCTATTTTCATCTTGTCTCTGAGATGATTTGTGACCTGTGGAAAATTGTTTAGCCTCTATGAATCAGTGATTTCATACTCAAAAAAGGAATTTATTAAAGCACATTAGATAGCTCAGAATTGCTGGGAGGGCTAGAAAAATAGATTCTAGGTTAAGCTTTCACAAGCAATAATAAAAACCATGCTGCAGAAGTGACCTCATGAGAAGCCCACTGCTGCTGCCTCCAACGCCTGATAGAAGCCAATCTGACTGCAACTGTTACACATTCCAGGAACTTGACTTTCCTACAACTCTTCTCACTACTTCCAAAACTTGACCTTTCTACTGTCACCCATACCAGCAATATAAATGCCCTGACAAGCCTTCAGACTATATTGCTCACTTCCAGACTGAAGTCTCATGCAAGTGTATCTGATTGGTGGGCTTGACTAAGGTTCCTGCCTACACTATAGTTAGAAGAGAAGCTAGAGTGACCAGTTTCCTTGAATTGATTATGCCATTGGAAGGCAGAATTAATGAAACAGAACATTATCAAAATGTAAAGAAGGTATTCATAACATATTGGGTAGTTGTAAATGACAGATGTCCATCAGCCTCCTTATAAAACTGATGTGAATATTAGATGAGGTCACATTGTAAAACATCCTTTAAAGTGCCTGGCAAATAAAACACATAATGTCAATTTTCCTTTCATTCCATCTCTTGTGAGAAGTTTTAAAATTCCACTGTACAGAGGTTCAAGAGTTTTGTCAAGGACTTTTCCGGCATATCATCATAGGATGACTCTGAATCTTTGTCTTAAAGTGGGTGCAAAGGAACAGTCTGAGTTTCTCTAAGTTCTTCTGTGATGCTTTTTCTAAGGAGCTCATCAGCACAAACATCATTATGCATAGTATGGTGGGCTGCATTCTCTTTCCAGTTCATAGGAAGGTGATCTGCTGTGAACAGAAAAGGGAGATGAGGTTCTTTGTCCCCGGATTCTCAAAGCATCTGGGAGTGAGTCCCAGGGCCAGATTCGGAGCAGCCAAGGGGGATGCAGCCCTGTGTGTCTCCATGACCTGCTGAATCATGTTTGTCCCAGTGCTGACTCTTAGAAAGAGCAATCAGCTTCCTTTCATTTTTAGCTGTGTCCCACAGAATTGTCTTTTGTTATGTAGAGTCACTTTGCCAACACCTAGGAAATGGGCATGGGAGTAGGGAGGTGAAAGAAAAAAATATGCTCCCTTCTTCCTGTAGGGGAAGATCTTAGACCACTAGTCAGAACTGCTGATCCTAGGATGGAGTTCTAGAGACCAGGAATTGGTCAGGTAAGATGTTTGTCAAGGGTCAACATAGATAAGTCAAATCTGTCATCAAGCCAAGGTTAGAGCATAAGACAGCACCTGGAAGGTTGAAGACCATAGTGATACAAGAAAGGAATAGAAAATAGTGGACCATGGTTAGAGAAATGAGACTCTAGGACAAGTGCTCTCAACAGCAACTGTGAAGACCAAAATATGTTCTATTATGTGCTGCCTAAGTGGACAGTACATCTTATGAAAATAATAATCTATTTTTATAGTGATATGAAGTTCATAAAATAATTTCA
The DNA here is from genome assembly GCA_004027375.1 of Macroglossus sobrinus. Classification (NCBI taxonomy): domain Eukaryota; kingdom Metazoa; phylum Chordata; class Mammalia; order Chiroptera; family Pteropodidae; genus Macroglossus; species Macroglossus sobrinus. The sequence goes on from PVKZ01001010.1 coordinate 84,026, forward strand.
CAGACTTGATCTCATGTGATCTTAATACACATGAGCAAGGCAGCTGGTGGTATCCCAATTTTACAAATGTCAAAAGGATGGTGGGTAGAAGTTAAGTGGCTTTGACAAAGGAAAGCTACATGGCTACTGTGTGGAATCAGAGCTCAAATCAGATGCACTTTTTTTATTTAGAGCCCTGAGCTGTGGTTAGCAGTCTATGAAACATTTTCATAAAGATTATAGCCAGAAAAATGGGAAGACAAATGAGTTTCACTCATTTGACCTTATATAGTCTTATGTGAAGATGTTTTAAAGTTGATCTTAGGCATATTTTCTCTACGATTTTAACTGAAAACTACAGAATCATGCAACTTATGATTAAATAAGTGAGGTTTGGGGTGTTTTGTTTTAGACTTCGTTAAGCTTTGTCCTTTCTATACCCTATCCTCACCTATGAGAGCGGGTGCTTGTTAATTATGAGGAAGACAGACTTTTAAAATTTCTCAGAAGTGTTTCTATCCTTGGTGACTCAGCCATTGAGCTGAAAAGAAATGATGATAAGTCTTAAGAGTTATACCTTGTGCTCTTAATTGGCTGTTTTAAAGTTGCATACAAATTCAGAAAATTGACTGTTCGATCTCAGATGGTCCTGGTCCTTGGGATCTGGAGCCGCTTCCTAATAGTACCTGGATCAACCTTCCATGGCCAGACAAAGCTACTGTTTGGATAAAGTAAGCCTCTGAAAAGGCACTGCATTAGTTAAATTTTTTACTGTGGCAAAAAGCTTCCTATTGAATTGCACACATAAACAATGGAGCAGTTTGAGCTACAATTTGTCTGCAGAGTCCAGGAGAAAAGTAAAAGATGGACTTAATCATTTAGAGGTTTTAGCTACTTTAGGTTCTTAGGCTATTTGAATTTTAGTACTTGCCATACTTTCTTTTCTGGATTGTTGGAATAAAAAAAAAAAGATATTGCCTGTGAGGACACTTTGAAAAGTGTAAAGCACTAAAGAAATGATTGTGATTTCTTTTTATCTAAAGGAACTCATAACTAACTTCCTAAATATACTTTCAAGCAGAGAAAAAGTTTCAGTTATAATAGATTCTGTTTCTTACTACAACTTTAAGAGGCTGATTTTGTCATACTTATGTTGAACATGGTTACAGATTATATTGACCTATTGACAAAATAAGCAAACTAATTCTAGTTGTTTCATAAAATATAAACACTAATTTTTCCTCTGAACTTTCAAACTATAATTTGCTGTATCATTGAACTTGATATGAAGACTGCATAAGATTTTACACACTTCCAGTTGCTTAGCACTGTTTTCACTTGAAGGAGCTGCAAATATGACAAGAGTTTAGACACTCAGAGGTGATGTTTAAAGGTATCCCCCAAACATAATCCTCATGCATGAGCAAAACTCTGTTCTCCTTGAATGCTCCCTGAATACCTCTTCTTCTTCAGCTGCTCTCTGAATTCAACAATGTAGTGCCCCCATGTCAACTGCCTCCTGCTTTCAATCAATGTATACAAATTGCTCTTTAAACATTAGCTGTTACTCTTTTGGTATTAGCTACCAATCCTCACATAATATAAGAAATGTGATAATATAAACAATGTGGCCATTTAGTTTAAAATAAATTCTTACTCAAAAATTTAGACACTTTTTTCCCCAAACCTGTTTTGTTTCAATGCCTCATCATTGTTGAACTGTAAGCCATAGATTTATCTAAGTAAATTATTTTTTATCAAGGGTAAGCATCATAATTCTCTGGAAATTCTGATTCAAATTCAAATACACCTACTGGAACTTCACTGCAAACTGACAATTCAGGCTATCCAGGATTAAATCTGAGCATGTGTTTGAAGCATCTCCTTTGGTGATTCTGATAGAAAACTCACTCCCCTAAACTTTCTGCATTTATTTACAACCTAAACATTAAAAAGCACAATTCAAAGAATGTTATCAATATATACCTTTATTTTTCTTAACTAATTTTTAAAAACTTATCCCTTTAGATTTTCTTCTATGAGGATTTCTTTACCCTTCCCTCAACAAGAGTTTTGACAATTTCCCTTGGCTTTTCTGCTCACTTTTATGTAATCTGTGGTTACTTTACGTGCCAAACATAACCTCAATTTATGCTTAGAATAAATGTCCAACTCCACATAATAACCAGAACTCTAAACATAAAGTTACATCTTCCTCTCCTACTTTGGACCTACTGGTTACCTACAAGACTTCAAACAGGGGAGATATATTTGCTCTCCTGTTCTCTCTTCTTTCCTGTTTACTTCCTCCATGTGTTCTTTTTCCTTTTCTCTTTTTCCTTTTAAGACTTTTCCAAGCTCTAAACTACTAAATTTGTTTGGAGAGTAGGGGTGAAAGGGTAAAGCAATTTTCACCTGGCTGGGTGGTTTTGTGTTCACTTGTCCTAGAAGATGATTACACCTGTTAGACCAGGGAGGGCCTGGCTAATGACTCCATCTGAATCTTTATTAATGGGTTGACTTCATAGGCTCTTCAGAGGTTCCCTAGTGGAACCTTTTCTGCTTCAGTTCTTATGACCTGAGTGGACATTTCCTAGGTTGGTCAGTCAGTAATGCCCCACCCTCAGCTCTGGGTGTTTAGTATTAATTTAAAGTCTCTTTTTACTAATAAATGATTCTTTTGGGCAGGACTCAAAACATCCTCATGTGGGACTCTCTCTAACCAGACTCACTTCTTGTTTAAGAGAACCCACATATTATTATGCACTTTTATAATCAGTGGGGTTCAGGCTGATGGCAACATCATAGCTTCTTCTGGCTTTGCCCATGAGACTTCTCCAGCCCCTAGATTTCCCAGGATGCAGCCTTGTCAGAGCTCTCCAAGAGTGCCCACTAAAGCTCGCCTTTACTACACTTGTGGTTAGAAAAAAGTGCCACCCCTCCTGCAAAAAGCGTAGTAGTGACTCATAGCTTGACAAGAGCTACCTCCAAAAAAAATGCTTTTAGCAATCCCTTGTCCATCCTCTCTGAAGCCTTTTTCTATTTCTGATCAGGCTGAGGAACTGGGAGTCATGGAGCAGGTTCTTGGGAGACATTTCTTCAGTTAATCTCCATAAGAGGTGGGGAAATCACTTTTACATTCACTTTAGTGTCCTGATATCTGTCAAATTGGCATCTTAATGGAAATCAATACAAGCACAGTTCCTTTCCACCTTCTATTACATCTAGCATGGATTTTATACAACCATAACACTATTAGGCAGGAGATATTGAAGAAGAATCAACCTATCCTCTTCATGGAGGAAGGGGAGTAGCAAGATTCCAACATAATAAGTTAGTTTTATTTTTCTGTACTTATGAGCTTTCTCAATAATTCAAGTCAGGACATCATCCCAAAAAACAATAATATAAATGTAACCATTTTAAAATGAAGCCAGAGATGTCATGCCCCAAGAACTGCCTTCCAGGTCTTATACCTCTTTAACATCATAATATGATAATTTTGTTACCAAATATTTAGATTTCTTTGCAATTTGGACTCTGATTTTACGCTCTCTGTGTTGTTCATATAATCATAACAACTTGTTTTCACAAGGTCTACAGGAACTTGAATTTTGACCATGTCTTGTTTTCATCAAGCCTTACAGGAAGTAGGAGGTTTACCATATTTTGTAACACCACCTGCTGATACTTCTCAGCTATTTAGCTGATGCCAGAAAATACCTTTGCCCCAACCAATCAGAAACTGTGCAATGTATATTTATGACTTCTCTTCCCTTGCCAACCAATTCTCTTAAAAGTCAGCTTCTTGCAACTTTGTCTTTAAAAACCCTGCCCTAAGTCCCCAGGGTGGAGCATATTTTCAGTTTTTGCCAAAGGCTATATCTTTCTGGTTTGCAAACTATATATATATATATATATATATATATATATATATATATATATATATATATATATATATGTATGTATGTATATATGTATGTATATATATATATATACACATATATACATATGTATATATGTGTATATATATAGTTTTATATATTTTATAATTTATATAAAATTCTCTTTGGCCTTTCTGAGGGTCTGCTAGAATTTTTTGTTGACAATACTTTGTTCCATGCTGTGCTGAGAGCTAATTATGTTTCTTTCCCATTTACTATTTCCTTAGAGTACTAGTTCAGGTAGCTCTAGACCAAGAAAGAAAGGAGCCAATCTCAAGTGCTTGAAAGTGCAATGTGTCATTCTTAGTTTTAAGTAGGACAGTGACTTCAGAACATAATAGCCCAATATCAGAACTTTTTGTATTGGCCACTCTTAAATAACCACATGTTTGAAATAATGTCCAGACCAAGTCAATCCTGAACCATTTTATTTTTAGTTTCCTTACCAGCATGAGATGAGTATCTTGCATAAGTGTCTTTCTTCCAGCATTCTGGCATGCCTGCAAACACATAAATGCACAAGAACCCTCTCAATTTCCTATGACCAAGGAACAATTTTCAGCACAGCCACTCAACATTCAAACAGCAAGACACAGCTTTCTCCTCCAAATCTTTCCAAAAGATAAAGAACTCTTGCTCACATTTTAAATTGAAATTACTTAATAAAACCCTTACTCTCTCAGTCTAAAATATGGACATTAGTTAATGAAGCCTGTATCCTCAGGAATTATTATTGGGTAGCTTTTAGAACATTTTTTTTTAATTTAGTAAACTCACTTGAATTCTTTTTCTAGATAAAGTGGACAATTTGCTTTAAATGTAAAATTAAGTCATGTTTTGGATACAGAAAATAGCTTCCAGCTTCAAACTGAAGGTTTTTCATTTGTTTGTTTAGGCCTCCTGGAGGGAACCGTGATTCTTTATTGCAAGGTTAATGAGAAGGTTTTATGTTTCCTCCCTATTTTCCAAAATTACATTTTAGTCTTCTTACATTTTTCTGAACACTTAGCAGCAAGGGATTGCTGAAATAAAGACATGGGTTCTGAAACTTTAAACAAAGAAGCAAATAAACAAAAACTACTAGATATTTAAAGCAGAAATGCTGTAGGACCCACTTATAGAAGTATTTGGTTATCCTTGGAAAAGTTTTCCACTTACAGATATTACAGTTAATATAAGAAAACATCTCAATATAATTCACGGACTAATTTTAAAATTAAAGTGACATGACTGAAATGACAGTATTTTCAGGAAATGTGAAAAATAGTTCAACATGCTGGTATTTTGCCATATTAAATAGAGACACCAGGTAATCCTGCTTTAAAGATAGATGACCTAAATTTGAGATTATTTTTTAGAGCACTGGAAAAAAGGCTCTAATAATCCCCAGATCCTGCCAAAAGTTTTGCCATGGTCTTAATTCTTTAGAGACTTAAAAAGAGCTTTGTAGACTTAAAAAGAATCATGTGGCCAAAATATGGTTCTGGGAAAATTGGAAAGCCACATGAAAAAAATAAAACAGCTCTCTGTTACCATACATCAAAATTAGTTCAAAATGTATTAAAGACTTAGATATAAGACCTGAAGTAATAAAATGCATAGAAGAAAACATAGATACTAAACTTATGGACCTTGATTTTAAAAAAGATTTTATAAATTTAACCATAAAGGCAAGGGAAATAAAAGCAAAATTAAATAAATGGGACTATATCAAACTAAAAAGCTTCTGCACAGCAAAATAAACTGTCAACTAGACAAAAAGGCAACCAACTGAATGCAAGAAGAGATTTGCAAACACTGCTTCTGATAAGTGGTTAATATCTAAAATATACAAAGAACTTATACAACTGAACAACAGAAAAAACAAACAATCCAACCAAAAAAAAGGGGCAGAGGACCTGATAAGACACTTTTACCGTATGGCCAACAGACATAGGAAAAATACTCAACTTCCCTGGCTATAAGAGAAATGCAAATCAAAACCACAATAAGATACCACCTCATGCCTTTTAGAATGATTATCATCAACAGGATAAATAATAACAAGTGTTGGAGAGGTTGTGGGGAAGAAGAAACCTTCATACACTGGGGGTGGGAATGTAAATTGGTACAACTCCTATGGAAAACAGTATGGAGATTCCTTGAAAAATTAAGAATAGAATTACCATATGACCCAGGAATCCCTTTTCTGGGTATATAACCCCCCAAAATGAAAAACATTTACTCATAAAGATATTTGCACCCCTATGTTCATTTCAGCACTCTTCGCAATGGCCAAGAATAGGAACAACAGAAGTGTCCTTTGATAGATGATTGGATAAAGAAGATGTGATACATATATACAATGGAATATTACTCAGCCATGAGAAAAGATGAAATACTGTCATTTGTGATAACATGGATAAACCTTGAGATAACAGTGCTTATGAAATGAGTCAGACAGAAAAAGTTGAGAACCATATGATTTCACTCATGTGTGGGATATAAAACTGAAAGCAACAAATAAACATGGCAAACAGAGAATCATTGATATGGAAAATGGTTCAGTGATTACTATAGGGAAGGAGGAGCAGTGGGGTAGATAAGGGTAAAAGTCGTCAAATATATGGTGACAAAGGAAATTTAACTTTGGGTGGTGAAAACACAATGTAATATAACTTATGATGTATTATTGGAACCTGTATAATTTTATTAACCAATGTCATTCCAATAATTTTAATAAATAAATAAATATGTAAATAAATAAATAATTAGCTTTGTCAACATATTCAAAATGAAGGGACAACTGACCTCCTTGTTCCCCTGAAAAAAATCACTTCTGGCTTAATTAGAAAGATATTTCAAGGCTAAAATAATGGGGCCCTGTATTATGTGCTTTGAAGCTTAGATGCAGGCTCAGTCTGAGATGAAGAAACGTTGACTGAACATTCTCTGGAAGAGATTTAAAAGCTATAGAAACTCAAAGAAAAAAACTCTTCTACTAAGGGATCTGAATGTATAATAAAGCTAATGACTGTGTTTTCTTCCCTAATTTCTCAGTAGCGTTTGTCCAATAAAACTTTTCATTAGTTTTAAATGAAAAAATTCTAGATGGCTTATAAAATTAAATAATCCTGTTCTATGTCTTTTATATACATTGAAGACTAAACATTTGTCTGCACAACATAAGGTTCATTTAATAATGAAATGTAGAAAAGTTGGAAAAATTAACATGGAAAAGAATTTTTTAAACTGTGCTGGCTGTTACCTTTTCCATCTTAATCCTCTGCTTGTAGTGTTCTTCCTTGTTTTATTTTTGTTTATATTTGGTAATGTGTAAAGCTTCTCTTTTCTATTGCAAAAGTCATGTTTATGTAGAATGTAAATAAAAATTCTCAAGTCCACTCTCCTGTAAAGCTGAAAGGTATATCAACAACTGTTTCTTCATTGAGTGCGGTTAGCTAGTGTTCTTTTTTAAAAAATGAGATACTTCCAATGCATGAATCTCAATTAGTTACAAGATGCTGCTATTGCTGGTCCTCCTTTGTTCTGTGTCCCAGGCTTACATGGCTATCCTCATTAGTAAGCAAACTTTCTCTTTGCAGTTGAGATGGCAATAAGCTCGAGTCCTATATAAGCTCAAGTCCTATCTTTGGGGGTACCATTACAAATAGCACTGCTATTAGCAATCCTAAGAACAGACTAAAATGACTTCTTTTTAAAATATAAGATGCCAACAGTCTATTTAACAATACTCTCATGAACTCTACACCACCTCAGGTAGGTTGATTTCCCTTTCTTCTCTTAGTCATTATTTGACCTTGTTCTGTATTGTTTCTTTTTCTAGCAGGAATTGTCACAGATTTCCTACCTCAAGCAGAAGTAGCTTCAATATTAAGGTTTCCTTGTTGCTAGTGCTTCGGAATGCTTCGTTTAATATTGAGGGTCTGTGTGCTTTCTGATTCCTAAATGCTCATCTGAGTCAACACTTTGAGTTCTTTTTCTTGGTCCCTGGTTTTTGAGCATTTCAAAGTTTGAGCTTCATCTTCTTTCTGCTCCCCTAGGAAAAAATGGTTTTAGATGTACCTAAGATCTCCTTTCCACCCTATATGCCTACTTTTCATGTTCGGTAAATAAAACTCTAGCTGGCAGCATGTTGGTATGAAAATTAGAATCTTTCTGAAAGTAAAGCTAATGGATTTGCTGATATTGGAATGTAAATTGATATTGTCATTTGAAGTGAATAATCAAAAACCAAGAATATATCCCCTGAGATGGGGGATGTATATTGAATGAGTTTTCATTTCATGTACTGAGATGGGGATGCCTGGGAGAGGGAAAAGATTGGTGAGAAAAGTAAGAGTTTTATTTTGAATATATTACTTTGGGGATGCCTACTGGATATTTAAGGAGAGTTATTAAGTGCAGAGTTAGAAGCTGTTAAATCAAAACTCATCAGGTGATAAATATATTTCAAATTTATGAATCTGGATGAGATGAGCAGGCGTAGAAAGAAGATACACACAGATGAAGTTTTACATTTTTTGCAGTTTAGTGCTGAAGCAGTGGCAGTCACAGTGGCAAAAGCACCTAGAAGCCTGGTCCTGATCTTCAGCCAAGATAAGGATGAAAAGTAGTAGCTAATGATTTATAACATGCTGACGAAGTTTCAAAACTTCCGTGGATGCACCATGTATTACTATCTCTGTATTGTTTACTGAAATGTATAGTTTGATAGTTTGCCCCTGATTTAACCAGTCATACAGCTTGATTTTAGCTACATATGACAAGTGTAGTATTAAAAAACCCTCTGTAAACTTGTGCCCTGGCTCTCCTGAAACCATGGACCTTGGGGTTAATAATCAATTCAAAGATGAAGCTCAGGCTGGGGACTGGAATTGGAAGTCTCAGAACTCTTCAGTGTTTGCCTGCACTTTCCTTTTCCTATAGTACTGAGTCCTTACCTTTATCCAAGCCCTGGAAGAGCACACTCTTTAGATTTTTTTGAGGTTTTTTGTTTATCCAACTCTGTGTAATTGCTGCAGTGAAGAGCAAAACTCCCATGGCAAGGGTAGAAGTTAGGCTGCAAGGCTAATTAAAGTCTTTAGTCTGTTTAGAGTAAAACCTCAGACCTTCCTTAGAACATTGGAAAGAGACCCTGTCCCTTATGGGAAAAAATGGATAAGAATGAGGCAATCTCATTTTTGTATGCCAGGATATGGCATAGCTCCTGGCACACTGTAGGCATCTAGAAAAATGTTTTTGAGATAGATGAATGATTAAAGGAATGCCTAGTGAAGAGAGGGGTTTACACAGGCTTATTTTCCTGCAGGCTTGAACTCCAGAGGGCAATTCAAATGGCAGAGAAGCACAACTCCCAGCGGGCTTGTCACGCTCCTGCTGCAGGCCCACATACTGCTTTTCTTCTTCTGAGCACACTTATTTCTACACATTCTCACAATTTACTTCTTCACTTCATTCAGAACACTGCTCATATGAGAGAGACCTTTGCTGACCACCATATCCAAATCACTTCCCCATCACTCTTTATCATTTTTTCAACTTCATCGTTCTGCATAGAACATCTTCCTGTCTGATATTGCGTTATGTGTTTCTATGTCTTTAATTACTACTACATCAGAATGTAAGCTCCATTTGATGTTTTTGTGTCTTGTTCATTTTGCTAATCCTAGTTCTTGAAACAGTATCTAGAGCATCCTATATGCTCAAAAAACATTTTTTTGAAATGGATAACCTCTCATGCCCACATTGTGGGTTTTACCCATATGACTGAACATTTATTTAATTGACCATCCTACTTTGCTTAATACTGAGGTGACGCTAGGACACAAAATTTTCAGTTTTAAAAACAGGTGAATTGATCTCTCTACTGAGCTTCTGCTTCAGCTTCTTCTTTGCTCATTCATCCACTTGTTGATTCATTATTTATTTAGTGCCTACAGTGTTTCAAGCACTAGTCTAGGTACTGCAAACAGGGTATGAACAAGTCCGATGAGGTATTGTTGCAGAAAAATCGTAAAACTCAGATCAGCAAGAAATCAAGCAGCACTCGGAAGATTGGAGAACTCAGTTTTATTATACCGACAGTCCCAGAAGAGCTAGAGCTATGAAAATCTGGGCCTTGAGCTTAGGGGTAATTTTGCTTTTATACCTGCATTGTTACAGTTGGCATGAGCTGATTTACAGACCCCAGGAGTTGCTATGAGTTATAGGTAGTTCAGACAGATATTTAAGCAATACATCTGTTATTATATAAAGCATTCCTAAGGGGAGAGTGGGTCTGCATGTTTACATAAATGGGACAAGGAGCCAATCACAGCAAGCAAGCATGTTTCATAGAAACAGAACAGAGCACTGATTACAAGGTTAGCCATTTGAGTGGAAAATTCCTCTTCAATATCTTCTCTCATGAAGCATATGTTCTACAGGAAGGGCATCAGCTTAGACTCATGGCTCATGGATGCTGAGGTTCACTCTATACAATATGACTAATGTTAAATCCCACAAGATGACGGGTTGAAGTATTACTGGCCAACTGATATTGTTCAGGAGAGATGAAGGCCGTGGTTGGAGTTGAGTCTGTGCTTTAGGGGAAGGCCCCATACCCTCCACCAAGAAGGACTCTACTGGCCTGAGTTTTGGCAATACGTCCATTTTCTTTAGTTAAGAGATATCAAAACCCACAGATGCTTTAACTCACAAGTATGGTAACTGATTTTCCCTTTTAACATTATAATAGTAAAACAACTGGTGATTGCAAGCATCAATAGTGCTATCCTAAGGCATAGCTTAAGGATAGGCAAAGTTCTTGCTTTCTTCCCACATCAACCTTTGTGCCTAAGGCATTATGTGGCAGTGTCCTCTCAGATCAAATTTAACTGGCTTCAGGTTGCCCCTTATTGTCCACGTTTCTTCCCTGTTCAAAATTAGCCCTTTATTTTATTTCTGTGTTCTGAGCAAAAAACAAACAAATGGACAAACAATTTATATGCATTTTAAGAGTAGTTTCCTGAAAGTAATTTACCCAAATTAATGACTCTGTTGGCTGTGATTTTATAGGGTATATCATGCTTAACATGGAGAGAATTAACTCCTCACAGATATGGGATCAGCCTTGACAGGCTCCAAGAGTTGTAAAATGCATTTAAATTTTTCATTTCAGTTCTTGCAGACTGTCATATTTTCTCCTTGCCTGTACACCATTTTTCTTTGCCTTCAGGCCAGTAGGCCCATAGTAAACTTCGCAATTTTATAAAATATATGCCTTGGGCATTTTGAATATCAGTATACCCCTTCCACTTTCTCTTCAAATATTTTAATGTTTTTTTTTTTTTTATACAGTAGGGATGTAAGTAAAGATGGTGTTTAAAGAATATTTGGCTCAGAGCATAGCTCGTTCTGCTCTCTCAGTTTAAACTGCTCTCTCTCTGTCAAGCAGTTTAATTATGCAAATCAGCACCCTTTAGCAGAGAGGCTGGGGGATAGATGGTGGAGAGAGGAACAGTGTAGAAAGTGCTAGACAGGAATTTGGCCAAGAATACCCCACACTTCCTATATTGAGAAAACTCCCAGGGATTTTTTTTTTTTTTTTTTTTGCTACCAAGAAGAAAATAATTTGAAAGTCTGTTCTTTTAACTTCTTTTACAGTTTTCTTCTGTCCTACTTCTTGTTTTTTAAAAAAAGATTTTTAAATGCTGGTTTTTGTTTTAGCTTCTGAATGTCTCTCCTTTTAAAAGCATGCCATAGTAAAATAACATTGATGTTGTTCATATTAATGTTCTTAAGTTTCACAGGATTGAAGAGTTGTCTTGTTGCCTTCTTAGAGTCAGCAGGTTCTGACTCAAACATAAAATCTAATGGTGCTGTTGGTGAAGATAGCATCTGATCCATCAGGCATGGTGTAAGGCCTAAGGGCACAATTATCCTGGGGCAGAGTTGGCAGCATTTGCCAGATCAGGGTGTAGCTGCCTTGGAGGGGTGAGTAAAAGGGAATTTTCAAGAAAGATTTTCAACTTAACCCTCTTAGTGAAAAAATGTTTCTGTATACTATATACAGGAGATGAGAGTGAAACAAAAAGATTAAGAAGTTTTAAAAATTAGCTTAAAAATCATTAAATAATGTACAGATGAGTGATTTGTAGCATTAAAGACTAGGTAGCTATTAACATGGCAACAAATTATTGCTTTAAAAGATAGACCCTTTATCTCTACTCTAGAGACATTAACTTAACTATGGTACAGGGAAAGGCCAAGGTATGAAGCAGAATTTGCAGATGTTCTAGTCCAGTCTGTAGCTTAAAGTAATAGCAGTATGCTTTAATTTGCTTTTCTAAGTCTATAGTGGATTATATAAACAAAATAAGTAAGTATATAGAACATATAAGTATCATAATAAGGTAAATCATATATATATATGATTTATATATATATATCACTGATCACAGTATATATCACTGGAAATATAAAACATATTGTATTTTCAAGTACACATGGACTATTTATGAAAACTAAAACTATTAAGTAAGCCTCAATAAATTACAAAAGCAGAGAGGATACAGACTACATTCTCTGATCTCAATGTGATAAATCTGAGAAATTTATAATAATAAATAATTTTAAAATTTCTCTCATCTGAAAATTTAAAAAATGTATTAAAAAACTTTAGTAACTACAAAGTATAATTATAGAATTTTTAAAAATTTACCTTAATAATAACATTATAGATCAGAATCTAAAAGATACAGCTAAAGCAGCACTGAATAAAATTCATAACTTTATGTATATTATATAAATGCATATAAATCAATGTAAATGATAAACATATAGGAATAATATATAATACATATAAATATTAATGTTCACTCAAAATTTTAGGAAAAAACAGCAAAATAAGCTGAAAAGAAAAGAAATTAATAAAGATAAAATGAAAACAAGACATGGAACAGAAAAATATTAGAACTTATTCAAAAGCTATTTACTTGAAGAAGAAGAAAAAAGAACTAAATAAAGGGTATTTCTGGCTGCACATTACCATCCCCCGGGGAGGATTTAAAAAAATCATTGCTTTAAAAAATAGTTAGTTTTTCTCTCTACACTAGAGATTCTATCTTAACTGTGTGTGCGGAAGAGCCTAAGTATTGACATATATATGTATATGTCAATACTTAGGCATATATATATATATATATATATATATATATATATATATATAATATTAAAATAGATGTGTACATTGATATGATATATATATGATATGATATATATATTATATATTATATATATATACACACACACACACAAATATGTATATTGAAGAGGTGAAAGAAATCTTGAAAGTGCTGATTTTTCACCTGGAACCTGGGCTGGGAACCAGTGGATAATAATAACAATAATAATAATAATAGAGCAAACAGGCACTTATGAAATAAGAAATGCTCATGGAAAAATAACCAATGAATACCCATTTTTAGAGTTGTTGCTGACAAAACAGGAGCTCTCTGTTCATTCTTTGAAGCTTATGTAAACTTGATTTCAACAGCTGTTGAAATCAAGTAAAACAGCACACACACATACACAAAACATAGACCCAGTTTACTAAAAAACATAGATTTCAAAATTTTATTTAAAAATTGTATGTAAGTGAATTTACTATAAACAGATTTTATTTGAGGAATCTAAAAATGATTCAACAATGGAAAATCCATCAAAGAAATCAATCATATTAATTGACTAAAAAAGAATAATTGTATCATTGTCTCAAAAGTTATAGTGAAGTAATTTGGTAAGTTTAAATGATTATTTATAATTTAAATACTATCAGAAATCCTAGGGATAAAATGAAACTTTCTTAAATTGAATAAAAGTATTTCAGATCTTCTTTTTTATTTTTTTTTTGGCTGGAATGCCTCCCCTGCTTTTACACCCAACTAATATTATCTCAGATTTCAAGATTCAATTCAAGCTTTGTTTTACTTAGTGTGTACCGCTATCATTTATCACACTTCTGGGATCATTAATTTACTCACTTTATAGCTGGCTGACCTGTAAATTACTATATAATGGGGATATTTTTTATGGATTTGTACTCATAATATCTACCCTATATTCTTGGAATACAGTAATTGCTCATCCCCATGCTTTTGATTCAGCATGTCTTTAGTGGACTGAGAAAAGAGAGTAGCAATGGGCACTGAATGATTTTTAAAATCTTAATAAAGATGTGAGAGGCAGTGTGTGAGAACCTGATCAGCCTAATAATTAACATTCATAAACTTAGTGTCTAGACTTTGTGATCTATTTTACACATCCAGCTCTTCACATAGAAAAACTTTTAGCACACCAGGCCACCTCCATTTTAAAATATTTCATTAGTCACCTACCAACTATAGGTTAAAGTCTGTGGTAAATTTTATTTTTGTCTCTGACTACTTGTCACTCCTCTCTGTGAGAGGACCAGACTCTCTAAACCCCATTGTCATCAGGCTTGGTGGGATGACTCATTTTGGCCAGTGAAATACAAGTAGAAATGACACATGTCACATTGAAACAAAAACATTAAGCATCATTGTGTAGTTCTACTACCACAATTTTTTATCCTCTTTCATAAGAATAACAATGTCTCAAATGTGTGCGTCACTTCTGCCTGGATCCTGGGTTAAGGAAAATACATGGAGCAGAACCACAGTGGACCCAAGGCTAACATATAATATGAGTGATTTGCCTTTGCTGTTTTAAGCTGGTAAGATATGAAGTTGTTCGCTGCCTCAACATAACCTCATGAAATCATAGTACTCTATATAATGTTGTTCCTGCCTATGTTACAGCCTCATTTCTTGCTATTATTTTGTACTTTGCCTTAAGTACTCCCAAACATATCATTTCCTTTAGTTCTCACCACACCTTATAGTGTTTCCACCAAACAAGTCACCCCCCTGACTTTACTTATTCTCTCTCTTCTTCTAGGAATGGGCCTTTTCTGTAGTTATCTTCTACTTAGCCTACTCAACTCAACTGTTGCCTCATGCATGGATCCTTTCCTGGCCTTCTCACTTCTTATATTCCCCATCTTAAATACTACTGGGTTACATGCACTTTCTCTTTGATCTTTCAAACAACTTTACATATCATAATTAATGTATTTACACATTAATTACTATTTGAAGTTTTTTAGTTTCTTTGAGATATTTATATTAATTTTAAAACCAAAACCAGTTACACACACACACACACACACACACACACACATATATATATATATATATATATATATATAAATATATATAGTAATTTTAAAACCAAAACCTTTTTGGTTTTAAAATTAATTTTTATTTATTTAAATTAAATTATCAAAAATCTAGTTTTTTTATTTTACTTTTTATTATTAAAATTTATTTTTATAGTCAGCATACCATATTATACTTGTTTCATGTATAAAATAGTGATTTAACATTTAAATACCTTACAGAGTGATCATCACAACAAGTCTAATAACTATCTGTCACCATACATAGTTATTGTGATATTATCGACTCTGTTCTCTATGCTGTACAATATATCTCCACTACTTATTTTATAACTAGGAGTTTCTACAGGAATTGTGTCTTACTTATTTTTATAACCTAGACATTTAACATAATATCTGGCATACAATAGGTGCCCAGAGAATATTTGCTGGATAACTATTGTTAACTCTCCTTTTAAAATAAAATATGACAAAAATAAATTAATTTTGAATTCAATATGACAAATTCTTACATTCAAATTAAGCATTCTCTTGAGAAGGATTATGAAAATACCTGGAGGTAGCTTTAGGAAGGATGGATTAGATTGAAAGGCTTGGCTAATAAAAGCAATGAAGTTTCTCAGCACTCCGTCCATATGGTTGCTCCTCTAGGTAGCTTTCTCTGACCATTGCATGGATGCTAAGTGGCCTCCTTTTGGCTTCCTTAACACTCTGTGGATGATTTCTTGAGGTATTCATTATATTGTACCTTGTAATTTTATTTTGCTTGTTGCCTCCCCAACTATACTATATATACAGTGAGAGAACGACTCATGACTCTAATCTTTTTTTTATTTATAATAGGTATCCTATAAATGCTTGATGAATGAATAAGTGGAATTAGGTTGGCAGAAATGAGGTGGAGGCCCTTAAGAACACTTGACATCTTCACATTTCCTGGTATCACAATCCCAAATAGAAAAATACATATGAAAACATTAAATTGAATCCATTAAAATTCGAACATTCATAAAACACTTGTCCAGGAAGTGGTTTTATTAGATGAGTATACCCAGGCATTTAAAATAAGTTCCCTTTTAATCAGCTTTTCACTACAAGCTAAGTAGATGAGTATTTACTGAGTTAGTAACACAAGGAAATTGATGAATGCAGGTAGAGAGGAACACGTAGTTCTGTTTTATAAGTGCTCCTGCTAAAAATACACATATTGAAAACACAGCTGTTAGAAGGGACACTGCAACAATTATAGAACTCTATATTAAAAGTTCTCATTGCTTAATAACCAATTTCTTTTAATAACAGAGAAATAGCTCCTATGCCACAGTATCATAGTCCATAAAATTCAATCATTGTTTGTCATCACCCTGCACAAAAACCTTCAATGTTACTCACATTTCATACACATGTGCACATGCACACTATATACTTATACACAAGTACATACACATACCATTTTTTATTTAGGAGACAATGAGTACAGCAGAGTACCTGTAAAAGACCATACCACATAGATATTGAAAATCAAAATAAAGCACAAACAATATTGTCTTTCTGATCACCCTAAGATAATATTGTAATATTGCTTAATGTTTATATGTATGTATTTAAAGTTACAATGATCCATTATAGTTAATATTTCCCCTTAGAAAACCAATGCTTTTTATAAGAATATATGCTTAATTTGTTCAATACAAAATAAAGAATTGTTTTTATCCAAGTAGTCTTTTTCCAATAAAACATTAAGAATAGTAAAGTCGACACCTTCCAGAAAAGACATACTGAAAGAACAGGTAGTTCACTTGATGAGAAAGATGAAGGGAGACACAAAAGGTGAAGGTATAGAGGTATAAAGAGGCCAGATTGTAGGCTGTATTGTAGGTTAAACTATGCAACTTCTGGTTTATTTTAAAGGGAAGTGAAAACTGGAAAGAGTGACTTTGTGTTTTAGGTAAGTCATTAGGAAGCTTAGGAGAAATAATAAAATAAGCTGGAAGTAAGAAAATAAATTGTAGATAAGAGACAATGAGAATTTGAAATATAGAATATTAATACTTGTCAGGATGAAGGCAAAGGAATGAATTTGAGACCTACTTGTGAGGAAAAATTTGCCAGATAATTACTAGATCTACAACATGAAAGAGACAGAAGAATTGTAGATTACTTTTCAGGTTTTTAGCTTGAGTGACTGTAACCATGCAAAGACTTCACTTGTTAAAATGACTTTTTCTCTTTTCTTTCTTTTTGATTCAAACTGACCTTGTATTTACTTGCTTCTTTCCTTATCTCTCCATCTTGGCTCATTCTGCATGACCACTCCCTTAATCATTAAGCCCTTAGAAATTCAGCATTTGGTCAACATTGAACAGTCTAAGAAACAAAGTCTCAGATCTGTTGACTAAAGAAACAGAGTTTTGGTCAAACTAAAGATAAAATCTTGACCTCAGTTGTGTTTCCACTCTAGACCCACAAAGGCAGAAAGACCCTACCCTCACATTCCTTGAGACAAGACGGAATGACACTATGACTGACATCAAGACTTGATGTAATGATTAACTGCCATCTGCCCTAGCTCTGACCAATCATTAGAGCTCACAACCCAGCTCCTTAAGCTACCATGACTAATTATCTTTCCTTTGTATAATCTGTACTCTCAACCAGGGGTTCCCAACCTCCATGCTGTGAACCAGTACCAGTCTGTAGCTTTTTAGGAACCAGGCAACACAGCAGGAAGTGAGCAGTGGGGAAGCAAGTGAAGCTTCATCTGTCTTTGCAGCCCCAGTTTCAGCATCATCTAAGATTATCAAGGATTCTCATAGGAGCACTGGTCCCTGGTGCCAAAAATGTTGGAGACCACTGCATAGACACCAAAAGGAAGCCAGGTGTTTGAGCATTAGCTAACCTGTGTCTCTGGTCTTAGTGCCATTTTCTAAATAAACCTATACTTTCTTTGCTGCAAACCCCTGTTTGTATTTGGTTTGATTTTGATGCATACAGGGAAATGAATCCTTTTTTAGCTCAGTAACAATTGGGCATGGATTTAGAGGAGAGTATGAAAAATTTAGTTTCAGATATGTTGAATTTGAGGTTCTTATGGAACAGTCAAGATGCATTTGAACATAAGAGTCTGAAGCTCTGAGTGATTTCTCTGAGCTAAAAATGTAACTTTTGGAGTCATCAGAATACAGGTAGTAATTCAAACCATAAAAAGTTACATGGGATGTAGAAAGAACATAGAGCTTCAAAAAGTTGTAGGCCAAAGATTCAATTTGTGGAACATCAAAATTTAGGAATGGTAAACCCACAAAGAAGATAGGAAAAGGAGAGAAAAAAATGGCATAGATTATAGAGGCTCTGTTCATCCCCTCTGGAGACCAAATCAAAGTTGTGACAGAAACAAGGAGCAGCAGCAAGGAAAAATCACCTAGGATCTAGATGAACAAGCCATACAATTAGGGAGAAATCCAAGAAGTCATCCTGCAATGGCAGAAGGTAGGACAGGGCGAGGATGCAGGGTTGCTCAGTCC
Organism: Macroglossus sobrinus; assembly: GCA_004027375.1. Taxonomy (NCBI): domain Eukaryota; kingdom Metazoa; phylum Chordata; class Mammalia; order Chiroptera; family Pteropodidae; genus Macroglossus; species Macroglossus sobrinus. Next base: position 102,715 of record PVKZ01001010.1, read on the forward strand.
CAACCAGTTAAGTGAGACCGAGCCTGAGGCAGTGGCAGAAGCCTCTTGAAGGAACAAAGTCAATTAGTGACCTTTTGTTGAGACAGACCTGCTCACTCTGAGCACCAGTGCCAATTCGACTGTGTGCAGCGAACACCAGGGACTTACAGAGAGACATCGTAGAAGTGAGGGCTCAGGTGGGACTTGCTCTGTGCAGAAGTACCTGCGGTATCCATTGTTCCCTGTTGTGCCCTCCACCCTACCAGTGTGCTGGACACAGTGCCTCCTTAGTCGTGATGTCATCAAATTGGATAACAGAGGTCTCTTCACCCACAGAATTTTCTGAAACCCCATCTCCCCCAACTCATGGCCCCACCTAAGCCACATCTAAGTATATCCTCAATGTGTCAGGTGCTCCTTGCTGTGCTTAGACTTAAACTGGAGACAGCTGGCCTTGGTTTCTGGTGTGGCCTTTTAAGGCAACTATGAGCATGGCATCTGTGGATTTCTTGCTGAATCTTTATAGGTAGCCCCAGAGGGGCACAGGCTTGGGCTAAGTTTGGCCTATAGCTGCACCCGTCTCAGGACTGTGTCACCGAACACCTACTTCATAAATCCACACTAATAAGACTAGGAGACTTAGGAGCTTTACTTAGTACATAGAAACAGACATGGAAAGTCAGCCAAAATGGGAAGACAAAGAAGCAGAAATCATATGAGAGAACAGAACAGAGATCCAGATATAATGGAGTCAAGTAATCTAACTAATGCAGAGTTGAAAACACCAGTTATAAAGAGGCCCAATGAACTTTTGGGAAGTGTAGATAAATTCAGTGAGAACTTTAACAAAGAGATAAAAATAATAAAAATGGAACTTAGAAAAGGGAACCAGTCTGAAATGAAGAACACATTATCTGAGATGAGAAGTATATTAAGTGGAATAAACAAAGAAATAAACAAAGTGAATAAAGGGATCAAATACCCCACATTCTAAAGAATGGGAAAGCCAATGACAAGCAATCAGAACGGCAAGAGATAAGAGGTCAAAACTATAAAAATAATTTAAGGGGCATATGGGACTCTATTATGGGTCCAAAATCCATCTTGTTGGCATACTGAAAAAAAATCAAGATGTTGAACAACTGAAGAAATAATGATGGAAAATTTTCTTAACTTGGTAAAGAAAACAGACATAAAACCCAGGAAGCTCGGAAAATTCCAAAAACCAGGAATCTAAAGAGGCCTACAGCAAGACACATCATAATTAAAATGCCAAGGTTAAATACAAAGAAAGAATCTTAAAAGTAGCAAGAGAAAAACAGATAATAACTTACAAGAGAATACCCATAAGACTTGCAGCTGTATTCTCAAAAGAAACTATGCAGGACAGAAGGGCTTGGCACAAAATATTCAATATGATGAAGACCTAGGATCTACAACCAAGGATACTTTATCCATCAAAATATCATTTTGAGTCAAAGGACAGATAAAGAGCTTCCAAGACAAAGATAAACTAAAGGAATTTATCACCACTAAGCCAGAAGTACAGAAAATATTGGAGAGACTTTTTTAAGAAGAAAAAATGTATCAAAAATAGGAATAAAAAATTGTAACAACTACATTTCTATCAATGAATACCTCAAATGGAAAAGAATTAAGTGCTCCAACTAAAAGATAGAGTGTCTGAATAGGTAAGAAAACAAGACCTCTACATGCTGCCTACAAGAGACTCACTTCAGATGAAAAGACACACACAGACTAAAAGAAAGAGGATGGAAAAAGATGTTGTTTTGATGGGCCTAGAAGATATTTAAGTCAGAAAAAGATAAACACTATACGATTTTACTATATGGGGAATCTAAAGAATAAAAAGAACAAACTAATCAAAACAAAATCAAATATAGTGGATAATTTGGTGATAGACAGAGGGAAGAGGAGCATGTATGGGGGGCTGGGAGAACTTTAGTTTAAAGAAGTGTTAAAGAAGTACAAATTAGTAGCTGATGAATGGTCACAGAAATGGGGAGCACAGTTTAGGGGATGCAGTTCCCATTAATTTGATGGCAAGGTAGAGGATGAGGAGAAAAAGGAAGCAATTGGTGGGATCATTTTATGAATATATAGATGTCTAACCAATGTACTATATATGTAAAACTAATTAAAATAAATAAATTAAAAAACATAAAGGGACAAAATAACAGTATAGACATAAATAAATGAATGACACAAAAGAAAGGCTTGAGGTATGACATTATGTATAGATTAAAATTAAAGCAGTAGATAAAATGACTTTGATGACTTTTGACATCAAAAGTAGATTTGATGACTGCCAGCTTTGAGTTAACAGAATGTTCCTCACGTGGGATTTGTTTTGTGTTTTTTTTTTTTTTGAGTAGACTAAATTTATAGGTTTGGGAGAGGAAGAATACAGTGGTAAAATGACATTCTCATCATTTTATATCAAAGTATATATCATCAAGATAACATCACTGTTGCTATTTTCATAGATTGCCTGGCTGAGGTTTCCACTCTGTAAGTTACTCTTTTTTCCAAATCAAACTGTATTCTTTGGAAGTCACTGTGCACAGCAAACACTTAAGGCATGTGATTCACATTTTTTGAGATAGATTGTCATAATGTGAACTATTTGGAATTATTCTACATGAGAGACTTATCTATTAAGTCCCTTTTCATTATTCATACATTCATTCACTTATTTATTCATATCAGTATGGATTCATAAATGTTTATTTTATACTAGAAATGTAATGTAAGATTGGAAATACTCTGAAAACACATGAAAGAAAAAAATAAGAAATGAGGTAGCTTAGTGAAGGTTCAACAATGAAATGATTAACACAAATGTTCTGAAGTTAGTCAGAACATTTAAACTGGCAATGCAGTATTATAAAACTAATACGGTTTTGAACTTAGATATCAGTTCAAAATCTGTTCTACCACTGTGAAAACATGGGCAAGTTACTCTGAGCTTCACTTATAAATTGGAGTTGATAATAATTATAGCTGGAATATATCACCTATTATAGGCCAGGCACATGCCAAACATTTTACTTGGAGTAGCTATAACTAATCCTAATATCTGCCCTAGTAAGTACATGCTAATATTTTCTTCATTATACAAATGAGAATCATAACCTATAGAAAAAGACTTGGCCGAAGGTACAAAACTGGTAGGTGGTTTTATTGGCATCTGGACATTGATCACTTGGGCCCAGTTCAAATTTGCACCAAAGTTTGTTATGCTTACTCAGTAATCTGAACCCTCTTTACACCATGAAGAGTTTTAAAGTCTTTGAACAAAGCTTGGTGGAGTTTTTAGCATATATTATGGATCTTCCTGTCATCCCAAAGACTTATGAGAGGAGAGTTATATTCCAGCTATCTTCACCCAGGATAAAGGTATGGAAAACTGCTACTCTATGCATTACTCCTCTCCTCTTATTACTCCTTCTTATCACAAGGAGGGGCATTTATTACCATTATCTCAACAGCTACTTTTCCAGCCAGAGAATAGCATTAGAACAAGAACAAGTGAAAAGAGATTAGAATATACTCAAGAACCAGAGAAGGATTACCCCCCAAGACAGAAGCAAACAATTTGTTTTCACCAATAGGCATTTGTAAATCATACTGGAAAGACACAAAATCTCTATGAAAATACATAGGTAGTAACCAAAGACATTCTTCAAAGAGTAATGAATAAATAACTGAAATGGCTATATGTATATGTGTACATGTGTGTATGTATATATATGACATCTCCATACAATACATATATCATATTTAAAAAGGTGATATGTGCAAGGGCATATCCTCTGCTTCCTCTTTTCTCCTTCTTACTTCACTGGCTTAACATGGATATAATGGTGAACAATTTCAAACCATGAAGAAGTCAACACTCTAGAGATGTAAGAGCTACAATATGGAAGAAGACTAACACTATGAAGCCATCATACAAGCTCTGGACTATCTACATTCCATTGTTGCATGAGATAAATGAACTTAAACTTGGTTAAGCCACTGTTATTTGGTCTTTGTTACAGCAATCAAATGTGTAACTATTTATGTAAATATCCCACAATTTGTCTGTTTTTATTTTGATAAACGTTTAGTTAGGTATCAGATTTTTGCTATAGTAGACAATACTATAACAGACATTTTGTACTAGTCTCCTGTGCCCACATGTCCAACACTTTCTCACAGTGAATTAACTGGGCTTGGTACTACTCACACTGGGGCAGTGGAAATGTGTATGGATGTTTTGTGTTGTAATAAATGGAGGCTGCTACTGACATTTAGAGGTGGGGCCAAGTATGTTAAAGGTTCTGCAATGTCTGAAACAATTTTATATTAGAAAAAATTGTCCCAATTATTGAGCAATGGTGTTAGCAATATGGCAGAATAGGAGATTGCAACCTCCATACTGCCCCTAAAATATTGATTCTGACAATCATTCATCAAGAATAATACCTCTGTGGGAATGTATAAGTCAAGTGCAAAGATTCTAGCACCTTATTTAAGTAAAACATCTGAGAATAGATGTATTGAAGAGGGTAATAATAATGGTTTCATTTTACCCATATTATTTCTCCACCAAGGTGGCACAACTCAGTGTCAAAAGAGACCTACTTTAGCCAATGATATCTCCCACACAGGAAAGTAAGAGCAAAGTGAGTGGCTGGCTTTTTAAACCTAGTGGGACATTACTTAAGAGGCCCACTTATGCCTTTCCTCATCTGGATCACTGAAAGACTTGACAGAGCTATAAGTCTGGGAGGAGCTGCAAACAGGGAAAGTGACAGGAGCTCAAAGCAATCATACTTAGATCTCAAAAACTGTCCATAGATCCTACTAACTGGCTCACAGACTTCAATAAGAGGCCCACTCATGAACCCTATGGGACCTCTCACTTGCAGCTCCCCGCAACTGCCAGACATGTGCCCTTAGCTTTCTGTATGCACCCCAAGATGGCACACAGAGCCGCTCCAGACATTATGCTCATATTTCTGTAGGTAGCATGTGTGATCCTACATGGAGAGAAAATGTAAACTTCTACAAAAGGCACATGCAAACCACCACAGACAACACATGGATATCAACAGCTAACTTGGTTCTGCAGGATGAAGTGAAGGTACATGACTTTGAATGCTTCAGGGCATTGTTCTGGGGAAAACAAATGGAAGGTTCTCAGAACAGGCCTGATTATGTGGAATCAAGAGAGAGTACATATTTTTACAACTTTTCTGCAAAAGGAAACAAGAGGAGTGGGGTAGACACATCTATAGAAAAGGCCTAAGAGCCACCCAAATCTTTATCTGGACTGGTTGGTGAAGGTCCTTCTCTCCCAAAGCCAGTCAGTAAAGAATGGCAGAGGGATTACTTCTTCAAATGTGAAGAAAGCAGTGCAAGACTTCTAGAAAAATGAAGAATCAAGGAAATATAACATCATTAAAGGAACAAAATAAAGCCCCAGTGGCTGACTGCAAAGGAAAAAATATATATAAAAATTTTGAGAAAGAAATAAAAATAATTGTCTTAAAGAATCTCTGATCTATAAGAAAACACAGATATGTAACTTAAAATATCAAAAAATATTTGTATAATCAATGAAAAGTTCAACAAAGAGGTAGTCTATAAAAGAATCTAAAGAGGAGGGAGGAGAAGGTAGATAAGAGTATAAGGGGTCAAATATATCACAACAGAAGCAAATGTAATTTTGGGTGATGAACACACAATACAATATGCAGATAATGTATTATTTATTGAATTGTATACTTGAAACCAATGTCACCTCAATAAATTTAGTAATATAAATAAACAAACGATTTTGTAGTAAAGAGCACAATGCTCAAACTAAAAAAAATTAACAAAGAGCTTTAACAGACATGATTAAGGAGAAGAAAGAATCAGAAAACTATTATAGATTATTTGAAATTATCTAGTGAGTGTAACAAAAAGAAAAAAAAATGAAAAAGAGTAAAGTAAGCCATTTCGACTTCTGGGAGATTACAAAACAAACAACATGTGCATAGTGGAAGTCCCAGAAAGAGAAAGAAGCAGAAAGCTTATTTTTAAAAAAAATGATAGAAGCATTTCACAGTTGAAAGGGAAATGAATATACAGATAAATAATGCCCCCAAAACCCAAAGGTTGAATATCAAGAAATTTTTCACCAAGACACATTATAGTCAAAATATCAAAAATCAGACTCAAATATCGATGAGAATGTGGAAAAATGGAACTCTTATAAACTGCTGATGAAAATGCAAAATGATACAGCCACTTTGGAAGTCAGCTGGAAAATTTCTTACAAAACTAAATATAGTCTGATGATATAATTCAGCAATTGTGCTCTTGGTATGTACTCAAAGGCATTGAAAACTTATGTCTACACAAAAACTTACATCTTTATTATGACATCTTTATTCATAATTGCCAAAATTTTAAAACAACTGAGATGCCTTTTAGTGGGTGAATGGATAAGTAAATAGTGGTTCATGGAGGTATAAAAATATTATTTATCACTAAAAAGAAATTAAGTATCAAGCCATGAGAAGACATGAAGGAAACTAAAAGATGTATTACTAAGTGAAAAAAATGTGAAAAGAATACTTACAATATGATTTTAACTATATAACTTTCTAGAAAAGACAAAACTATGGAGGCAGTGTTCCATGTGTGGGGATGGGAAACAGATAAGTAGACAGAGCACAGAGCACTTTTAGCACAGCAAAAATACTCTGTATGTTATTTTGATGAAAAATATATGTCATTATAATTAGTCCAAAACCATAGAATGAATGAAAAAAAGAATGAACACTTGGGTAAACTATCATCATCGTCTTAACGTAGTGTTATCCTTGGTAACAAATGTATCATTTATGACTGATGTTGAAAATAGAAAAGGCCATGATTGTGTGAGGACAGAGGTAAAAAGGAGTATACATATTCTTCTCAAATGCACATGGAGTATTATCCAGGATAGATCATATATTATTTAAAAAACAAGTCTTAATAAATTTAAGATTTAAATATCTTCATATGTCTTTTTCAACCACAATGTTATAAATGTAGAAATCAATAACAAAAATAAAAAATAAAAAACATGTGGAAGTTACACCCTCTTAAACAATTAGTCAAAGAAGAAATAAGGGGAATAAAAATATATCTTGAAACAAATTTTAAAAATACCAAAACTTATGAAACACAGCAAAAGCAGTTCTAAGAAGGAAGTTTTTTTTTGAGATAAATGCCTGCATCAAAGGAAAGAAAAATCTCAAACAGCCTAACTACATTTCAAGTACTTTGAGAAAGAAAACAAACTAAGTCCCAAATCAGCACAAGGAAGAAAATGATAAATATTAGAACAGAAATAAATGAAATAGAGACTCTAAAAACAATAGAAAATATCAAATAAAATAAGAGTTTGGTTTTTGAAAAGGTATATAAAATTGAAAATCATTAATGAGACTAATTAATACAAAAAGTAAACACCTCCAAATAATTATAAATGAAAGAGAAGATATTACAGCTTATACCACATAAATACAAATAATTATAGGAGACTATTATGAATAATTACATAGCAATAAATAAGATAACCTAGAAGAAATGGACACATTCCTAATGGCATAGAACCTACTAAGACAAAATCATGAAGAATCGAAATATGTGAACAGACCAATCGTCTATAAGGAGATTTAATTGATATTTAAAAAATCTCCCAGGAAAGAAAAGCCTGGGACCAGATCTCTTCACTGATGATGTTATCAAACATTTAAAGAAGAATTAACACTAGTCCTTCTCAAATGTATTTAGAATATCAAAGAGAAAGAAACTCCTCCAAACTCATTTTATGAGACAAGCATTACCCAAATAAGAACTCTTAAGAAAGAAAGAGAGAGAGAGAGAGAGAGAGAGAGAGAGAGAGAGAGAGAGAGAGAAAGAAAGAAAGAAAGAAAGAAAGAAAGAAAGAAAGAAAGAAAGAAAGAAAGAAAGAAAGAAAGAAAGAAAGAAAGAAAGAAAGAAAGAGAAAAAAATTATAGGTCAATATCTCAATTAAACATAGATGTACCATCTTTATTATTAGATTTCCCATTTATGGTGGGTTCTGGGCCCTTTATCCTAGAATTTTGTAGAATTAAAAGCAAAACTCAAAACTCAAGGTTCATTGGGTGACTCCATGGAAAAAGTTCTTCTGCTTCCCCTTGTTTTCTGCCTCAGAAGATTTTTTACTTAGTCTACATTTTTAAAAAGATTTCAAATATATATTTTAATCCGTCATTTTAGTTGGAAGAGTCTTCATTAAATTTTGTCCTCTATATTAACAGAAATGGATCTCATCATTTTACAGATGTGGAAATTAAATAACTTTTCTAAGACCACACTTACAGACAACAGCAAAATTAATATTATACACTGGATGTGTTTGTTTTTTCTCTAACTTTTGTGACCTACCACTGCACTAGCTTTTATTCCTGCTAAAATTATATGTTTGTAATTGGGGAAAGTGATGACTTTACTGCAGAAGCAATCTTCCTTCAGTTTCACTATTCTACTTGGAGATAATGGATACTCAGCCATACTGGAAGAAAGTACTAATGTTCCAAATATTATGCTTAAATTCTCCAAGCCCTTGAAGGGCCCATGGAACTGATATTTAATTAAACTTTGTCAAAAATTTCTAGAAGTCACAATTAATCCTTTGATTCATACTATGAGGAAGGAGAAGTATGAATTTCGAGTTATACTTCAACTCTCTTTTAGAAAAAATGGATTGGAAAAACAAAAGATTAATCTAAATAGCTTTGAGCTTCTACAAAAGAAATTATGCCATTTGCTTTCATGACTTCTTTTTGGCTCTAGGTTTTTAATTCTATAATGAAAATTTATATGCACAGAAGTATGGCCAACTTTTATTTTTAACCGTCTTCAATCGGTGACTGTTTTATGAACATTAGATCAGAAAGTTACTTTTTCAGAGAGATTACAGCAGTTGAGGCATGTCACCTATAATTTAGCTCTTGCTTCTGTGGTGCCTTTTATTCTTAGTGTGCTGGTTGGAAAATTACTGCTTGGGTATCACCCATGAGAACATAGGCTATTGCTCATGGGAACATAGGTTATCACCAATGGGAACATAATATTCTAACAATAAACTTTCTGTTTCTGTACCCACCTCTTGCACAACCAAACTGTGGGTTGACAGTTAGTAAAATGAAGAAAAATAGACTTGCGTGTTCAAACAGAATGAAGAAAAGGGTTTAGGGCTTAAAACACTATACCTCTACATTCGGGGCTGCTTAATTTTGGGTCTGCGTAACCTAGCAGACCCAGCTGGCTGAATAAAGAGTGTGTTTCCTATAACTCACTGATTTCTGGTGGTCCGTCTGTCTTTCGGGGACTGGCAGCTACAACAATGTGACTCCCCTGGGAGTGGACCCTTAGAAGCTTTCTCTATTTTCTTCACAATTCACTCTATATGTCTTTTGCTTTTGCTGATTTTATGTTGTATTCTTTCACAATAATAAATTGTAGTTGTGAATATGACCATATGCTAAATCTTATGAGTTTTCCTAACAGATCACCAACCCTAAAATACTCTTGGGGACCTCCAACACTGCTATAAATCAACAGTGAAATAAAATGTAAAAAGTAAAATAAAATTGCTTGATTGATATAAAAGAAGCTTAAGGGAGGAACATTTCATTATAAAGTACATAGAATAAATATTAAATAAATAGCAAGATTATGGACTTAAACCTTATGAAATTATGATATCCATAATTTCATTAAATGTAAATAAAATAAGCCATTAAAAACAGATTCATAATTTCTGAAAATATATTCTTCCTCATAATAAATTTTTCAATGTGACACAAAACAGGTTACTAATATACTAAAGTATCTTAAGTTTCTCTATAATAAGAAGCTAAAAGTAAAAGTAAATAAATCTATAATCAGTAATTGTTTTATCTTTTTTAGATATGATCTATCTAGCCATCCATAATTTAATAAAACTTTAATGTTTCAAATTACCAGAAAGATTAAAAAAAAAAAACTAAGTAAACATACCACAAACACTGTGGATGAAAAGTGGTTCTATAAAAAATCTAACCAAAAGTTACCTCATAGGGTGATCTGATGATAAATTCCTAACTCAGTAGATCTGGTGGATGGTCAAGCCCTGGGAAGGTAACTTCATTAGTAAAAGGTTTATCTTTGCTTTAAGTAAGCTCTGTCCATTGCTTTTGTGCATATAGGTTAATATACTTTAGAAATGCCTCTTTTTCAAAGTAACCACCCTCAAGAGAGCACAGAATCTTAATCTTAACAACTATAATAAATTGATAAGTCTGTAAACCAATTTCCACCTTGCTTTATTCCATTTCACATAATCTTCCTTAGTTCCCTCCTTAATATCAAATGCATTTAAAAAAAACTACAAACTGTCATTCTGGGAGCATTTGAGACATTGTTTCCCAGTAATACACAAATGAGGTTTGAGAGCTACACAGATTAACTAAATATTAAACCAAGTGGAATTCAGAGCCTGCTACATGCTGCTAGACACAGGAACCTAGCTGACCAGCCATGCTGGCCAGAGCATAAGGAACCTATAGAACAAGAGAAGATTCCTGTAGAGATTATTAATAACAATTTACCCATACCTTTAATGCTTACTTGTACCATAAAAGAAAAACAGAAAAACAAAGACTTTAAGTTATACTTTGTACAAATTAAAGATAAACTCAAGCATTCATCTCACTCTTTACTGTCTATAACCAATAATTTTTCATAGAAACATATAAAATACAACTCTTTAGTCTCAGGGTCTCATCCTCTGACACTAAGAGGAGACCATGCTCTGTCTATAGAGTATTATTCCTTCTTTAATAAACTTTTCTGTCTTTAAATCTGGCTCTGTTGAATTCTTTCCTGCATGAAGTCAAGGATCCTCTCTCAGCATAGGGCTTGAGTGAATCTCTACTCACAGGGATTTTGCCCCATCCCACATCACTGTTATATCATCAGTTTGGCTCAAATAAACTTGTAAATAAATCTCTACAGATTTGGATGTTCTTATGGTGACAACATAATCATTGTTGACAATTTCACTTAAAAACTTTAATTCCTCTTACATCTCTCTGAATCACTTGTTTTTTAAAAAACAGATTACTCATGAAAATATCACGAGATATTAAACAAACTTAACCATCATACTAAGATATTTTTTGCTGATAAATTTTGTAACAAATATAAAATAATCATATTTGACTACTAAACCCAGGTAGAATAAAAGTTGTATGTCTGCATTATGTTTTGTGCTAATACCTCTGAAGACATGCCTATATTAATTAAACCAAAAAACTTAAACTAGCTTTTATTTACCAAAGATTATCTCAGATCATTACATAAACTTAAAAGATATTTGGGTTAGTTTCTATAATTTTTAAAGTTTTAGAAATATTTAATTTGATAAACATTTATTTTTAAGTCAATTAAATGGAGATTTTTAAAAATTAATTTGGGCAAAACTATCTGGGGGTAGAAAACTACTACACATCTCTAACATACATGCATAGATATACACACACATACAGACAAATGTAAATAGAAACTTTATATATATTTTGCTTTTAAATTTTAGCCATGAGACAGAAAAAATAATGTAAAACTCATTATTTATGAAAAAACACTGGATTCAAATTGTATTTTTGGCAGATGGTTACTTGTTGGCAGACGACTAAGGCTTTTTACTAATATGTGTGAAGACACTTAAGATTTTTTATTCTTATTCACTTAGTTTCCAAATAGACTATCCCACATTTTTCTGATAAGAGTCACTTCCCTGACGTTTGCATTTTAAGATGGCCTACATAGTTCCTAGAGAAGATAGGGTCGGATATTTAAATCTCAAAGGCACAGGGAAAGAATCCGTGTTTCTTTAAAAGCTTTTGATTCTTAAATCCAGAATTTTGCAATATCTATAAGACTTTGAGATAAATAGGGGAGGTTTGGGGTTAGTAAAAATGATAGATGAGCTTCGAATTGCTTCCAGAGCTGTATTTCTGTTCTTGTAAAGATCCAATTTATAAGGCAAAGACAGTTGTTTTTTTTTAAAGATTTTTATTAAAATATAGCTAACATACAGTATTATATTAGTTTCAGGTGTATAGCATAGTTATTTAACATTTACATACCTAAGGAAGTGATCTCCATAAGTTTGGCAACCATCTGATACTGTACAACGCTATCACAATATTATTGGCTGTATTCCCTATACCGTATACTATAGCCCCATGACTTATTTGCTTTATACTTGGAAATTTGAACATCTTATTCCCCTCTTTCTGAAGTTTTCAATTTCAGTTGATATTTAATGGTATTTTATGTTAGTATTTTATGTTAAATTCAGGTGTACAGCATAGAGTTAGACATATCATTTATAAAATGATTCCTCTGATTACTCTAGTGCCTACCTGGCATTATACATAATTATTACTGTATTATTGACTATATTACCCATGCTTTACTTTATATCCTCATGACTATTTTGTAACTACCAATTTCTACCTCTTTATTCTTTCACCTTTTTCACCCTGCCTGCCAAACTCCCCTCCCATTTGATAACTTTAACATGTGAATAAACATTGTTACTCTTCAAGAGTAACAGAATATGTTCATTTTACAATAAGAAATTCATTTGATAAATGAATACTATTATATTTAAATAATTAAGTAATTTTATTACTTCTGCAAAATATATAATAGTTTGTTCTCTGCATCTATAAGTTTGTTTCTGTTTTGTTAGTTTATTTATTTTGTTCTTTAGATTCTACATATAAATGCAATTGTATGATATTTGTCTTTTTCTGTCTGACTTATTTCGCTTAGCATAATCAAAACAGCATGGTAATTGCATAAAAACAGACACATAAATCAATGGAACAGAATAAAGAGCCCAGAAATAAACCCATGCCTATATGGTCTATTAATCTATGACAAAGGATGGAAAGATACCACTAGAAAAAAAAACAAAAACTACAGGCCAATATCTCCGATGAATGTAGATGTAAAACTTCTCAATTAAATACTAGCAAACTGACTTCAACAGCACATTAAAGGGATCATACACCATGACCATATGGGTTATTCTTGAGATGCAATGATGGTTCAACATATACAAATGAATTAATGTATATCCACATTAAGAAAAAAAGAATAAAAATCACATGGTAATTTCAATATATGCAAAAATTTTCAATATCCTTTATGATAAAACTGCTTAACTAAAAATAGAAGGAAATTGACCCAGCATGATAAAGGCCATATATAAAAAACTCACAGCTGATATCATATGCTATGGTGAAATCTGAAAGCTTTTTCTCTAAAATCAGGAATAAGACAAGGATGCCACTCTAGCCACTTCTATTTAACATAGAGCTGGAAGTCTTAGCTGGAGTAATTAAGCAAGGAAATATAAAAGACATCCAAATAAAAAAGGAAGAAGTAAAATTATTCCTATTTGTAGATGACATGATCATATATATAGAAAACCCTAAAGACTCTACCAAAAAACTGTTAGAATTAATAAATGAATTTAGTAAACTTGTAGGATACAAATTAATATGCAAAAATCAGTTCTGTTTTGATACACTGACAATGAAGTATTAAATAAGGAAATTAGAAAAACATTCCCATTTACAATAGAATCAAAAAAATAATTTACTTAAGAATAAACTTAACTAAGGAGAAAAAAGACTAGCACACTGATGAAAGAAATTAAAGAAGACACCAAAACAGAAAGACATCCTGTGTTCATTGACTGAAAGAATGAACATTATTAAAATGCCTAACCCAAAGCTATCTACAGATTCAATGCAATCTCTATCAAAGTCCCAAAGGCATCTTTTATAGAAATAGAAAAAAAAAACTAATGTAAGACCTGTAACTGTAAAACTCCTGGAAGAAAATATAGAAGAAAAGCTTTCTAATATTTGTCTTGGCAATGATTTTATGGATATGACATTAAAAGCATAGGCAACAATATAAAAAAAATAGACAAGTAAGAGTACATCAAAATGAAAAGCTCCTGCACAGCAAAGGGAACAATGAACAGATTAAAAAAGTCATCAAATAAAATGGGAAAAATGTTTGTAAACCATTTATCTGATAAGGGGTTAATTTCCAAAATATATAAGACACTACTATCACAACAAAACACGAATAACTTGATTTTGAAATGGGCTAAGAAATTGAATAGAAACTCCTTCAAGTAAGGTATAAAAGTGGATGGCCAATAGACCAATGAAAAGATACTCCACATCATTAATCATCTGGGAAATGCAATCAAAACCACAATAAAATATTACTAGACACTTTTCAGGGTTGATATTGAAAAGAGAAGAGAGAAGAGAAGAGAAGAGAAGAGAAGAGAAGAGAAGAGAAGAGAAAGAAGAAGGGAGGGAGGGAGGGAGAAGAGAGAGAGAGGGATGGAGGGAGAGAAAGAGAGAAAGGAGAAATTGGGATCCTTGTATGTTATTGATGGCAAAATTGTACAGCTGCTATGGAAAACAGGATGGAGTTACCTTACAACATTAAAAGTAGAATTGCTGTATGATTCTTCAATCCCACTTCTCTTTATTGTTCAGAATTGAAATCAGAATTTTAAAGAGAAATTCTGATATCCATATATCTATATATAGTTATAACTATATATAGATGTATTAAAATGTTATTCAGCCCTAAAAAATATGGAAGTCCTGCTGCTATTAGCAACAACATAGGTAGACCTAAGTTAAATAAGTGAGACAGAAAAAGGTAAATACTGTATGATCTCACTTATGTGTGAAATCTAAAAATTAAAAAATTCAAACTCATAGAAACACAAAGTAGAATGGTGATTTGCCAGGGGCTGGTGGGGTTAGGTAATGGAGAACTGAATAAATTCTGAGGATATAATGTATGGCATGGCAACTATAGCTAACAACACTGTATTATATATGTGAAAGTTTTTAAGAGTAGATCTTACATGTTCTCACCACTCACAAACTCATTGTAATTTTGTGAGATGATTGTTAACTATATTGTGGAAATTATTTTGCAATATATATGTGTATCAAACCATCACATAGTACCTTTTAAACTTATACAATGTTATATCAATTTTATTTCAATAAAGTTGGGGTAGAAAAAAGAGTTTAAAAATAAAGATATGCTGGTGAGACAAATTGTATGTTAACTAATATAGCAAAAATTTGTTTTGTCATTTTAATCTTAATTAACTATTCTAACTCACCTGATATAAAGATCCCAATATTATAATTTTCCAGTCACCTGGCATGGTTGATTAGCTAAATATTTAGATTATATTTTATGAAACTGAACTTTGAATAGTGATTATGCAAGGTGATTTGTACAGGAAGGAGAGATGCTGTAAGTCTCTAAAGTAACAAAAGGTGAAGGTATGTATAACAAATGCCTAAATTTATGTGCTCCTATGCCAATCACATGTGACTATATTCAAGAAAGCTACCCAGTTTCTATTCTTTCACATTTTCTATTTTATATTTATGTAGTACATATAATAGTACTTGTAGTGCACATATATATGCTGTTTATATAGTATATTTGTTAAAGAAGCAAAATAGTGATAATTTTTAAATTATCAGTCACCAATTATTAATTAAACATTTACCATGTGCCAACTCCTATATTAGGCTGTACCACAGGTGTTGAAGAAATAACTTCATAGCCTTTTTCAAAGCCACCATTCTTATGATTGAGACAAAATTAATCAGATCATATTAATAAGATCGTTCATGTGAAGAGGAGGGATGGCAAGGTGATAAAACAACTATAGAACTCTAACGTATGTAAAGATAGAGGAGAGTGAAGGGGAAAGGGAAGATAATTGGAGAAATACCACTGAAGGATAACTTGAAATCTTACAACAGAGTCATCTACACTTAGGACAAGATAGGGAGGTATAGTTGTTATAGGATTCACTAATTCTGTTTATGTGAATCTTTACATGGTGTAAAACTGAGTCATCAGGGCCCCAAGTACTAACCTGGGGACATGCATCTTTAAGATATGTTCATTGTCAGGGATGCTGAGATCTGTCTGAAGCAGGCAATTGTCTTTTCAAGTATGTCTCCTGCCTGTCAGCCAGAGTGTATTTTTTGTTGTTATTGTTTGCTGTTGACAATATTCCTAGATTTCCTTCTGTTACAGAAAACAGTACCCAGTATAGAGCATTCTTTCAAATGCCTAAAGTCTGCCAATAAGTTACTAAAAAAATTATAATATTTAAAAAATTCCAAACAAGTTTTCAGTACTCCATGTTCTGTGGCAGCTACTGGTTAGAGATGCCCTGAATTTAGTAAAGTGGTACCTGGGAGTTTAAATACATCTTCACCATTTGAAACAGTGAGAGTCCCACGAAACAACTCCCACTCTGAAAATCTACCCTGGAATGAAGTCTATGTTTACCCTCTGTGGAAACCAACCTATTAGTACAGAATTTGAAAAGCTCTTGGGATGTGGTTATATCAATAGATCTACATATAAAGCCAAATTTTATTTTAATATTATGCCTATGGGTAAAATGTACTTTAAGACACCAAATAATTGTCCTCTGAGCAGGCAAATGGAAATTATGTTCTTAAAGCTGACAAGACAAGAATGCTTCTCTGAGCTATAGAAGATAAACAGAAGCAGGATTGGCTGTGATTGCAGACCTGCCTATCTTTTGAGAGACTGACATCATTGTCACTTAATATTTGAAAATCAAGTCTGAAAGGTGGTATACGCATGAATAAACCAACATGTCTTAATATCTCTGTAATTCACTGCCCTAAAACCTATTTTCCCCTTGAAAAAAAAGAAAACTTAGAGGATTTACTTGTGTAAGTACTAAATGTTGTGATTATTCATTCAAAATCTAAAAGAGTTCTCTTGTTAAAAATTAACATTTGGTGATAATGAAGAGGATTATGCTTGTTTAACAAGCTCTGAACAGTGCTATGAGCAGGAAGGTATACGACTGATGGTTTTGCTTGAGGTGATAAAAATGAGCTAGTTTATAGATAAAAATGAAGAGCTGAACAAATTAGCCAATATGATGGCTATTATTTCTATACAGGTAACCATTTAGATTTTTCTATGATATTAAAATATGAGTAATTGCCACTTCTTTTCATGCTCATAAATTTTCTCTTAGAAATTTTCTCAAAAAGTTTAATGTTATTATTGACAACCAACTTATCTCTGAGAGAAAGTAAATAGATTAATAAAATTTCTGTAAGTGTTCTGGGCCCCTCAGAAAGAAGACTTGCTCTGAGTAAATGCTGTGGGTTTAAGACTTTTTTTTTTTTAGGAAATGGAGTGGTTAAGAGAACAGAAGGGTAAGTCCCAGATTTTAGGAGGAATACTTCTCATTTCAAAATGAGAAGATAAACTAATAAGCAAGGCTTATTTTTTTGACTAATATATAATTCTTAAAATCAGATCATATTAAGTAACAATATCGAGTTACCCATTTGATTCTATTATTGATGGAGGCAAGAAAGTTCATTCATGTGTGAAAATTGCTGGTAGATTATAACTGAAGCACCAGAGTAAACTGTTCATTAACTACTAAAATTATATCACTATAGACAACTCAGGATATTAAACCAATGTATTTTACTTGGATTCATGTTTCTTACAGAGGAGTATATGCTAATAGCGCATGTGAACCTATTTCTATATCACAGAATTCCATGCCATTAGCCTGATTCCACTTACAGAAAAGATGGAATAATTCTGACTCATAGTGTAAAACTAGAGAGAATAGGCTTCAAAGCATGGAATCATTGCATGGGTACCTTTGCTTTTGTTTCCCAAGACAACCTTCTTTTGGTAGGATAACAACCTTTAAGAAAATACTCTACTCTCCCATTGCATTTAGTCTTGATAGAAATGATTATTAGAGAGTCCTCCTTCCCTGCCCTATGCTTAGCCAATCAGCCTCAATTTCTTGGTAATAAAATATTTGAAAAAAGTATTCCTTCTAAAATCTGGGACTTACCCTTCTGTTTTTTTAACCACTCCATTTCCTCCAAAAAAAAAAAAAGTCTTATGTTGTTTAAATTAACTGCAATCTGTTTCTGTTGCTACAGCCACAAAACCATAAACTTCTATTGTAGGCAGTTACCATAACAGGATAGAATGTAAGACACCCAAGGAACGATGGAGACACAGAAGAAATGAAGTGAGAGAAATGAATAAGCCACAGCATTAGATTGGATTGATACATGGTCCTTAGAAATAATGAAGGAGAACCTGAGGGATAGTGTAATGACATGCACAGTGGAACAGGAGTCAAGAAACCTGAGTTCAATTAATTTATTTTACTGATGAGATCATGAAATCTCAGAGAGAAGTTTTTTACTGAAAATATTAGAGCCAGCACTAGAATCGAGATGTTTGAATTTCAATTCCAATTTTCTATGTTTGTGTCATATTCTTATGTCCTATAAATTCTGTTTTAATTCTTTTTAGGCTTTTGGCACATGGTAAATTTATGGCTGCTTCCAGAATTATACTATATACTCTATGTAATCAACTATATTTTTCAAAAGCTGAGTCAAGAACTAATTATAAGAAGTTGTAATATTTTTCCTTCTGACTAACATCTAACAACACTGAGTTAGGCACCTCTGCATCTGTTCATTCTCAATTTCATATTTTGATTTTTTCTTATTTCTTCATATTTTATCTGCCTTATCTATATTTGTCCCAAAATAAATGATTAATCTTGGCAAAAATAACTTGGCCTTCAGGCTAAAGAAGTTAGGCATATGACTCATGAAGTCAGACTTACTGGCAAAAGAGAGAGAAATAAAACAGATTAGACAAGATACTGGATAATTATTCTAGTTTGGTGGCTAAATTGAAGATCAAATCTAACCAGATTCAACAAATGCTTATGTAATGTCTAAAATGTTTCCAGCACTGTTCTAGGCTTTCTGAGAACTAGAAAAACAAAAACTATTCTTCAAAGAAATGAATTTCTTTTTTTTTATAATTGGTACATGTTTACATGCTAATGTTGTAGCCAATTGCTGTGATGCCTTTGCTAAGAAGGCTGGCCCTTTATCCAACCCTAAAGTTCTGGGGAAATCAAATCCAGGGAGGAATTCTTATAGTAGTTTCTTAGTAACTACTAAGTCAGTCTCTTTCCTGGTAGGAAGACACCTGAAAAAGTGTCTATAAAAACAAGTAAATATTTGTAACCCCCACAGTCGGGGTCACCTCAGTGAAATCTACTTCCCAGTGGTCCCCTGGATAAGTTTCTTTTTCCTTATGCCTAGGTTCTTCTATCTTCTCTTTCTTTGGATTAACTTGGGCACAAGCTGGGCATCATGAGGTAATCACCTCTGCAGTTCTTCTCCCTTCTAACAAGTGAAAGTAGGGCTCTAAAGCTTGGAGCATCTTAGTTCACCCTGGGTGTGTGGTCTGGTGTTCTTGGTGGAGAAGAGTCCTTCCAAGGGCTCATGAGAGCCCAATTTTTCCATCTGGGGTCATCTACCACCCCTGTTGGTTCCTAGTTGCTCCCTCATCTTGAAAATATATGTTCTCTTCTGCCATATAGGTCGAAGATGGAGGCAGTTCTGGGTAAGGGACAATAGTCAGTAGATGTGGTGGGGGTCCCACTGGCCTTGTGGCTGCTCTGCATTAGCTCGTCGGTTTCCCTCAGCCTCAGGACTATATCCTTTTCGATGTCCTTTACAATGAACGATAGCCAGAGCCTTAGGCATCCATACGGCTTCAAATAAGGCTAAGATCTCCTCCTTGTTCTTGATGTTCTTCCCAACTGAAGTCAGAAGCCCTCTTTCCTTGTAGATGGCTCCATGTACACGTGCAGTGGTGAAGGCATATCAGCTGTCAGTGTATATTGTGACTGCCTTATTCTTTCCCCATCTTAGTGCCTCAGTGAAGGTGAGTTTTGAGTTCAGCCTTTTGAGAAGAAGTCCCATGGGGAAGAGCCTGTGACCAGATGGTGCCAATTAGAGTTGTGACTGCTGCCCCAGTGTACCTTCTTACTTACTGCATGAAGCGGCTCCCATCTGTAAACAGAACTTAATGAGACTCAGGCAGAGAGGAGTCTTTGAGGTCTTGCCACGAGGAACACATAGCGTCAGTGAAATCTATGCAGTCATGTACGGGGTTTTGGGGTCTGGGTCTGGCAACAGATTGGCTGGGTTGATGACAGTAGCTTTGGAGTAGTTGATCCTTGGCTGGTTGAGGAGAAGAGCCTGGTCTTGAGTAATTCTGGAGTTAGGAGAATTTTGGGATCCTTGCGGTAAACACTTCTAGGTTAGTTGGCTTGAGAATTCCTCCTCTGAGTCTGTCCACTCAAAGGCAAATATAGGCTGGCTGCTGGGGGCTAGGGGAATGCTGAAGAAAGCCTCTTTTAAATCTAATACAGTATAAACAGTTCTCTCAGGAGGTAGCAAGCTTAAGAGAGTGTACAGATTGGGTACAGTTGGATGGATGGTTTCAACCCTCTTATTCACTTCTCTTAATTCTTGTACTAGCCAGTAATCCTGAGTACCAGGCTTCTGAACTGGGAGCAAGGAGGCATTCCATGGAGATGGGCACGGCACGAGAATCCCCGCTTCCTGCAACCGCTGGATAAGCCTCTTTATACCGCTTTTGGCAACTTGGGCAATTGGGTATTGCTTAAACTCACCACTATCAGGGCTTGTTGCCTAGCCAACCCTGGATCATTGCTTTCAGCCCATACCCCTTGATATTCTATCAGGAGTCTGTCTAGTAATGGCTCTGTGGACAGGTCTACATTTTCTTTCTTCTCATAGAGAAGGTACTCTTCAGATAGAGGACAGGTAACTAAGATAGTTGACGGGGCAGACATGGAGATCTGAGATGTGCTATCTCCGAATGCGATAGTAGCCCTTAGCTTTTGGAGTAGGTCTCTAGCAAGATGTGGGGCCAGACATTCTGGAATTATGAGGAAAGAATGGGTCACTATCCCTCACCCCAGATCTACAGTCCTTTCAGTGGTCCGTGGGTATTCTCGTGTTTTGCTCGTGGCCCCTTGGATGGTGGTCTTTCATTTGGAGATTGGTCCCCCTGGGTTGAGTAACTCTGAGTGGGTAGCCCCTGTGTCCACCAGGAAGTGAACAGTTTTTCCCCTATTTTTAAGGCTACTCTGAGCTCCTGGGGGCTTAGAGTGTAGGACCCCCGGCCCTGTCAGTCCTCTTCCTCAGTGATGAGGATTTTAGTCTTGCAGTTTTTCTTGTCTTTTGCATTTTTCTCAGAACATTCATTCTTCCAAAGGCCTTCTTTCTTGAGGTAGGCACATTGATTTTTCCCTAGGGGTGTGCGACCCTTATGTGGGCCTTTTTCTGACCTCCCTGGTGATTCCCTAGTCTTCCCTGGTCTCTCCTCCTGCATGGCAGCTACCAGTATTTTAGCCATACATTTGGGGTCATCTGGTGCCTCCCTGTTGTTGAACACCTTCTGGGCTATTTCGACAAGTTGGGACAGGTTCATCCCTGCAAACCTAATTTTTGCAATTTATGCCATATATCAGGGGCTGCCTGAGTAGCAAAGGCTACATTAATTGTCCGCTGGTTCTCAGGGCCCTCAAGATCAAGGGTGTTGTATATCTTGTACACCTGCTATAGTCGTTCAAGAAACACTCCAAGGGATTCCTGAGGTCTCTGTATAACTTCAGTTACCTTAGAATGGTTAATTGGCTGACGAGCAGCCATCCTAATTCTCCCAGTTAGAATCTGGTGGTACCCATCTACTGCCATTCTCCCTACCTGAGAATTGTGTCTCCAGTCTGGGTGGAGGAAAATTTCTCTTCAATCTGTTTCTGTGCTTCCTCAACTTTCCTCCCTTTCACAGCTATATTTTGTGCTTTCATCCGAATGCATCCACGTTCTTCCACGGTGAAGAGGGTAACTAAAAAGCTGTTGACAATCATCTCAAGTGGGCGATGAGTCTGAAAGGCACTCTCTAAGAGTCCCATTAATGCCTGGGTTTTCTCAGATAAAGACAGATTCTGTGCCTTTCAGTTGTACAGGTCACTAGTCGAGAAAGACACATAAGCCATAAAGAGCCCGTCTGTGTGATGCGCCTGGAGTGGTGCTTCTCGCAAGGGGAAAATGGCCAGGGTGGTGGTATCGGCTGATGCCCTGCTCAGAGCAAGAGCAGGAGGCCCATAGGGTTTACCTGCCTGTGTCCAAGGAGGTGAGGTGGTGCTATTTGGCTTTTGTTGTTCATGCATTATAGGGTGGGGGAAGTTCACTGTCCTATGGTGGAAATTAGAGGACTGAGGAACTGGGCTGTCTTGGAGATTCAGTTGCTGTATGTTTGGGGTGCCCACAACTAAGACTCACACTCCTAGAGAAAGGGCACACCAACAGAGCCAAGGAGGGGGGTTCTGAACAAAGTTTAACCATTGATCAGTATAGAGAAACTGATCGGGATGTCCCAGGTCTCCTGTGAAATCTTCCAAACATTCCTCACTAAACCCTGTCAAAGGAACCTTCTAGAGGCCAGTTTATACCAAAAGACGGCCTCTCGACTTTACACAATGTCCTTAGTCTGCCTGGAGAAAACTTTATGTCATCGTTAGCTCCCTCTACAAACCCTTCTTTGAAATGTCACAGGAGATACCTCAAGGTATCTTCTGTGAACTCGAACCTCTCTACATCATTTGCATGGAAAACACAAAACAGACAGTTAGACAAGAACAATTACTGGGGTGTAGGTGGACCCAGAGAAGTCCGCCACCTATGACCTACACAAGACCAAGAGAATAGACAGAACCTGGTAACAGGGCACAGGAGGCAACATCCTATGGCCTGGCCATGGTCTGGGAGATATGACTGTGTCTAGTCTCTTCACGGATCCCCAATGACCAGGCAACAGAAACAGAAAGGTACCTTTTATCCAGACGTCGAGGCCTCAGAGATTCCCGTCAGGACCACGAACAAAGAGTGCATCCTAAAGGTTGCATACTTGACAATTGCATTGACTCCATCATGGCATTAAAAGACCCTGGAATGTCTCAGGTTCGCCACCCTTTGAATTCATAACAGAGACAGCAACCACTTCGGAGGCCGATCTGGTCTTAGATCTCAGGACCACTCCCTGAGATTTCGCTGGGGCTTCCAAAAGTTGTAGCCGCCAGCCCCCGATAGACACATGAACCACCAGAAATCAGTGAGTTATAGGAAACATGCTCTTTATTCAGCCAGCTGGGTCTGCTAGGTTACGCAGACCCAAAATTAAGCAGCCCCGAATGTAGAGGTATAGTGTTTTAAGCCCTAAACCCTTTTCTTCATTCTGTTTGAACACGCAAGTCTATTTTTCTTCATTTTACTAACTGTCAACCCACAGGTCGGTTGTGGAAGAGGTGGGTACAGAAGCAGAAAGCTTATTGTTAGAATGTTATGTTCCCATGGGTGATAGCCAAGCAGTAATTTTCCAGACAGCACAACATATAATGCATTTAATTCTTTCAGCAATGAAATGTGACAACTCATGTAAAACTTCGTCTACCATGAATTTCTCAGAGTTCCAGTGACCAGAGTTTAATAGGGTCTGGTCATGTAGCATCTTCTATCTAGTGTATACTAAAATTCTGGATTCCTAGAAGAAAGGTGAATGTTTAATAGAAACCATATTGTTTTCACACTTAGAGAACTGTGGTGTGGACAAAAAGAAAAAAAAGTGGGTGGTGGATTCTATAGAAAGTAACCTCACAGGGTGATCTGATCATAAATTCTTGGCTAAGCAGGTCATGGTGAGTTGTCATACCCTAGGCATATAACTTCTTTGGAAAAGGCTTATCTTTGCCTTAAGCAAGCCCTACTCACTGTTTCTGTGCATCTAGGTTAACATCCATTTGAAATGCCTCTTTTTAGACCTCACCTTCTAAAGTGTGACCACTGTCAGCAGAGCACATGACCTTAACTTATAATCTAATCCCCATCTTGCTTTTTCCAATCTTAGCATAATCTTTCTAAATTCCCTCTTTTATCTCAAATGCATAACAGAAACTGCCAACTGTTATTCTTAAAATTAGTTTTTCTTAATCTGTTGAAATCTTGCTTCCAAGCATATCCTCTGTTCGTCTCAAATTAATTTTAATGAAAATTCTTTACAAATTTAGATGATCTTACACTGACACTGGGAACTCGAAAACAAAACAAAACAAAACAAAAAACCAAGTTCCCAGGTACCAGTCAAGGACCAACTTTCTAAGGATAATAGTCTCAGGTCTATTATATTAACTCTTTTCTACAGACTATCTATAACTCTTGACTTAACTGTTTTACTGGTTGCTTTTAATGGTTGCTATAGAAATTATAATAAATATCTATAATTTATTATAGTCTGTAAGAACTATCCAACTGTATAATTCCATTTAAACTAATCTTTTGTGTTATGGTTGTTAAGTATTTCTATTTGTTATAAATTCCCAAAGTATTTTGTTAATTTTCCTTAAACACATACTAGACTATTAAAGAAATCATGAAGAAATTTTAAAAAATCACCCATGTATTTAGCAGACCTAGTATCATTCATTCCTTCTTGCAGATTTAAGTTTCTATCTGGCATCATTCTCTTCCATTTGAAGAATTTGTTTTTTTCCTTCCTTTTAACACATATCTGTTAGCAACAAATTTCTTCAGGTTTTATTTGTTTAAAAAACTTTTTTATTGTTGTCCTCTTAAAGGATACAGAATTCTATGTTGACAGTTTCTTTTTTTTAATTTCTTTTTATACTTTAGTATCTTTTTTTTTTTTTTTTTTTTTATCTTCTGGCTCCTACTGTGTTTGATGAAATGTCAACCAACTTTCTTACTATTGTTCCCTTGAATATAATGTGTC
Source organism: Macroglossus sobrinus (assembly GCA_004027375.1). Classification (NCBI taxonomy): domain Eukaryota; kingdom Metazoa; phylum Chordata; class Mammalia; order Chiroptera; family Pteropodidae; genus Macroglossus; species Macroglossus sobrinus. Next base: position 127,639 of record PVKZ01001010.1, read on the forward strand.
ATTTCCCTCTGGATGCTTTTATGAGTTAATCTTTTTTTTTTAGTTTTCAGTGGTGTGATTATACTTTGCTTAGGCCTAGTCTTTTGTTGTTGTTGTTTATCCTACCCTTCCAATTTGGCAAAACCTGAACTACAATATCTATTTTGTCAGCCTCAGGCAGCTGCTGTAATATCCATTTAGCTCTTTAAACTCTCAGTTACCAATTTCTGCTGAGTTTTCTATAATCTCATTTTGCGCATACTCAGTTTAGGATAGCTCCTTTCTAGGATTTCCCCCTTCAATTCTAGCCTTTCTGGAGGCCCTGACTCCAACTTCAGTTTCCATAACCCAAAGAGGCTACTAATTTTTCTTTGAACACTATTTTCAACTGCCTTATGGCCAAACCAGTTAAGTGAAATTCACCTAGTGTGCTTCCTTTTTCCCAAGGATTGTACATTCTCCAATTCTATTTTGGGTTTCTCTCCAAAGCTTTCAAATACTTCCTTTGTCATAGTTTGTCCAGGGTTTATAATTGTTATTAGCAAGAGGGTGAATCTAATACCAACTTTTCTATCATCACTAGAATGAGAATCTATCTGTTTTCACTGATATAATAAAATCAAGTGCTAATGCAAGTAATGAAATCAGGCAGGCCTCGTTTATACATACAGATGGTCCTGTATAATTTTATGTTGTATTTTTTAGACCATAAGCAAAATAAAAACTAAATTTTAAAATTTTTAAGAAAACTTTAAGATCTTTGAGAAATGTACTCAGCTTTTCAGAGGAGACCCTAGTTTGAGATATATAATAATAATCATCATCATCATCATCATCATCATCATCATCATCATTAACTTATTTACAAAAAACTACAGCAACAATGACCAAAAAAGTGACTGAAATTTCACATGAAAAAATGATGAAAGCAGAGAAAAATCTCAGGATGATGAACAAAAAGCTCAGTGCTTAGAATCACACATGAGTAGAAAAGCTATAAAGGAGGATCTATAGAAAATGTTTTTAACAAACATGAATATAAATAAATGTAGTATAGAATAAAGAGTAAAAAAACTATGAAATAGGAGTGATTCAAGAAATAAACATTCTATAATAATTCAAATTTAATAATGTATTGAGGAGAAAGAAAAAAGGTATCACACACAATACTTCCCATGTCTTGGTCTCTTTCTTCCCCAGCCCTGTTTCACGTTACCTGGAACACTAGAACCACTCTACATTTCCTGATTGGTTGTGTTTAGAGAGGAGAGTGGCTAGAAAAGGAGAATCATTCATTGTCGTATATGTTTGAAGGGGTAAGAAATAGAAAGGCAGTAGCCAAGATTTATTTTCTGAATCTAAGCATTTGTATATTATAGCTAATCAAAGAGAAAATATAAGGAGAAAAGAGGAGAGGAGCTACAGCTGAAGGCCTCACCCATTTTGTTACAACACACTTTGGGTTCTTGAAAAGAAACTGGTGTGGTAACAAATGTAAGTTTATGAGCTTCTAAGCTCATGGCGGAGGCAAATAGAACCCTGCAAATTTGACTGAGCTGGGACATTAGGGCAGAGGGAAAAAACGAAAGTGAGAGCAGAGCAAGAGAGAGAGGTTTAACCTTGAGGTGACAATGAAACATCTAGGCATAAGTAATTACATAAAGTGTAACCAGAGATAATATTTTGAGTTAGAAGAGTAAGCCTGTGAATTAAGTAGGAGCAGCTAATTTAGAACCCATTTAAAACCAAGCCCTGTTTTTTTTTTTAACTAGGTATGTGTGATTCTAAGCAAGTTTCTTAATTTTCTTTAGCCCTATAATAATCTATAAAATGCGTGTGATGCACAGCATGGTGTTGTTGTACAAGTTAACTTCTTATACTTGTTTTAGCACCTAGGAATAGAGTCTGTTTCTCTCCTCTTCTAGAAGATTAAAACTGAATTCTGATTAAGATAAAAACATTTTTTTTTTTTTTGCTTAAAAACTTTAGAAGCTATTTGTATCTTGTCTTCAGAACTACATTCTCATTCTTAAAAATAAAATGGAGTTACCACTGCTAGGGACCTGGTAGAAAATAGAGACTTTAATGAAGAATTAACTACAGAAATATGGGCAGTGAAAGTCAGCAGATGTGGAGTCACCAGAAATGAACCACCCTAGCTAACTATTGCCAACCTAAGGTTGCTGTGATAGTGGGAAGAAATACAATTGATCCTTGAGCAACACAGAAGTTCAGGATGACAGAGCTCACCTCTGTGCAGTTGAAAATCCTCATATAACTTTTGACTCCCCAAAAACGTAACCACAATTGTCCCTCAGTATACTGAAAGGATTGGTTCCAGGATCCTCATGGATACAAAAATCTGTGGATGCTCACAAATTATATAAAATGGGGTAGAAAAATGCATGAAACCTGCCCTCCACATCCTTGAATTCCAAAACTGGATCAAAAAATACTATTTTTTATTTGCATTTGTTTAAATTCATGAAGACATGGAAAGCCATCTGTATATTTATTGAAAATAATCCACATATAAGTAGACGTGCAAGGTAAAATCTGTATTGTTCAAGAGTCTACTGTAGACTCTTGGAGCCCAATGGGAGCCAGAGCTGTGGAGGAAGTTCTGTCCAGCAGACGCTCTTCAGTAAAGAGACACCCAAATGCTAAAGCTGAATGAGAGTGGGGGAAAATATTTCAAACGTTTTCTCTTTTGACTTTATGTTCTTCTGGCAGTATTTTTTTTTTTTTTTTTTACTGAACGAAATCAGAAGCTTCAGAGAAAGGGAGTTCAGATAATATAGTGGGTAAGAATCAGCCTCTGTGAGAAGAGAATGTAACTGGAGGTGGAACAAAATGTGCAAATAACTAGCACATTCACCATGAAAAATTATACCAAAAATGGGAGACTAGCTCCCAATTAAGGCAACTTAATGCATCCCATGTCAAGAGTGTCACTCTCACTTTTGAGTGCTGTGAATCGTGAGAAGTCAGACTCACCCACGGAACTTACTCCATCCACTAATACTAGAATGCTTTGCCCTGCCTCAGAATTATCCCTTCCTGCAGAAGTTATCTGCTCTATGAAAATTAACTACCTACTGGAACTATGAGCCTAAATCTATCAAGGTTTTCTCACCTGGATTTCTCACTGCTATCTTAAAGTTCATATTCTCAGCAGACAAGCAATTCTTTCTGCATATCTCTCAAGGTCAGAAGAGAGGCATAATTCTTTCCTCTTCTCCACATTAGTTTCTATCACTGGGCATTGGGACACATAGATTTGTTATCACTTCCTGTCTACCTTACTCTCATTCTTCAGATCTGGCTTTGACATCACCTCCTCTAAGTGGGTGAGATGCCTCTCTAATATACTCTCCAAGTACCTTATACTTCTCTGCTTACCACAATTTGATATTGTTTGTTTTTTTTGTGTGTCAATTCTCTGGACTCTAAGCTTTTAAAGAGTGATCTAGTGACTCTTCAGAACTTTAAAAAGTGCATGACACTTACTCAGTGACTAATAAGTACTTATGAAACCAGTGATTAAAAGAATATGTGAATGAATGGAAGTCATAGTGTGCTTGTTTGATGAAGGTGCACATAAATAAATCTGTGTGACATCTATATAACCTTGGACATGTTACACTCTTCTAGGCCTCATCTTTAAAATTAACAGTTTATTCATAACCTTTGAGAACCTTTTATGTATTAAATTAAATCTCTGTGTTTTATGAAAATAACAAATACGGCAATACATTGATTTATTTTGAGAAAAAGGGCAGGACATTTATTTTCAGAAAATAAAGAGGTGGCATGCAGGTGTCATAGCACATCAAATGTTGCTTTTCCCTCAACTATTGAGGATCATTTACTGTGAGAGAAGAACACTGTTGGTCTCCACATCACTCTTGAGTGTAATGATACCAGTATTTTTAAGTTTGAGAGAATTTGTATTATACTGTCTTATGCATTGTATTTTACTTTTTTTAAAAATTAAGTATATTGGGGTGACATTGATTAATAAATTGATATAGATTTCAAATGTAAACTCAACAATACATCATATGTATATAATGTTGTGTGTTCACCACCTGAAGATATATTTTCTTTCATCATCATATATTTGACCCTCTTTATCTTTATCTACATCCCCCTTCCCTCTGGTAACCATTAAATTGTTGTTGGTGTTCATGAGTCTCTGTTTGCCTTGTTTGTTTGTTGCTCCTAGTTTTATATCTCACATATGAGTGAAATCACATAGTTCTCAACATTTTCTGTCTGATTTATTTTGCTTTGCATAATTGCCTCAAGATCCATCCATGTTGTCATAAATGGCAGTATTATATTTTTTCTTATGGCTGAGTTATCATGCATTTTAAAAAGTCAAATAATTATGATCACTTTGATTTCCCTAAACACTTAAAATTTAAAATACTGAAAGTAAGGAGAGTGTACAAGAAATACAGAGAGCCAAGAACCTATATAGCAAATTTAGGAAAGTAAGAATCTCTATGGGAGGCAGTGTGAAAAACAGAACATGATGTGGCTTAAGGTCTAGAACCAACAAGAGATACGTTTGAAAGTCTAAAGGGTACAGATCTTTTATGAGTTGTATGATCTTGATCAAGCCATTTAACTTCTCTTAACCACCAGATCTTCATCTATACAATGGAAATTAGAATTCTTAGAAATGCAGTGAATATTAAATGGGATATAAAACATAAAGAACCTAGCACATAGCAAACATTTAAGAAATGATAATTACTGCTGTTATTAGGGTCATAATTGATCACAGAATCGCTGATTATAATAATTCATTTTAAATCATCCAGTTAATCCCAATGAGTTTAAATAACATGTCTCTAATATCAACTTTATCATTGTTAGAGTTTATGGGCTGATTTCTTCTACTACTAAAAATGCTTTACTTATAAAGGCTGAAATAACATTTTTTAAAGCACCACCAAATGAATTACCTCATTTTGATCTCATTCCAGTGTTCAAAGTAAATGAGATGTTCCAAAGCCTAAGACATATTGAATCAATTACTTGGATCAACTTTTCTTGGGTAAAAATCAGCCCTAGATATGCTTTATTTAAATGCTTCAAACATTTTCTAACTGTCTATTGACCTTAGAAAACAATGGGCAGTAACCTAATTAACTAATTAATATGAACGTGTTCTTGGATATATTATATTGTTCAGATGTGCCAATTGGTATAGCTGAATATTTTCCAAGTTTTCTAAGTCTAGTAGTACCAAGCTGTCAACAAGGCCTTAATTACTTTGCAGTTTTTCCTAAGTCTTATTTTTTTTGCATAGGACAGATTTTGAAACAACAATTTTACATAAATTAATGAAACAGCAGCTAAAGAAAAATAATTCTTTGGATATAATTAGTAAGAATACCAGTAGCAATGATAGGTGCCTATAAAAGCACATAAACAGTCTCTTTTCCCACAGGATCTGTTCACACCAACCATCAGTGCACACACAGTGTTTCTATTTACTATAACAGGTATGACATTGTTTAATTTGCTTTCTCTTCTGTATGAAGACAAGTTTGGAACTCTTCTAATATTAAATTTAATATAGACAGTTACTGTGCTTAGTAACGTGAATAAATAACTCACAAATTAAATCAATACTGGAGGCCTGTTTTGTGCTAGATATTCCAAGGGATTCAGGATGAAAAAGGTAGTGTTCTTTTTTTAAACAGGGGGAATAAAATCACATACAAAATACTATAATACAAAGAATGAGGTGAAATATAAAAATGAGAACTGAAATTTAGTTGATATATCTACTTTATGTCAGGCATTGTTCTAATAATTTATAGACTCTATTTTGAGTGCTCTTGTAATAAATCTCTGCCACTCCTTTTTTTTAAGAAAATCTCTGCCACTCCTTTTTTTCACAAATGATTGAAAATAAGAGAAATTAAGTAACTTGTTCGTGGTCACTTAGCTTGTAAGTGCTTGCCTAGGGGTTGAACTTTGATAAATCCTCAAACCAATTCTTTTAAATAATCCTTAAACTAGGGACCTAAAAAGTTCCAAGAAATCCAGAGGATGAAAAAATTATTTTCATATGTACCTCAGAGTTCTTATTTGTAAAATAGGAATAACTATGATGCCTACTTCATATGGATATCATATGACATCCATAACCAAGACACCACCTGTAAAGTTTTCTAACATGAGGATGTTCAACTAGAAACTGCAAAAACCATGTAGGGTCCCCCATTCACAGAGTGGGTATCAATGTTTGAATATCTGGCTGAACAGGTTTACTCAGCTGGGGGCACCTGTACCCACCCTTGCCAGAGGCACACCCTCCCTCTTTGGCACTAAGTATGCTGAGACCAGCTGGACATAGACCAGATTTCAGGGGTGGTGGAGGGAGTCCACACTGTCCTAGGCATGTATCCAGGAAAGCACTTCATGATATTAGCTATTGGTGTGCCAATTCCAGTTGATATCTGAGCTGGTTTGTAGACATTTGAATAAAACATGTGACTCTAAAAAGTCCTGGAAGCTTTTCTCACTTCTAAGTTGCAGAGTTCCAAGGAGAAACTTTAAAAGTGCCATTGAGATTTTTACACCAAATGAAGGTGCTCCAGAAACATATTTCTAAATTAAAAAAAAAAGTTCTTAATGCCTTTTTAGAACAAAGGGGATATAAACAAAAAGGAGTAGATGAATATATTTTTCCTTAGAAAACAATAACTGCTTCTAATTATAGAGTGGAATGCCAGGATACTTATGTTAAAATATCAAACTCCTCAAACCTTGACATGTGTCACTTTTCTAGAGTTATTTCTCTTTTTTTGAATAAGGTACTGTAAAATTGTTAACATGGGATAATGCAATCAATTCTCTCTTACACTACTATATTAGAGTTCACAAATCTAGCACTGAAAGTTAATCTCAAACTTTAGCTGAGAAATCAAATAGAAACTGAAAAAGTAATACTTTTGACAGGAGTAATTATTTCAAGAACTCAAAAGAAAATTAAAATTCTCTGACATACAAATCTACTAGAAAAGACCAGATGTTTAAGAAAACCAAAACAATTAAAGACAGCATTCTAAACATTCTACCAGCTGGTGTCCTACAATTACCCGAAAATATACCCCTGTCCTTAAAACACCAATGATTAAAAATGTGATAGTCTGTCCACACTATAAACCCTGTATCTATAATTTTCATTTGGTATTTTTAGTTTCAGTATCAAAGCAAAAGTGCAGAATGCAGAATAATCTGACAGTCTCCTCTCTCTCTCTCTCTCCCTCTCTCTGTCTCTCCCTCCCCCTCCACTCTCTTTCCCCTCCCTCTTTCTTCCCCTCCCCATTCCCCTCCCCTTTTCTGTCTCCCTCCCCCTTCCCTTTCTCCTCATCTCTTCCTACCCCTCCTCCAACTCCTCCTTCTTCTTCTAAAATGGAAAATCTTATTAGGATTAAATTGTATATCAAAATATTATTATGTTTAGTTCATTGTCTTCTTTTAATTAAAACTTATTGAAGTGACATTCACAAAATTTAGTTTCAAGTATACAATTCAACAGTATGTCATATATATTGCATTGTGTATTCATCACTCAAAGTTAGATTTCCTTCCATCAACACATATTTGAGCCCGTTTACTCCTCTTCTCCCTCCTCTGCTTCCCTCTGGTAACCAACCACTAATCCACTATCCATATCAGTGAGTGTCTATTTGTGTGTCATATTTGTTTGTTGCTAAAAGAATCGATATATTACATAACTTTATAATTAATATGTTTAACAATACTTTAATTACTGTAGCAGGCTGAATAATAATCCCTCAAAGATGTCCATTCCTAACTCTGAACCCTGTAAAATGTTACTTTACATGATAAAAAAAATGCCTTTATAGATGTGATTAAATTAAATATTTTGAGATGGGGTGATTATTCTGGATTCTTTGGTGGACCCAATGTAATTACAAGAGTCCTTGTTAGAGGTGTGATGACGTGCTACTGAAAAGGTCACAAAGATGTAGTAATGGGTTAAGGATAGGAGCCTACGTTTTGCTTCTGGACACCTGCCTGCTTGTTAAGTTATTGTTTGACTATCACCCATGGGAACCTAACATTTTAACGTTACGCTTTCTGCTTCTGTACACCCACTTGCACACCTGACCTGTTGGTTGACAGGTAGTGAATAGAAGAAAAATAGACCTTTGTGTTCAGACAAAATGAAGAATGAGATTTTGGGCTTAAAACCCTTGTATCCTTATGTTTCGGGGCTGCTCCTTTGGAAGGACAGCCGCCGGCTAATAAACTGCCTCTAATATCAGAGCACTCAGGTTGAGTCTGGTTATTCCAGTCATAACAGAGGGACGCAGGAAAGTCAGGAAGAGAAAGCAATGTGATGAAGGAAGCAGATGTCAGAGAATGGATTTAAAGATGCTGTTCTGTTGGCTTTAAAGATGGAAGAAAGGGCCATGAGCCAAGGAACAGAGGTTGTCTGTAGAAGCTGGAGAAGGCAAGAAAATAGCATTCTCTTCTAGAGCTTCCAGAAGAAACCAGCCCTCCTGTCACCTTGATAATTGCTCAGTGAGACTGTTTTAACTTTTAACTTCTAAAACTGTAAGATAATAAATTTGTGTTATTCTAAGCCATTATTTTTTGATAATTTATTATAGCAGCCATTAGAAAATACTACAATTACTATTATTTGTAATTATAATTACTGGTAATTAATGGGTTTATTGGTTAATTAATGAATTTATCAGTGCTTAGGATAAGAAAAAAGCTTATTAACACAAAAGGTTTCAATTCATTCAAAATATGTCGCTCTTCCATTGGATCTTACTGAACAACTCAAATAGAATCCAAAAGTATGAGATAAAGTCTAACCTCTATTTTTTTTTGAGTGTCATCATTCTGCATTTTCAAAGTCATAAAGATTTTCTCTTTTTTTCCCCCTAAAAAGCTTTAAAGTTGTCTCCTATATTTAGGTCTATGATCACTTTTGGGGTAAATTTTGGGTATGGTGTGAAGCAAAGGTTAAATTAAACTTTTTGTATGTATATATCTAATTGTCCCAGAACCATTTGTTGAAGAGAGTATCCATTCCTCTAATGAATTGTTTTGGCATTTTTGCCAAAAAAATCAATTGACTATAAATATAATGGCTTATTTCTAGACTCTGAATTGCTTATGCTTATGCCAGAACCACACTGTTTTGATTACTGTAGTTTTATAGTACATTTTGAAAGGCAGCTGTGCTCATCACTATACCACTAATGCCATAGTAAATTTTGAAATTGGGAAGTGAAAGTTCTTTAACTTTCTTAAAATTCTTTTCCTACTCTGGGTCCTTTGATTTCTATGTAAATTTTAGAATTAGCTTCTCAATTTCTTCTAGCATTTTAAAAAGTTTTATGTAGCATTAATTTAAGAAGAAATGTCTCTTATTTCTTAAACTTGGCTTGCCCAAGATTTGATTATATCTATATGTACCCAACGATTTAATTGATACTTGGCCCCTTTTGAGTCTTATTATTGATAGGACAAAGATATAAAACCTTTTCCTGGAAGAAAATTTCATCTTTCAATTGCTGAATTACTCTGCTTCAACCACATACCAATTTAGCTGGATTAGCTCCCCATTCTCTCTCTCTCCTTCGCTCTCTCCCAAGCTGGTATCTTTCCTATATCCACTCATCATTCTTCACTCTTGGTATGGCTTCATTCCCACTCAGCCATTTCCTTCTTTTGGTTCCATGCCTCATTCACTTTCATACTCTCCATTCTACTCTCTGCTCTCAAGAGGATGATGTGATTCCAAGTTCTGTGACCCAGAGTCCATTCATGAAAATGTGAGCATTTTCTTCTACCTAGTTTTATCCAGAGGGAAAATGAGGCAATTGTGGAACAATTGATCAGATTTCAGAACATGTGGCTTCTCTTACTAATCATGTCTTATACCAACTGTGTGATCATGAGCTGGTTATTAGCTCCCCGTATCAGCTTCCTCATCCTGAAAATGAGGATATTAATAACTTTCTCATTAACCTTACATAGTTGCTTGAGAGTCAAAGTAAATATCATATTTTAACAACTCCATTAAAAGCAGCAAAAAATCATTAGTATAAGATAATATATTCATTAAGGATTTAAAACTTACATATATATTTTTCTTTACATATATATATTATATATTATATAATAGTATATTTCTATAGAAGTTACAGATATATATGTACATATATAAATGTGTGTACATATATATATATCCATATATATATCCATATATATATATATATATATATATATATATATATATATGAATCTGTGGCATCTGTATTATTTGATATGAGGTACATAGAAGGGACTCCATAAATATTTTAGTTAAAATAATAAAAATATATGAAGTAGTTAGAAATAATAACTTGAGTCTGGAGCAGGGCTGCGTAATTTTTGTGAGCACCTGCATGTGTGTAACAGTGTGTATGGGACAGAGAAACAGAAACAGAGACACATGGAGATTGAGAGAGACGGGTGCTTTAATCTGAAGCAAGTATTTTTACACAGCATATGTAAGGGTCTTGTTTTCTTATTCACTCAGCCATCTTACCTTTTAGTTGGAGCACCTAATTTTTTTCCATTTGAGGTACTTGTTGATAGATATGTAGTTATTACCATTCTTAATTCATGTTTTTGATATATGTTTCTTCTTCTTATAAAAGAAGTTCCTCCAACAATTCCTGTAATACTGGCTTGGTGGCAATGAACTCGTTTAGCTTATTTTTGTCTGAAAAGCTCTTTATCTGTCTTTTGACTCTAAATGGTAGCTTTGCTATATGTTGTAGATCTATATTGTTATATGTTTTCATCACATTGAATATGTCATACTAAGTTCTGTCCTGCAGTTTTTTTTGAGAAATCAACTGCCTGTTTTATGGGTGCTCCCTTGTAGGTAACTAATTGCTTTTCTCTTGCTGCTTCTAAGATTCTCTTTGTCTTTAAACTTCAGCATTTTAATTATGATGTATCTTGATGTGGGCCTCTTGGGTTTATCTTTTTTAGAACCCTCTGAGCTTCCTGGGTTTGTATGTCCCTTTTCTTCACAAGGTTAAGAAAGTTTCCCATCACTACTTCTTCAAATAGGTTTTCAACATCTTGCTCTCTTCTCCTTTAGGCACCCCTATGATATGGTTGTTGTACAGTTAATTTTGTACCACAGGCTTTTAAAATTATTTTCATATTTTTGGATTATTTTTTCTTGTTGCCATTCTGATTGGATGTCCTCTATTACCCTATCCTTTATATCAGTGTTTGATCCTCTGCTTCATTTCACTTTGTGATTCTCTTTAATGTATCTTCATCTCAGAAAATGTATCCTTCATTTCTTACTGATTCTCTCTTATAATTTCCATTTCTATTTTTATGTTTGTTATCTATTTGTTAAAGTTCTCACTGAGTTCATCAAATCTTCCCTTAAGTTCATTGAGCATCCTTATAACCAGTATTTTAAATTCTGTATCTGGTAGACGGCTTGACTCCATTTTTTCCTGGAGTTATGCTCTCTTCTCTCATATGATTCCTGCTTCTTTGTCTTCTCATTTTGGCTGCCTTTCTGTGTCTATTTCTATATTCTCAGCAAAACTCCTAAGTCTCACAGTCTTATTAGCATGGCTTTGTGTAGTAGGTGTCCAGTGACATAGTCTTGAGAGGGTTCCGGCTACAGGCCAAGTTTAGTCCTAGCCTGTGCCCCTCTAGGTCCACCTGTAAAAATTCAGCAAGTACTCCACAGATGCTGTGCTTATAGTTGCCTCAAGAGACAATGCCAGAAACCAAAGCCAGCTGCCACCAGTGTGGGGCTTGGGGCTACTCAGCAAGGGCCACAGGACTTACCAAGGACATAACTGGATGGCTTGGGTAGAGTCACAAATCAGGAGAGGCAGAGTCTCAGGGAATCCTCTGGCTGGAGCGACCTCTGTTATCCAGTTTGATGACATCTTAGCTATGGTAGTGCTGGGACCTATACAGGGAGGTGGGTGGGCTCAACAGAGGAACAACGGATCCCTCCAGCACTTCTGCCCAGTAGAAAGCCTCTCCTCCAGACCTCATTCAGACAACTTAATGTCCCCCGTAAATCCCTGGTGCCCCTGAGTAGCCGACCTGGTGCTGGTACTCAGAGTAAGTGAGTCCATCACCACAAAAGTCCAGTCAATGATTATAAACCCTGAAGATGATGAATAAACAGATTAGCCACTTTAGTTATTTGAAACCAATACCTAAAACTTAACCTTTAATCTTGCACAAACATTAAACATACAGATGAATAGTTTGTTTATTGTACTCCTTATACTATTTGTAAGTCACTATAGTTCTTATCACACCTGTTTTGTAAGTGTGGTAAGGGTTTGTAAATTTATTTATTTAATAATATTCTATGGAATGTCTACCATGTATGAGTTATGTACTTAGATGCTATGCAGTGTATGCTAGATGGTAAAGGTGCTAAATATTCTAAAACGACAACACAAAGTTGAGTATAAAAGATATCACATAAAGTATTACAGTATTGGTATTTTACACTCCCCTAAACTTCAAACCCGGTTCTCTTCCAGTGACTGGTTCTATGAACTTCTGTTCTAGTATTAAAGCCAGAAACCCAGAAGTACCTTATCTTCTCTTCCCCTGATAGCCCCCATACACAGTTCTTCATTATGTTCTACTGATGTTACCTCTCAAATCTGTTCACCTCTCTTCATTTTCACCATTACAATCACCCTTAGAGTCCAAGCTACCATCAGCTTATGCCTTCATTACTTCAATTGATCTTTTGCATTCACTCTTGTCATTATCATTGACAGTTGATTTCTACCCTGCACTCAGAGCAATTTTTATGAGTCACCAATCTGATTATTTTACCTCCTTGCTGAAAATGCTTTAATAGTTCATTTTATGATAAAAGTTAATACCCACAATATGACCTGAGACACTATACAGAATTTGGTTTCTATCTGTTTCAACAGCACCAGGCTACTCTTCAGTGTATGCCAGCCACACCAGTTTTCTTCCACTTCCTCAAGCACTCTATGCTCATTTCTGCTAACAGACATATGCATAAACTGTACCCTCTGCTTAGGCTATTCCCTATCCTCACCCTCACCTCATCAACACTGAGATCTGAGATTAGTCAGGAAAGCTTTTCCTGGCCTTCCAGAGTAGGTTAATTAATTGTGTGCTATGCTAGCACTGTATATTTCTCTTTTGAGACTCTTAGCACAGTTGTCATTTAATGATAAATTATGTGGCTCCAATATCTGCCTCTCTCACTAAACTATAAGCTACATAAAGAAGACTTTATCTCTTTTGGTTTTCTCCACTATCACCAGCAAGATAGCTGGCATAGAGAAGAAGTCTGTAAATATTTATTGAATGAATGAAAGGATGAATACAAGAGTTTAAAGGAGTGAAGGAGGGAGGGAGGGAAAGAGGGAGAAAGAGGATGAAAAGTTTCAGTTAAAATGATAGTGTAGTCCTCTTCCAGAGGACATGGTTGTTTTGGACTTGTAATTTGAAGGATAAAAAAAATTTCTATATTGTGAGAAGAATATTTTAGGCAGCAGAGGTAGCATGAAAAAGGTGCAGAAATAGGAAGATATAAAGTGTTCTAGAGAATTTTGTTTAGTTTTGGAGAATAAGTAGAGATAGGTATAATTAGAACAGTAAAGTTAATGCAACAAAAGTCTTTACTAACATTCCAGCTTACAAAAGATGACCCATGTATGGTAGGAAGGTGGGGGAACTAAAGCAAGGCTGGTGTTCTGCTGATAGTAACGATACATTCACTTTTTAGTCTGCAATACCTTGACAGTCAAATTCCATGATTGAGTAACTTGGAAAGAAAATTAATCTAGTTTGACTCTGGAGGATGAAACAATCATAAATAAATAAAATCATCAGGGAGTTGTTGCATCAGTAGAAAGTATAAAATAACAAAAACATTAACTAGGAATAAAGGGTGAAGCACTGGGTGAAGATGTAAAGCTTGTGGTGAATGCTGTAGAGGGTATGAAGAAAGCCTACAGGAATGTGCAGGACTGGACAACCAACTATATGTAAAAGGTTGAGTATCAACTGTTCTTTAAGATCCTTGAGGTGAGATCTCACATTTCTGTTCATTTCTTAAATTTAGTTTTCTATTGTTTCTGTAACAAATTATTACAAGTTTACTGGCTTTGAAAAATATAGATTTAATATCTTAAAGTTCTGAATGTCTAAATTCTGAAATAAGTTTTACTGGGCTAAAATCAAGGTGTAGAGAGGACTTATTTCTTTCTGGAGTTTCTAAAATAGAATCTATTTCCTTAATCTTTCAGCTCACATTCCTTGGCTTGTAGCCTGTATCATTCCAATCTTAGTTGCTGTCATCATTTTACCTTTTCTGATGCCAACCTTTCTGCCTCTGTCATAAAGAAATGCTTGTGATTACATTTAACTGAACTGCATAATCCACAATAACCTTTACCTCAAGACAGTTAATTTAATTACATCCCCAAAGTCCCTTTTGGCATGTAAGGTATCACTAGGTCCTGAAAATAGGATGTGGACATTATTCTACATCCTATTAAGGTGAGAGAGGGTTGCATTATTTCACCTATTACAATGTAAATTCTCCTTCATCCCAGCACCCATATCTATCACATAGAAGGGTTAATATGGCTTGCCGTGACTGAGATGATGATGGTACAAATAAATACGTGTTAATCATCCAGATAATTTGAGACAGGACGAATTACATAGCTGTATACAATCAGAAAAGGCATGTTGGAAAGAGATGCATGGTACATGTTCAATTCGGGAAGACAGAGGTGAGCTAAGCTGCTTCCAAGAACTACTGATAATTATAAGAGAACTGGGAACTTTGAATTATTTTTATTCTTTGGTTTAGAACCTTGGGTATCTAAAGAGTGGTGCAAAATGGAAGTGCCCCTGAAACAGGTCATTGTCACTTTATAGAAGCTCCAAACTGAGAACTTTTATCTCTTACTTTCAGCCTACAGCTGAGTTTTAAAATTGATCACATATGTATACCCATTCATTTACTCAGTCATTTATTGATTTATTCAACACATTTTTATGGTAATATCCCTATGTGACTGCCTCTATCTTTCGTGTAAAGAGATTAAATGTTTGTCAATTAGTGTGTTAGACATTCAGTTAAATATTGAGTAACTTGTATGTTCTAGACCCTGCTGTAAGTTGTGGAGATACAAGACAAACTGAGTTCTTGCTCCCAAAATAGAATAAAATTGAATTCTGGTGGCGATAAAAAGATAATAAAAAGAAAAAAATAGGTAGATAGATAGAATGGCAATTAGAGAGAGTTTGCATTCCCTAGAGGGTCAATGAAAGCATCTTTGAGAAAGGAAATTGAATGTAAACCTTCATTTTTATGCACTTGTGAATTTTCCCTTATGAATTTATAATGCAATTGATTGACCCTTAAGCCATAAATTACAAAAGTAAGAATTTATAGATTCCATAAATATATCACTCTTATTAATCAATTTCTTATTCATGAAGCATGTAACATTCAGGTCTCAATGAATTTGAACACCCACTCACCTTTCAAAGCAAAGAATTACAAATTCAGAAGCTTTGTGCTCAGATAGAAAAAGTTATGGCTGTATTTTCTTTAGCCCAACATTCAGATGTTTGATTCTCATCAAACAATACGTCTGTCTTACAATGTTAGTTTGTATAGGTCATATCTTTTCTTTCATATAATAAGATTTAATAAACTTTTAAACATAGTATTATTGTATTTTGAAGTTAATAAAATATGAACACATGTTTAACTTATTTAAATATTAAAATGATGCTGGCTTTTATTCAAATCTTTTATTTTGTCTCTTCTGAACTGAGCAGTTGCCCACCAATACATTGAAGCCAAACTTTTCTGGTAACACTGATAAACTTTTCATTAGCTAATGAATTCTTAGATAATTGAATTGGATTTTCCTTCCTCCAATTCAAGTACTAAATAGTAAAATTTTCTTCACATTTTATTCCAGAATCTCAGCTCTCAACCCAAAATAGAATAGCAACTTATCTGCAAACATTGCTCAATTATTGCTCAAACAACATTTCTTCATTTAATTCTTTGGTCCAATCAAAAAATATATGAGTCTGCAATAGACATTGGTCTGCTTGGAAAGCAAGGAAGAAGGAAAGAAAGAAAAAGATAATGAAGAAGCAGGAAAGGAGAAAGAAAGGAAGAAAGAGAGGGAGGAGGGAAAGGAAAGAGAAAAGAAAGCACCTTTTATATTCTGGGCTTATCCAAACACTACATGGAGTTGTAGGATGCATCAATCTATATACCAATGTGCTTTGCTCTGAAGGTTAGACTCTCTTCTAGGGCTTAGAGTAATATGACATTCATATAAAAAGCAGGTAGAAGAATAATTTATATCATATATTTGAATAAAAAAATATTTTTCACCTCCTCATCCCCTTTTCTGAAAAACAAAATAAGAAAAAAACATTTTTGAGCTATACAGCAATTCTACTTCAAAACTTTCCCTCAGGAGATGAACACACAATGCAATATATATATGCCTTACTGTTAAATTGGACACCTGAAACCTACTGGATTTCATTAACCAATGTTACCATAAAAAAAAAAAAAACATTTTCCTTAGAAGAAATGCCTTGGTGTATACTCTTTCAGAAACTTTAACAACTTATCAATGTTTTAGAAATAGGATTCATTTCTGATTCCTGAGGGGAAATGTTTTTAAACAATAAATAATTCTTTTTAAGAGATTAAAAGCAAGTAGCAAAAGATAAGTTTCTTTTTCTCTCTAAAAATCTCTTGAGTGGGAGTGGGAGGGGGAAGAAGAAAAGTTAACTTGGATCTTACAAGTACACTGTAGAGACTGCTCTGGGCTGGATGAAACCTGATTGCTGTTGGAGGACATTGTCTATGCAGAACTCATACAGGCAAGGAACTGGGACCTGGCAACAGGGTTAGCAATGTTGATCTGAAACCTCCTTTTCCATTGTAATATAAGCATTTAGTGTTATAAATTTCCCCATAAGTACTACTTTAATAATGTCCCATAAATTTTGATATGTTATATTTTCTTCTATCTTATTTAGAATATTTTTAAATTTCCTCTGTGACTTTTTCATTAATCTTTGTGCTATTTAGAAAAAAGTTTTTATTTCTAAATATTTGCCATATTACAAATATATTTTTGTTACTGATATCTATATCTAGTTTAATTTCTTTTTAATTGAAGGACATAATTTGTGTGTTTAAATTATTTCAAATTTGTGAGATTTGCTTTTCAGCTTAGAATATGGTATTTCTTTGTAAATGTTCTTATACATTTAAAAAAGAATATACATTTTGTTCTTGTTAAATGAAGGGTGCCGAGTGTCAATTAGGTTAAGCTGGTTCACTGTCTTCCATCTTCTCACTGTTTTTCTATTTACCTACTCTATCCATTTACTGAGAGAATAATGTTGAATGCTCAAACTTTATCGTAAAATTATTTTTCCTTTAAATTCTACCACATTTGTGTCATCTATTTTGAAACTCTGTTATTAGGTATTATACATATTTTTGTATGTTACCTCTTCTTGATGAACAGACATTATCATTATATGATGATACTCTTTATGTAATGTTCCTTGTTCTGAGTCTGCTTTGTCTGATAATATAGCCACTCCAACTTTCCTTTGATTTGTGTTTTCATGGTGTGTTTTCTACACTCCTTTACTTTTAACATATGTTCATTTTATATTAAAGAAATTTCTTATAGACATATATTTCAGTCTTATTTATCCAGTGTGACAATGTTTATTTTTTTTAATTGGGGTGTTTAGATTATTTTTTCATGTACTCTAATTATTGATATGATTGGTTTTAAATCTATCCACTTGCTGGTTATTTTCTGTCTCTGCTATTTATATGCCTTCTTTATCTGCCTTCTTTTGGATTAGTTGAATATCTTTTATGATTAACTTTTATTTCATTATTTGATTTTGTTTTACCTTTTTAATTAAAAAAATTAGTGGCTATCTAGGCTTTACAATGTGCATTTTTGTTTCACACTCTGCTTTCAAATAATGCTATACCGCTTAACATATATGTAAGATTTTTATAAAAATATAATTCTAGTTCCTTCTTCCATTCTTTGTACTATTGCTATTATACATTATACTTTATGCTAAAATCCTCACAGTAAATTATTCCTATTTTTGTTTTAGACAGTTATTTTTTAAAGTGAGGTTAAATATTTTTTAAAAATTTATATTTACTTATTTTTTTTAGTATTTTTCATTTTGGTTAGTTTCCATGTAGTTATTATACTCCTGCCTAACAAACTTCCTTTAACATTTCTTGTAGCCTAATGATGTCACTTTATTGTTTTCTAGCAGGGCATATTTGATAAGAAGTCTGCTATAATTCTAATCTTTGTTTCTATGTACTTAACGCAACATTTTATTTAGGCTGTTTTTAAGATTTAAATTATAATGTATCTGTTCTTTTTATTTTTTACTTTATTAAAAATGCATTTCTGCTTTTGATATTTATTGTGCTTAGAGTTCTTTGCACTTTTTGAATATGTAATTTGATTTCTTTTATTATTTTTGAAAAATTCTCAGTCATTATTTTTTCAAGTAGTTTTTCTGCCCACCTATATCCATTTTTCTAAGACTGTCATCTTTTTGTTTTGCTAGAATGATTTTAATTGAAGTAACTTTAAATCAGTGAACTTTACCTCATTCATGTTTAGTCTACTGATGAGTTCATTAGAGGATATTTTTGTGTTGAAAGTCTTCTAACTTCCCTTTTAGCTCTATCAGTTTGGGTGATATTTCTAAGCAGGTTTTTATTTATGCATTCTTGGGATCCTCTTCTACATAAAACAATGACCAATTAGGATTTGATTTTATTTAATGATGTTAGTACTGAGCTGATCAAGAAGGGAAGGCTTCAGTGGTGAGATGTCCAGTTGAAAGAATGGACAAAGAGCCAACATGAGAATGAAACATCAGGAACTAACTTTATTGTGGGGAGCATGCACTTCTGCACTAGGGAACCACATGGGCTTTATATATATATCAGAGAACAATAGTGGCATTCTGCTACACATGCATAATAAACAATAAGCTGAGTCATACTTACATAAGTTAGTCACAGGCACCCTACTACAATAATGTAACATTTTAAATCCAGAGTTTTAAAATGACTAGGGATTTAATATTTTAAATATTAAATCCCTAGTCATGAGCCTGGATCACAGCCAGACCTGGGACCCACACTTCACCCCTACAGTGTTGTGGCCTGAGATCTGGCTTAGATGGCACTACCTTGGGCCCACAGTCCACAACAACAATATAAAGAGCAACAAAATACTACCAGGCTACAGGCTACAAGGAGCTACTGTCCACCACCAAGAGGACCCCAAGGAATTCCACCAAGTTGTCAAGAAGTCTTCTCCCAGGGTATGGACTTGGACTTCAGCATCTATTTCCTGGAGAGCTACCTGTGCCTGCTTGGTATGATCAGGAATATAGACAGTATTCTACATGCAGTAGGGCACAGGTATCATTCTGGGGAGACGTTAGAAGTTCAAGGGCCATGTGGTTTTGCAAAACTACTTTCTGCATTTGGGTGGTTTCATCCATTAAAAGGGTTATAGCCTGACATGTAGCATTCAATGCCTGTGCATTATGCTAAAGCTTCTACCTGCAATTCTACATCTATGGATTCTACCCCTGGAATAAATAACGCCAGGGGTTAGAACCACCATGCTGCCCATTTCTCCCAGAGCCAGCAATGATATATGGGATCCCAATTACAAGGCAATTGGGGCAAGGTAGATAATATGCATCCAGCTAAATAGGGACTTCACCAGATACAACAGCTGGTCCAATCAGCAGGCAAGTAGGGCCAGCCGTAGTGCCCACAGACCCAGATACCTTGCAGGTAGCCAGTCGGTAGGCTATACCAAGATAACGTTGCCCATCCCACCAGACCTTGGAAATATTAGCAAGAGTGGTATTAGCACAAAGCTTGGGGGGTAGCCACCCCATCATAGAGTTGGGCACAGATTTTGCTCTATGCAGTGAGAAGCCTGCTCCTGCAATTCCACCTTCTCCCGCCAGCCATCCCCACCCATTGGAAATGGCATAGCTTATGAGGGGTGGAGAGTTGCATTGATCATGGTGGAGCAGTGCTTCTACAGCCCGTCATCTCTGGTCCCATTCAGGTGTGGTATTACAGGCGCACAACCATGTCTAGTTCTCAGCCGTAGCCAGAGTAATGTGCCACAACAGTCCTTCACCACTTCTACTGGTAGTTCAGTACACATTCAGGAATGGGAAACATTGTGTACAGCAGCAAACACATGAGCCCAGAACATGACACTGTTCTCTATTGTCAGCCTGGGTGATAGGATAGAGCAGACAAAGGAACCATTAGGGGCAAGTCCTGTCCTTCTGGTACCACTGCTCATCTTGAGATAGAAGGGTGGCTGGGAGAGGAGATGACCCTGGACTGTGGTACCAGACAGTTTCTCCAAGAGTAGTGGGCCAGGGGGTCTCCTCTGGAGTCACAGTATGGAGAGGAATGGGCTAGAGGCCGAGGACAAAACTCCCTGGTAACAATGAACCCTCCGCCATTATCGGGAATGATATTCGCAAGGGCGTGGGCCAAATGCAAATCCATGGTTCTACCTGCAATCAATTGCATAAGTCCCGTTCCCAGAGCTCCACCAACGGCTCTTGTATTACCTGTATAGCCCAGGGCCATGACCAGGTGATCTGTTTACTTGCTGCCAAAGGTTCTGGGGATAACAGGAGCAAAGCTCCGTGGCAGGCTCTGGCAAGAAATGTTTAGTAGTGGTGCCTGGGCACACTTTGATAGCCCGCAGAAAGCCAGCTACAACCCTGTCAAGGGGAGACAACCCCGTTCGCCAGGGCTGCTCATTCAGAAGCTGTATAGCTTGTGGGAGGTTAGTATACTAACGGCGCCAGCCTGGACCCAAGGTGCAGTTTATCCTTCAGCAGCCATTGAATTGCTCTATCATTCCAGCTGCCTGTGGGTGATAATGAACATGAAACTGCCATCGCACATCATTGGTACAGGCCAAGGTCTGCATCTCCTGTCCAGTAAAATGAGTGCCCCTGTCACTGGAGATTAGTAAGGACCGGTGTAGGCTGCTGAGAGATGCTCCAAAGTGGTCACAGCATGGTGTTGATCAGCAGCTGCCACCGGCCATGCAAATTCTAGATCGGTAGCCATGTCCACAACTGTGAACACATAGTGGTATCCATGGTCTGTGGGCAAAGGCCCTATGTAGTCCACTTGTCATTCCTGGAGTGGCTTAGCCTTGCGGGGCACCACCCCCAGAGTACTCTTTACCCACGGTCTCTCTGGGTGCTGCTCAATATGTAGGGGCATTGTGACACTGCAACTTGTGCTTCTGCCCGGGTTAACAATAGCCCCCATCGCTTCGTTGCCTGTTCCATGTACGGGCCCTACATGCCCCAGTTTTCTGTGGAGCCAGGGGCCAATGTCTTCAGGAACCAGTGGTACATGGGCGGAGCGAACTTATGTCAGCGCATCGGCTGCATCATTGTCTTGGGCCTGTAATGGCTGATGGCCGGGGGCATACTATACAGTGGCCCCCTGTTGAAGATCCTGCTTCCAGAGGTTTTCCCACAACCCTCAGCCCCATAGGGGACAGTGGCCTATCATCCACTCCTGGGAAGCCCACTGGGGGAGCCACGAAGTTAGACCTCGATACACAGCCCAGCTGTCTGTGCAGACGTGCACTGTGCCAATTTCATTCATGAGTGCCAACCATGTAGTGCGGAGCTCCGCCCATTGGCTGGACTGCCCAGCACCAATCTCATACCAAAAGGTTTCTGTGGATGGTTTTAATGTCACAGCAGCCCATGTTGGGGGCTGCCTGTAGCATGAGCTGTCTGTATACGAGGCATCCTCAGGGATGGAGCCCGACACTCTACATAGGGATTCAGTATGTCCCCCATCTCAGCAGATTCCACCAGGAGCGCTGCTTGGGACTGCACTCATCCCCATAGTGGGTGCAGTTACATCCTCAGCAATGAGAGTCTGTCCCTTTACATAGGGACTCGGTATATCTCCCACTTCAGCAGGCTCCTCCAGGAGCTCTGCTTGGAATTGCACTCATCCCAATAGGGGGTACAGTTGATCTGACAGAGGGCTTGCAGAGAACTGCACCCACTGCTCCACATCCCTCCACTTGGACAGCATAAGGATCTGTGCAATTCTCATACAAGGAATCTTCCTTGAGGCCGCAGCCATCCCTCTACAGGTTTTGAGATTATGGCCAGTGGTGACCTCACTGACCAAGCAGGACTGCATAATGGCAGCCAGTTACTTCTCTAACAAGAGATGGCACTCCCACGCTTATCAAAGAAACACTGCACTTCCGTGTTTTCCACAATTGGGACCAGAAACCTATTGGTACCTTCCAGGAACCATGCTTCTGCCATAAGTCCCACCCAAACTCTGCATCATCTACCTGCACCATAAACAGGAACAGAAGGGCTGAATCTACTACATGTAGAGTTTGGGCTTGTGCTACAGCTTACTTTGTAGTCAGCCTTAAAGGCCTCTTCTATCTCAGGTGTCTGATCCCACTGGGCATCCTGTAGCATTAAACAGATCAGGGGTCAAAACCCCAGCAGTTTGGAGTTGCTTCACAGTCTCAGGTTGAGGATATGCATGTATCTTACCAATCACTGCCTCTGGCATTACTTTTGTCTTACCCAACCAGAAAAATCCCAAGAATCTGACAGAGAAGCCAGGTCCCTAGACCTTGTCCTTGTTGACTGCCCAAATCCAGTTGGCAAGAGCTCCTCACAGGCTGGTTGCCACTGCTTCCAGTCCTGCAAGAGAATTAGAGGTTAGCATAATAAATAATATAAGTACACTACAGGCAATCATTTCCACATGGCAAACTCTTAAGCCAAGGGACCATGACACAGTACAGATTAGAGAAAAAGGCATTTGCCAAGTCTACCACATAATGGTATCATTCAAGTTCATGTGATAACCTGTCCATGATGTCCATGACATTCGGTATGGCTGCATGCAAGGATCGGTTAACCTTATTTAGCTCCTGATAGTCAATTGTCAGGAGCCAGGAGCCATAAGGCATCTTCACTGGCCACATGGGGGAGTAGTATGGGCTATGAGTAGGACAAATGATACCAGCCTCTTTCAGCTTCAAAATGGTGCGTCCTATTTCCTTATGGCCACCTAGCAGGCAGTACTGCTTTGTATTCACTACCCAGTTAGCCTGGGGCAACACCAACAGGGCATGGTATGGACGTCCTGAAAAATAGTTTTCACCACCCAGATACGAAGGCAAAATTCACCAGCAGTGGTATTTACAGTCAAGCCCCACAAAATATCAATCCCCAAAATGTACCTCTGTACAGGGTATATGTATACTTGGGATGTTCAAGGAGGCAATCTGCTTATACCCAATGTCATAGAGACCTGCCACTGTGAATGATTCAACCCCCATAGCCTTCTGTGGTTGCAGTGGGCTTGGAAAACTTGTCTGGATTACCATAGAGCAGGGTGTTGTCAGCACCAGTGTCTACAAGGGCTAATATTCTTTGCACATTGTGGGCAGACCAATGTATAGTCAGTTCCAAGCGTGACCTCTGGTCAATCGGCTTCCCCGCCAACTGGGTGCCCCAGCAGAATCCCTAATCAGGGAGATAATTGGCCAGCTACACTTCATGGGTTATGGCTTTCCCAGGAATAGGAGTGAACTGCTGGTTAGGGCACAGCTGATTCCACAGAGCCAACAGCACTTCTTTGGGTTGCTACTTGATCTTTACTGCGCGACCCCTACTGCGAGGAGATCCAACCACATTTGCTGGCGGCTCACTTTCATGGCTGATTGGGCTGGGCGCTGCCCCGCCCCCTTTTTGGCCATGCCTCCATCCTTGCACTAGCTGGTATGGGAGTGCAGGGGGTGGTACAGCACACACTTGGGTGGAATGCTCCTTGCTTTTCACTTCTACATCCCCAACATTGCTGTGGCAGACGTTACCTCCTGGATCCGCCTATCCACATAAGGGGCTAGCAGTGCTACCATGGTGCCAAAGGTACCAGCCCGGCCAGAGGTCAAGATCAAGTCCTTCATAAGGGTTGTAAATACCTCTTCATCGGGGCTAGTGTACTGGGCATGAAACATCATCTATCACATGTCCATTTTCTGAATTATCTGGACCAGATCTAAGTGCATGGTCCATCCGCTCACTGTCTCTGGCTGGGTCAGCCCACACTGTTCGTGCAGCAGACATGAGCCAGTTAATGAGGGAGTGATTGCCTGTACCCTGCTCCTAGGTGCCACATTCTGGAGGCACTGCCTGAGGGACGGTATCACCATTACCAAGGCCAGCTGAGCCATCTCTTCTGGAGATAATTCAGTCTCTTCAGCCCTGAACTATCTTCTGGCTCTCTGCCATACTTGTTTTGTCAGGTCCTGGAGTTTAGTGGGGGTGTACTGGATTAAGGTGGTATGCTTTTTAGATTGGGAAATGCCGCCAGCTCCCCACCCTGCCAAAATGGCTGCTCTACTTCAACATGCTGTCCTATCATGAGCTGCATCTGCCCCAGTATCGCTGGCGGGCTCCCAGACTTGGATGATGGCAGCGACCTGTCAGGGCCCTGCAGCATGCATTCTGCAGCAGCCAGCCACTTTTCTAGTGCTTCTTCCTGACATTGCAATTGTTGCACCCACTAAGCCTGGTCCTGACCCTCCAGGCTGGCCTGCTGCAGCACCACCAGGAAGATCCAGGTCACCTGATCTGCTGCCTCCCGGTGAGTGATCGGGACATTCCGCTCCAGTAATTCTAGGGCTTTCCGGACATCCTCTGGACACAGCCTTGCTCCATCCCAATCCTCCTGAAAAATCCATGTAGCCAGATACTCAGCCATGGGATACCACTGGGAGGTGGGGGGTATCCTCCACCCGAGTATCCTTCACCTGGGGCCGTCCAGAATACTGGGGACTGTACTCACCTCATCCTACCAGCTATGCCAGGTGTCAACACTGAGCTGATCAAGAAGGGAAGGCTTTGGCTGTGAGATGCCCAGTTGAAGGTCAGCACGAGGAGCTGACATAAGAATGAAACGGCAAGCACCAACTTTATTGCAGGGAGCGTGGGTTTCTGCACTAGGGTACCGCATAGGCTTTATATACGTCAGAGAACAATAGTGGTATTCTGCCACACATGAGTAATAAACAATAAGCTGAGTCATACTTGCATAAGTCAGGCTCGGGTACCTTAGTACATTAATGTAACATTTTAAATCCAGAGTTCTATCCCTAGTTGCAAGCCTGGATCACAGCCAGTCCTGGGACCCACAGATGGTGAGCACAGAATGACTAAACAGGAAGAAGATATTTAGTCTTTAATTAATTGTGACCTTCAGTTCACCTGAAATTGAATAAGCATCAGGCCCAGAATAAAACAGAGCTTTCATCTCAAGTGGGTAGATATTCTTCCAAGTTCCTGGAAAACTATTCTTTTAGTATTCAGAGAATATACTCAGATTAGGGAAGAAATTTCTATTGGTATCTTTTGGTAGCTAAAAGAGAGAAGGTAACAGAGGATTTTCTGTCTGATTTAAAAAGCAAATTAAATGCTGCAGCTTTTGCCCAATACTAAGAATTAAGAACTCAAAATTATAATCCCTCATCCGTTTCTACTGGGAACTGCAATCTCCAATGAACCTCCTTGGGCCTTAACTTCTTGGCCAAACAAGTTTAAAAAAATGATAAAGATGCTTTACACTGAAATGCTAAATGCATGAAGAGTATTACATTTTCAAAGAAGAAAAAAAATTTCTTCCCTTGTAGCACACTGAAGTTGTTGTGACCGGAATAACCAGACTCAACCTGAGTGCTCTGATATTAGAGGCAGTTTATTAGCCAGTGGCTGTTCTTCCAAAGGAGCAGCCCCGAAACATAAAGGTACAAGGGTTTTAAGCCCAAAATCTCATTCTTCATTCTGTCTGAACACAAAGGTCTATATTTCTTCTATTCATTACCTGTCAACCTAAAGGTGGGTTGTGCAAGTGGGGAGTACAGAAGCAGAAAGCATACTGTTAAAATGTTAGGTTCCCATGGGTAACTGTTAGGTTCCCAGGGGTAATAGTCAAACAATAACTTTTCAAGCAGGCAGGTGTCCAGAAGCGAGATGTGGCGATTAGCACGTAGGCTCTTAACCTTAACCCATTACTACATCTTTGTGACCTTTTCAGTAGCACGTCATCACAAGGTAACTCCAATCAAATTATTAGTTTTCCACCTTTTTCTTAGAGAAGCTTGAAATTCTTAAAGTTGTGCAAATTAAAAATATTTATACATGCCTTAAGCAATATTGGTATTTTTGTTTTTCCCAAAAAGAGAGAAGCCAATATAGAATATACGGGTCTTCCCTATTGTTTGATACAGTTGCTGGAGCTGGTACACATTTAATTATTAGTCCTTTGATTAAATGACTTTCAAGGTAAAAGTAATCACAACAGTGGTTTGCCCTGTGTCACCTTGAACTTTCTCTTTTGGATCTGTAAATCTATTTAATTAGAGAAGAAGTAAGAATTCTAGAAAGCCATTTATGAGTAAAATGACAATTTGTGGGAAAAGGCAGTTAGTGAGAAGAGATGGTGTCTTGAGTTCATGTTCAGCTCAATGTGGTGTTAGTAGGTCCTTACCTTCTTGGAGATGGTAGGTGGAAAAGTAGTATACACACAGAGGAATTGAACTATATAAAGTTTAGGTATCATTTTAAATATAACAGGTTTTTAGGGGACTATTAAGAAAGTATACAAAAGTGCTTGGAATATAACAGATGCTTTATTAAGTATGAGTTGAATCTGAAAATGAACCAAATAATTAAGGCTCTGATCCTTAATAATTTAGCAAACTTCAATTGTAATAAATGAAAGTAAAATGAAAACCACTTATTAAATGAAATCAAGCACCAACCTACCATAAATCTTTACACATTCAAGGTATAGTTTGTATGGAGGTGCATTTTCACTTACTCTTTTACAGATATTACTGATTTTTGTACAGTCTGGTCTTATCATTGTAATAAAGGTGTGTGTTTTACAAATTATATCCTTGGCCTCTGTATATTTTCCTTCTACATAATGTTTTTTTCCTTAGAGACCATTCCTGACAAATATTTGTTAATGATAGTGTTCACTAAAAATGTCAGAAGGAATATTTTTGGTGATAAGGGTTCAGAGAACTGAGCAGTGAGGGTCATGCATTATTCACGGTAGCCAAGACAAGGAAATAACCAAAGTGCTCTTCTATAAATGATTGGATAAAGAAGTAGTCCATATATACAATGGAATACTACCCAACCATAAGAAAAGATAAAATGCTGCCATTTGCGACAACATGGATGGATCTTGAGATTATCATGCTAAGCAAAATGAGCCAAACAGAAAATGATGAGAACCATCTGACTTCACTTATATATGGGATATAAAACTGAAAGCAACAAATGAACAAGACAAACAAACAAAAACTCATAGACACAGACAATAGTTTAGTGGTTACCAGGGAGAAAGAGGGGGAGTGAAGAAGATAGATAAGGGTAAAAGAGGTTAAATATATGATGATGGGAGGAGATTTGACTGGTTGGTGAATACATAATACAATATGCAAGTGTTATATTATTGAATTGTATACTTGAAACCTATATAACTTTATTAACCAATGTAACCACAATAAATTTAATTTAAAAAGAAAATAAAAAACTTGCTTACTTTTTATACTTTGGTAAAAAATGTTTTATGTTAATGAGGAACTAATGAGTCTGTAAATGGTGCTTGATGATAGCATGAACTCTAGGAAGACCTAAGCTTCCTTTCACCCAACTAGAACCCACCTCCTTACTTCTTTTATATATGATGCTCAGACCTCTCCTCTGATTTATGTACTCAAAGATTAGGTTGACCCAGGTGTTCAGGCTCTTCTCTTTTTCTAAATAAATTAATTTTATTTTATTCATTTATTCAGTTGAACCACCATATAGGATTTTATATTGTTGTTCTCTTATTCTTATTTTGCTATTCTTTTTTAGTTTAGAAACATTGCTTTTACTTGGCATTAAGCAATTATTTACATTTTTTTAAAAATAATTTATACCAGTGTCAGTGATTTAAGGAGCCCATGAGTCAGGCAACTTGTGTTTAAATCTCAGCTTCATCTTTTATGAGCTGTGTCATATTGGCCTCCTTGCTGTACCTCAAGCATGCCAGGCATTCACCCACCTCAGTGATTGGCACTGATGGTCCTTCCTTCTGGAATGTGCAAAGAATCCAGTGAGTAATTACTTTGCTGTCACATCATTGCTCAAAAACTCACTTTTCCATGATGAATTTTCAGGCAATCCTTCTACAAATT
Organism: Macroglossus sobrinus; assembly: GCA_004027375.1. Taxonomy (NCBI): domain Eukaryota; kingdom Metazoa; phylum Chordata; class Mammalia; order Chiroptera; family Pteropodidae; genus Macroglossus; species Macroglossus sobrinus. Next base: position 156,120 of record PVKZ01001010.1, read on the forward strand.
TTTTCTACAGTAAAGCTTTTACCTATTCTCCTGCTTGCCTTTTTTTTTTCTTTTGTTCCAAAGAATTACTCTCTAATTTAGATCTAAATTACTTACTTATAATTTTTGTTATTGTGTTTTTCCCACTTGTATGTAACCAAAGTAGGATTCTTTGTCTGCTTTATTCACTGATGCATTCTGAATGCTTAGAGCAGTGCCTGGAACAGACTGTGGCAGCAGTGAATACTTGTTGGATAAACTAATAAACTTTAGCACATATTTTCTGCTAAAATTTGGTCTGAGCATTTCACAAAATTAATCTGACTCAATATAGTAGCTTAGAAGAGTACAACATTATGATTTCTAATATTCAAAATTTTATAGTAGATCATCTCTGAACTAATAACCTTTATTTTAAATCAGTAGAAGAGCATTTCTCAAAAAAAAATGCCATTATTTGAAAAATCTGAGATTGGCAATGATTTCTAAGGAAGAAGTAATTAACTAAAAAAAGTAATTAAGTTTTTTCTCTAGTTTTAAAAGAAAGAATTACAGAATAACCCTGTGTGTAGAATAAACTCAAATACACAGATGTGCCTCAAGGAAAATTTTTGAAATTACTCTCCTTATATTTTGAACACGTTGTCCCCCTTAATTTATCATTAAATATTGGATAATATAAGTCCATCCATGATGGAGTCTTTCTAATCATTAGATTATCTACATTATCCCCAAACTTCTTTGGCAGTCAAAATCCCAGAGGATTTTAAGTATTAGTAACTAGTAATGTATTCTATTTATGGAAGTCTATGAATGTCTGTAAAATTTTTCATCTTTTTGAGGTCAGGTGCTAAATTACTTCAACTATCCCCTTTGGAAATTATATTTGATGATCTCTTCATCAATCTGGGCTTAAAATTAGAGTGTCTTTAATTTTATTCTAAGAGCTATCTACTGAGAACTTTGACATCAATTCATGAGCAATAACCACTTCATGTCTTTGTCTAATCTCTTCCAACATCTTCTCTCAGAAGGGTCATTCATTTACTCAACAAATATTTATTAAGCACATATGTGCTATCAAGTACTGTTGAAAGGATCCGGAGGTAAAGCAATGTGGAAAGCAGAAAGAGTCTTGTTCTCACGAGTCAATTCTTTAGGTAAATCTCCTAATAAACCATTCTCTGTTCCTCAATCCTAGTTGAGGATTTTCTGCCTTTCAGGTATATTAGTCTAGCACAAAGGTCTTCAACCAGGGGAAATTTGTCTCCTAAGAGACATTTGCTAATGCCTGGCGATATTTTTGATCGTTATAACTGTGGAAAGGATGATAGTGGCACCTAAAGTTCAAGGACTAAGAATGTTAAGCTAACAATGAACAAGACAGAGACACTACAAAGAAGTGTTTGGTTCAAGATATCAATATTGCTGAAGTTGGGAAACACTGTCTCATAGACCTGTAAATTTTGTACCTTTATTAGTAATATAGTAATGCTAGAAATATTCAAAAACTATATTCAAATAGAAAAGAGGTGAATATAATTTTTCAAACCCATTAATCAATTACTAAAACTTTTCTACTATAATATGGCAAACACAAAAGCCAATAGGTAGAAATTGACCTTTCCACATTCATGTCATCTTTATCATCATTTATTTTCAAGAGATATGTCAGAGTGAGTGTATTTTAAATTTTGCTTCCTAAGGTCTGTTGCTAGAAGCAAGAATATGTCACCAAAACCGAGGCCACTTAATTGAATTTGAATAGCTTTGGAAAATAAAGGAAGAGTGAATTCTCCTATTCTTATTTTTAATTAAATTTATTGGGGTGACATTGATTAAAATAATATACGTTTCAAGTGTACAATTCAATATGTCACATGTATATTACATTGTGTGTTTAATACCCAAAGCTGAATTTTCTTTTGTCACTATATATTTGACCCCTTTTACCCTTATCTACCTCTGCCTCTACCCATTTTTTTCTCTGATAACCACTAAACTGTTGTCCATGTCTATAGGTTTTTGTTTGCTTGCCTTGTTCATTTGTTGTTTTCAGTTTTATTTCCTACATATGAGTGAAATCATATGGTCCTCAACTTTTTTCTGTCTGGTTTATTTCACTTAGCATGATAATCTCAAGATCCATCCATGCTGTCATGAATGGCAGCATTTCATCTTTTCTTATGGTTTAATAGTATTCCATTGTATATATAGACTGCATCTTCTTTATCCAATCATCTATAGAAGAACACTTCAGCTGTACTTTTTTAAATTTCTGTTTATGGTAACATTAGATAATAAAATCCAGTAAGTTTCAGCTGTACACTTTGTGCACACAAATATATGTATGCATAGAGCATACATATATTTTTCTCTGTGCGTTTACCTTTCATAGTTAGATTTCTCTCTGTCACCATTATTTGATCCCCTTTACCCCATCTACCTCCACCGTCCCCCATCCTCCCTGTCTTCTGGTAAGCACTAGTCTATTGTCCATGTCCATGAGTCTGTTTCTTTGTCCTGTTCACTTGTTGCTTTTACATTAATATCCCATATATAAGTAATATGTGATTTTCAAATTTTTCTCTCTGGCTTATTTAACTTAGCATGATTATCCCGAGGTTCATCCATGTGGTCATAAATGGCAGTATTTCATCTCTTCTTATGGCTAAGTAATATTCCATTGTATATATGACTGAGTAATTTTCCATTGTATATATGTACCACAGCTTCTTTAGCCAATCATCTATCATAAGACGCTTTGGTTGCTTTCATGTCCTTGCCACCATGAATAATGCTGCTGTAAAGATCGGTGAGCAAATATCATTTTGGGTATGTGTTTTTCAGTCTTTGGAATAAATACCCAGTAGAGAAATTGCTGGATCGCATGGTAGATCAATTAGTTTTTTGAGGAAACTTTATACTGTTTTTCATAGTAGCTGTACCAATTTGCAGTTCCACCAGCATTGTATGAGGGTTCCTTTTTCTCTGCATCCTTTCCAATACTTGTTATTACTTGTCCTATTAATCATAGCTATTCTAAAAGGTGTGAGACAACATCTCATTATTGTTTTAATTGGCATTTCTCTAATAGCTAGCAATGCTGAGCATCTGTTCAAATATTTGTTGGCCATTTGTATGTCCTCTAGGGAGAAGTGTCTGTTTAGGTCTTCTGCCCATTTTTTGATTGTATTGTTTGTTTGTTTGTTTGTTAGTTATTGAGTTACATGAGTTCTTTGTATATTTTGGATATTAACCCCTTAACTAAGGTGTTATTTGTAAATATATTTTCCCATTCAGATGGTTCTTTCTTTACCTTTTTAAGTTATGTTTGCTGTGCAGAAGCTTTTTCTTTTGATATGGTCCCATTCATTTATTTTTTGCTTTTATTTCCCTTGCCATTGAGGTCAAATTCATAAAATCCTCTTTAAGTCCAAAGTCCTTGAATTTAGTTCCCATGTTTTTTTCTATGCCTTTTATTTTTTCAGGTCTTATAGTCAGGTTCTTAATCCATTTTGAGTTAATTTTGGTGTGTGGTGATAGATAATAGTCTAGTTTCATTCTTTTGCAGGTGGCTTTTCAGTTTTCGCAGCTCCATTTATCAAAGAGGATTTCCTTTCTCCACAGTACTTTTTTGGTTATTTAGTCAATAATTATTTGCCTATATAAATATGGGTTTACTTCTGGACTCTTGATTCTGTTCCACTGGTCTGTGTGTCTGTTTTTCTGACAGTACCATGCTGTTTTGATTATTGTCACTTTGTAGTATATTTTGAAGTCTGGCAGAGTGATGCCTCCAGCCTCATTCTTTTTGTTAAAGATGGCTTTGGCAAGTAAGGGTCTTTTATGATTCCATACAAATCTGGTGATAGTTTTTGTTCTATTTCTTTGAAAAAAAGCTGATGGGGATTACATTAAATCTGTATACTGCTTTAGGTAATAAGGTTATTTTAACTATGTTTATTCTTCCAATCCAAAAACATGAAATATCTTTCCATTTCTTTGCATCTTCTTTGATTTCTATTAATAGGGTCTTACAGCTTTCATTATATAGGAACTTCACATGTTTTGTTACATTTATTCCTAGATATTTTATGTTTTTTGTTGCAATTTCAAAATTATTTCCACTTCTTTTTCTGACAATTCATTATTAGAGAATATAAACATTATGGATTTTTGAATGTTGATTTTGTATCCAGACAGCCTTTCCTTGTTCCTGATATTAGAGGGAAGGTTTTTAGTTTTTCACCTTACCTGTAATGATGGCTGCAGGTTTGTCATATATGGCCTTTATTATGTTAAGGTACTTTCCTTCTATACTGATTTTCTTATTGTTTTGATCATAAATAGATGTCGTATCTTGTCAAAGGTTTTTTCTGCATTTATTGATATGATCATATGATTCTTATTTTTAAATTTGTTTATGTGCTATATCTAATTCATCCATTTGCATATGTTAGACCATTCCTGGGATGAAGCCCAGGGATGATTGTGGTGTATAATCTTTTGAATAAGTTGCTGTATTCTGTTCACTAATATCTTATTTAGGATTTCTGCTTCTGTGTTCATGACAGATATTGGTTTGTAGTTTTATTTTTTGTGTTATCTTTACCAGGTTTTGGTATCAGGGTAATATTGGCCTCATAAAATGAGGTTTTTTTGGAAGAGTTTGAGGAGAATAAGTATTAAACTTTCTTTGAACGTTTGGTAGAATTTACTGGTGAAGCCATCTACTACTGGACTTTTACTTTTGGTAGGTTTTTGATGATTGTTTCAATTTCCATACTGCTGAGCGATCTATTTAGATTTTCCAGTTCTTGATTCACTCTAGAAAGGTAGTATTTTTCTAATATGGTCCATTTTTTTTAGGTTATTAAATTTGGTGTTCTATACTTTTTTATAGTATTCTTGTATGATCTTTTATACTTCTGTGATATCAGTTTTACTTTCCCCTGTGTCATGCCTGATTTTGTTTATCTGTGTTCTTTCTCATTTTTCTATAGTGAGTCTAGCCAGGGATTTGTCAATTTTATTAACCTCAAAGACCAGCTCATTGTTGCATTTATTTTTTCCTATTGTTTTTTTGTTTTGTTTTCAATTTCATTTATTTCTGCTCTAATTTTGATTCTTTCTGCTAATTTTAGGCTTCATTTATTCTTCCTTGTTTAGTTTTTGAAGATGAAGCATTAAGTTGTTTATTTGGGCTTGTTCTTATTTTTGGAGATAGGCCTGTAATGATATGAACTTTCCTCTTATGACCGCTTTTGCCATGTCCCAAAAGTTTTGATATGTTGTACTATCATTATCATTTGTTTCTATATATCTTTTGATCTCTCTTTTTATTTCTTCTCTGACCCAGTTATTCTTTAGTAATACATTGTTTAATTCTCATATATTTTTGTTCTTCCCACTTCCTTTTTACAGTTGATCTCTAGTTTCAAAGCATTATGATCAGAGAATATGGTTGGTATAATTTTAACCCTCTTATATTTTTGAGGCTCTCTCTGTGTCCCAGTATATGGTTAATCTTTGAGAATGTTCCATGTGTACTAGACAAGAATGTATAAGCAGCTGTTGTGGGATGACAAGCTCTCTATATGTCAATTATGTCTAGTTGATCTACTGTGTCATTTAAGAATATTATTTCTTTATTGATTTTCTGTTTGGATGATCTGTGCATATCCAACAGTGGGGTATTTAGGTCCTCAACTACCAGGGACCTAGTGTTTTGGTCTATTCCTGTTGATAACTGCTTTCTATATTTTGAGGCTTCCTGATTGGGAAGATAGATATTAATAAGTGTTATGTCTTCTTGGTGTATGATTCCCTTTATCATTATGAAGTGTCCCTCAGTATCTTTCTTTATCTTTTTTATTTTGAAATCTATTTCATCCAATATTAGTACAACTACTCCCGCTTTTCTCCGAATGCCATTTTCTTCAAATATCATTTTCCACTGTTTCACTTTGAGTCTATATTTATCTTTGGAACTGAGATATGTCTCCTGGAGGCAGCACATGGTAGGGTTTTCTTTTTTTTTTTTTAATCCAATGTGCAACTCTGTGTTTTTTTATTTGTGAGTTCAGTCCATTTATATTTAGGGTGATCACTGAAATATGAGATTTTCCTATAGCTATTTTAAATTGGGTAGAATACTCCTCAAAGCAATGCTTCTTAAATCAGTAATCAAAAAGTTTTATAGGTTTATTTGAATTTCAGTCATTTGAATAAACTCATTTTATTGCAACCTAAATAAATTACGTAAACGTATTCCAGATCATGTGGATGACCAGTAATTTCAATTTTAATTTTCTTACAGCTAATGATTTTGAACATCTTTTCATGTGCTTAATGATAATTTAAATACCCATTTCTGTAAAGTTTTCAAAAGTTGTTCTTATTTCTTTTGAAATAACTGTTAGATTCACAGGAAGATATGGGTTGTCAAAATTATATGTGCAGAATTTGTCCTTAATAGTCCCTTATTATCCTTTGATGTTTGTAATGTCTGTAGTGATATTCTTGTTTCTTTCTTGATAATGACAAATTGTGGCTTCTCTCTTTTTAAATTTTTCAGTTTTGATAGAGTTTTCTCAATTTTATTTAGAACTAGCCCTTTATTTATTGATTTTCTCTATTGATTTACTGTGTTCCATCTAACCAATTTCTTCAATTATCTTTATCATTTTCTTCTGTTTGCTCTGAATAAATTTTGTTTTTACTTTTTAGTATGTTGAGGTAGAAGCTTAAATTATTGACTTGACACTTTTTTCCTTTTCTAATGTAAATATTTAGTGCTATACATTTCATCTCAATACTTCTTTAGCTTTATTCTACAAATTTTGAAATATTGTATTTTAATTTTAATTCAGTTCAATATTTTCCCCATAAAATATCCTACTTCACCTATACATTATTTAAAAGTATTAGTTTAATTTCTATTGTTTAGAGATTTTCTTGTTATCTTTGTGTTACTGATTTCTAATTTGATTCCATTGTGGCCGGGGAACGCATTCTATAAGATTAAATTCTTCTAAATTCATTGAGGTGTTTTGATGGCCCATTGTATATTCTTAATAAATGCTTAAAGAGAATGTAATATTGTTGGACAATTCTATAATATTGATTTGTTGATAGTGATGTTGAATTATTCTATATCTTTGCTGATTTTTCTGTCAAGTTAATATATAAATTTTGTAAAGCCTACAACTATAATTGTAAATTTGTCTATATCTCCTTTCAATTTTGTTTTCTTTTTGCTTCATGTATTTTGAAATTTTGTTTTTTGATACTTTGATATTCTTATCATTGTGTAATGTCTCATTCTTTTTCTGTTATTTTGCTGTGAATTCTATGCTATCTGATATTGATATAGAGGCTCCTGCTTCTTTTGGCTTCATGTTTGCATGATATATATCTTTATGTCATTTTACTTTGGACCAGCCTCTGATGTTATATTTCAAGTGAGTTCATTGTAGACATCATATAGTTGAGTCATTTTCCCCTTCATTCTGACAGTCTTAATTGATGTATTTTAATTGTTATTATTTAATGTAATAATTGATGCATTTAACATTATATTTCTTGATTTTCTCTTTGTTTCCCCCAATTTTTTCTTGTCTTTTTTTTTCTTGCCTCTTTGTAAATTACTTGAGTATTTTTGGAATTTTATTTTTATTTTTCTGTAGTGTTTTTTTCTGTAATATTTTTATGTGTATATATTTTAGTGGTTACCAGAAGTATTTCATTATATGTATGTAACTTACTACAGCCTAATGATGTTGACATCTTATCAGTTTAAAAAAATTTAGAGGTCAGATCACCTTTTGTCCTTTTACCCTTCTCCATTTATATATGATGATCTTAAATATTTTCTTTACATATGCAATGTAAATCTCATTGATGTTATCATCTTTGTCCCATCACACATAATTTAGAATCTTGAGAAGGTAATAAAAATCAATTTTATTTACCCATATTTTTCTTTTTAATTTTTTTTTCTTCATGTTATTCTAAGATTCTTTCTTTTATCATTTTCCACCTGTTTTAAGAATTTCCCTTAACAATTATTTTAGAATAGTTATGCTAGCAACGAAGAAGTTAATGAAAAGCCTTGTGCATTTATTGCATAGTGGTAAAGTTGCAGTAGAGAGGCACTTTCATCTGTCATTAAGATTATATAAACTGATGAAATCTGACTTCTGCTTAATTGAAATACACAAATCAAGAAGTTTAAAAGTGTTCAATTATTTTTCCATTCTAAGCATAAATACTATGAAAATAATCACAATTATAATCAAATATTTAATTTGTCCAAAATTGGTAATCACAGTAGTATTTATAGTAAAAAAAAAATGCAACCCACTAAATCTTCAACAAAGAAGAAATGATTAAATTTTAGTGAGGATACGTGATAAAATATTACTTAGCTATTTGAATCATTTTAAGGTATTTAATAATATAATTAATAATTCTGATATGTCATTAAAGTTAAATGAATAAGTATAAGTGTAGAAAAATCCATGTTTAGTTTAATATTAATTATGTAAAAATATGTATTCATAAACTATACATCAATATATCAAAGTACTATCTTTAGTATTCTTAAACTCTTTATACATTTCTATAATTTACTATACTTTATTGTGACAATTATGAGAATAAATATTAGACATCTCATATTGCAATCACCTAGAAAAAAGTATATGATTATTAGTTTTAAAAGGGAATAGACATGAAAACTGAGGAAAAGAACAGTAAAATAATAAATATTGTGAGAATAGAATATAATTAAAAATAAAGTGAAATGGGATGGTGTTTTTTCTATGAGGCATGTTATGTGTCTTAAGGGAATGCAGTCATAATAGGAAATTAATAAGCAAAGACTGAGTGAATATTAGATATAAAGTAGGCTATTGCAGACAAAGGAATTTGTACATACTTCACAAACACTGCTAGAAATTTGCTCATATAAGAAAAACAGACAGTAGTAAGTACTCCTTTGAGCCATTGCTTGCTCCTAAGTGATACTTTCAAAATCAGATAGACAGGACACTAAGTAAATAAGCCAAAACTCATAAAAGAGGCCTTTTCACCTTCACAGTTTGGTCTTAATTAGCTTGTTTTTAAAACCATCATCAATAAGTTACTAGAGTAAGTTCCATTGTAGGCTAATAGCTTGGAAACTCTTAAGTTGGTCAAAGACACCTATAAGGGGTTAACTGTGTTTTCAAAAAAAATATGTTAAAATGCTAACCCCCAGCATCTGTGAATGTGACCTTATTTGGAAATAGGGTCTTTGCAGATGTTGTCAAGTTAAGATGAGATCATACTGGATTAGATTGGGCCCTAATCCGATGACTGGTGACATTTGGACATAGATATTCACACAGGGAGAATGCATGTAAAGACAGAGGCAGAGACTGGAGTAATGTGTCTATAATCAAAGGAATGTTAGGGATTGCTACCAACCACCAGAAACTTCAGAAGGAACCAACCTTGACAGCACCTTGATTTTGAACTTTCTGGTTCTAGAACTGTGAGGTAATATATTTCTGTTGTTTTAAGACACCTAATTTGTGGTGAATTGTTATGGCAGTCCTAGAAACCTGATACAGAACCTAAAAAATATTCTTCTCTGTATAGCAATAGACATAGTAATGAACTGACATGTAATTTATCAATCATTTATAAAATTATAAATTATAGCTAATCATTTAAGACAGAGTGGTATGATAAATTGTGTGTGTCTGTGCTTGCATGTATTTTAAGGGAATGGAAATCTATTCTCTCACAGTATGTGTCAGAAATTATATTTTTTCAATTAATAGTACTGACTACAATAATAAAATAATGTTATTACAATAGACAAATTACAGTATATCAATTAAATTGTTAGACTCTAGAGCTATACTGCAAGTGTTCAAAATCTAGCTTTGCCATCTGTTATTTATGTCACCTTGGACAGATCATTTAACCTCTTTTTGCTTCAAGTTTTAACCTGTAAAATGGGAATAGAAATGACCACCTTCTGAAGTTAAAGTGAAGATTAAATAACATGTAGTAAGTATTCTATTATTTATTTTATTATTATTTATCAATTATGGTTCTTTTCCTTCATATCAAGGACAGGTCCCTCCTTGGGAATGAATCAGAAAAGTTGAACTGCACATCAACATTTCCATATCATTGACATAGTCCAGTTTTAAAAGAGAACATCAGTTTCCACCTTCTTGGCACCCTAAACCATATGTGTCACTGACTTTTCCTGACCCTGGTGTGATTTTCCAAGATGTACTAATAGAATACAATGTGAGTTTGGATACTAAGCATATTTACATACATATACATAAACATCTGGAGCTGATGAAAAATATTCTTATTAACACTTACAAACCCAACAAAACATTTTATTTAATGAAAAAGGTATTGATAGAAAAGAAATTTATTCTTTCAGTATTTAAAAGCACAAATGCAGCACATGTGGCAATCACTAACCTCCCACATTACATTTTCCTTTGCAAGCTTAATAATATTTTTGGTCTGAATATAAAAAATATTATTGATTTGGAAAAAAACTTCTAGCCAATCTATTGTAAAAGAATAGTAAAACTACTAAGTTTTTTTTCCTGTTGGCCCTGAAGGACACATTTTTTAATCTTTGATTAAAATAATTTGATAGGTCTTGCATACACAATTTCTTTTATTTTGTGAAAATTTATGCTGTAATATAAAGTGGAAATAATAATTCTTGACATGGACTTTAATCAATCTGCCAGAAATAATCCAGCAGCTTCTATTTGTCAAAGTCTGCTTAATGCTGAGGGAAATGAAGTTAAATGATAGGCATGTCTCCTTCTTCCAAGAAACTAATAGAATGCTTAGGAAATAAATATTAAGCAGAGGGGAAACTCAACAAATAAATATGTTATAAAATGTTTAATTGTTTGTGGAGACAATAATGTCCATCTTATTTTTTTAAAAAAAAAGAAGGGAGGAAGAGGAAGGTCTTCTAGAATTATATTGACAGAAAAGATTTCACAAAAAAGGTGAAAATGAACTGAGATTTAAAGGATGAATGCATTTTAGATAGACGCCAATATTAGCAAGATGTTGTACATGGAAAATCTTATAATAATTGAGGGCACAAAGATATGAATGGACTGTTGTGCAAATAAGAAATGAAAACTCACTGAATTACAGAAAGCAAATGGAAAATATGTGATGATAAAGTCAGATAGGCCTTTGGTATCAAAGCAATCAGTTTTTGCCCTTCATAAAACTGAGACTAAACTGGAAATTTATCATTTTCAGGTAAAATGAAAGGCAATTAAATAGTTCTTTTCTGCCAAGGAAGCTGACCTTTTCACACTCTCCTACTAAAGGACCCAGGATTTTCTGTGGGCTATGTTATTTGGGTTCCTATGAATGAAAGAGGAACATTCTAATAAATTAAATAATAAATAAATAAATAAATAAATAAATAAATAAATAAATAAAAGCACAACAAAAGAAATCATCAGCAAGACAAAGAGGTAACCGACTGAATGGGAGAAGATGGTTTCAAACAATGCCTTTAATAAGGGACTAATATCCAAAATATACAAACAATTCATACAACTATCCAATTATAAAATGAGAGTGGATTTGAACAGACTTTTCTCTCAGGAAGGCATACAAATAGCCAATGGATATATGAAAAAATGCTCAACTTCACTAGCTATTAGGAAAAAGCAAATCAAAATCACAATGGGATACCACCTCTTACCTGTTAGAATTGCTATCATCAAAAGGACAAGTAATAACAAGTGTTGAAGAGGTTGTGGGGAAAAAGGAACCCTTATATACTGCTAGTGGAAATGTAAATTGGTACAGCCACTGTGGTAAACAGTATTTCTTCAAAAAACAAAATTAAGAATAGAATTACCATATGATCCAGCAATCCCTCTTCTGAGTATCACCCAAAACATTGGAAAACTTTTATCCATAAAGATATATGCACCCCAATACTCATTGCAGTATTATTCACTGTGGTCAAGATATGGAAATAATTAAAGTGCCCTTTGATAGATAAGTGGATAAAGAAGTTGTAGTACATATTTACAATGGAATATTACTCAACCATAAGAAAAGATGAAATACTGCCATCTGCAACAACATGGATGAATCTTGAGATTATCATGCTAAGCAAAGTAAGTCAGGCAAAAAGTTGAGAATCATATCATTTCACTTATAAGTGGGATTTAAAACTGGAAGCAACAAATGAAAAAGGCAAACAAACAGACTCATAGACATGAACAGCAGTTTAGTGGCTACCAGAGGGATGATGGGATGTGGCAGTGGGGTAGATTAGGGTAGAGAGAATCAAATATATGGTGACAGAAGGAGATTTGAATTTGAGCGGTGAACACAGTGCGATATACAGATAATATATTATTAAATTATATACTTAATACCTATATGATGTTATTAACCAAAGTCACCTCAATAAATTTAATTAAAAAAAATATAAGAAGATAATGGAGGAGCTGGTGAGGAGAGTAGTTTGAGAACGGCATTCAATATTTCTTGTGCAGATAAGAAATATCAATAATTTTAGGCAGAGGAATGCCCTGTCAACTTAAACTTTCTACATAAAGGATAGAATGTAGATACAGATAATCAAAATGAGAACTCCTGGTGCTAAGCATGCAGTAGAATCAATAATGAATGATGAATGAATAAAAGGACAAAAATTTCATAAAAAAATATTAAGCACAAATATTTGTCACTTAAAAAGTAAAAGCGATCTTTAATAAGAGGATTGAGTACCATGTGGCAGGCAATGATGTAGTAAATAATAACAATTAATATTTATTAAATGCTTTGATGTGTCAAGAATTTAATAAGCATTTTCTGATGTAATTCTCCTAATAATTTAATGACTAGGTACTATTATTTTTATTCTACCACTGAGGAAGCTGAAACCAGTAAATAATAAAGCTGGGGGTATGCACCTAGGTCTGGTCTGGCTGGTCTAGAGCTCACACTTTTTACCACCAGCCTCTACTCTCATAACAGAATTTGAGGTCTAATTGCTATAATTATATGTTGCTTTTCAGACTGATGAATATGATAATTTTTTATTATTGTGGTTTGGGATTTTAAGTGGAAATTTCATATTTCAATCAGGGCTCCCTTTCACACCTCAAGAAACTGAATTTAAATGTACTGGGAAAATGAAGCTATCGTATGTGTATTACACATAGACTCCTCCCAAGTAACGGGGTCTCACCTAGAGGTCAGGTTTACATAGAATTAACAAGTATTTCTGATAAAATTTTTCTCTTGAGCGCAATGTCTCATTGTCTCTTCTTGCAGTGGCCTCATGAAAATCAGGCTTGGGGATCAATGGATGTGTGAAAGTATCTGATATCCAGGATTGTATCATTTGCCAGATCACAACAGAGTTCCCTTTGTTTAGCAGAAACACTGAAATACCTCTATTCAGATGTTTTTTTTTGTGTGTGTGTGTTTGCATATACATGCCTCCTAATTTTAGGGCTATTTTTAAAAACATGATTATAATAAAAAAAATTTTCTCAAAGCTTTCCTATTATGGCAAAGATCAAATTAGTATCTTCTCTTTTCAATATGCTCTCCACACTGTCCCTTGCTATTTTTAATGGAACAGTTCTGATTATGGAGCTCCTCTGCTGAAAAAGCCAAAAAAGCCACCCAACTCACATTAAAATAGTCAAGTCCCAGTTATAATCCACATGCAAGCTATTTTTTTTCTAGCTTTTTCCTCAACACTTTCTATGTGCCCCAAACTATGTCATTTTCCAAACATTATATTTAGTTTCAGATATTATAGCCTTTGCTCCTGCTATTTCTTCAATGTAGAATATACTCTCCACTCCTGTACTATACCTGTTCAGTAATTCTACCTTGTCTCCAGATCTCAGTTAAATTTAAAATTTTCTACAAAGCCTTCTGCAGTCAGTCAGATTTGCTTTCTGTTCTCTTTGAGCCACCACCATGGCTTGGTGATTATGCCCTTGTTTAATTTTTATCATAATCTAACATGTGATGATTTCCTGCATCCTGTTTATCCCACTAAATTATAAGGTTCTTGTGCACAAAAAATAATGGTTTATTCATGTTGGAATATTGTTTCCTAGCCAAGAAACTTTAGTAGACAAAAAACAATCAGTTAATTTTAGTCAAACGTTGATCACTGTTTTATTCACAAGATTCTTGAAGTCAAGAGAATAAAAGTTCTGAGATTAAATTTTATTCTCAATTGGTTTTATTTTGATTAAATTTTCTTTTTTAAAAGATGTATAAACAATGTAGAGCCTTCACATTAGTTTTAGAGTTCTTCTTTTACCTTGCAATTAATAGACAGTAGAGGGTCAAAAGAAGCATTCCAAATTCAATACTTTACTGTGAGAAACACTGGCTTAAGTAAAGAGAGGATAAACATATTTAACAGACATCCTGGTGTTTATACCAGTTAAAGAAAAATTTAATCAAGAGGCCAGGAGCCAGCTTAATGACTCATGAATATTTAAAATGAATTTCATTAAGCCTAGCAACATTAGAAAATACTGTCATAGTTGAGGTGTACCTATGGAAATTTTGTAATACCCAAAATCTAACTACCAGATAGACCTTCAATATAAGTCATATATCTGAACATTAATTTTGATTATACCAGAATTAGGAATCATTGATGGAGCCAAGTAAGGTATCTGGTAAATTTAATTTTGTTCATGGCTTAAATAGCCATTTTGTCAGTGAACGGGTTTTTGAATATAGACAAATATGGAACAGTATTTTAAGAACGGTGGTGTGGTTATAGAAAAAACAGTTTGTGAACTCTAGATATTACCCTTTCCCAAAAGATTTTATCTGAGGGTCATGTAATAGAAAAAGAGAAAGGGAAAGTATGTTTTTTTACTCAGCTGCAATTATACTGAATGTAATACAAGTCAGATTTCCTTCTCCCCTTGCTTTGTGAAATTGGTTTCCTTTTCTCCTTGCTTTGTGAAATTGGACATTCAGTGGTGTTTGAAGTGAAGTGTTTGATACTATTTGTAGGAGCTTCCATATTCATGATCTTCAAAATGATTTCCTTTTGTTTCTTTATTTGCTATATTTCCATATTGATTTCAAAAACTTTTATCTTGAACATACTAAGATTTCTAGGTCCCCACTCCTTTGAGTTTTTATTTTGCTTATCTTAAATAGCTCCCATAGAGGAACTTTAGTAAGGTAAAGTATTGAAGGTAAGGGTGATGCAGTTGTAACAGGTGTCACCCTACCCACCAGAGATTATTCATCTGGTCATTCAGTTGACCCTTTCTTCATTCACTCTTTCAAATGTCTCTGTTAAAAGTCAGATAATTAGTACAAGAGGATTATCCACCCAGAGGGATGATGGCCTATTTTTGGTGATAGGTATAATAAATGAGGGAAGCAGGGTGAGTTGGAAAGATGAGCTAGGAAATGAAGAAGTTGGTGCACCCATTACATCTTTTTTTTTCTTTTTTAAAGATTAATTTAAAATTTTTTGACATATTTTTTTTAGTTCTATCTGATATTCAGACCCAAACACGATTTCATTCTTCTAACGTCTATCTATACTGATTCAATGGCAAATTTTATATATTTTATTTAAATGTGAATAAAGATGAAGCTCTTTGAAGTTTCAAAGTGTTTGTGATAAAGAACTATAATAACAGAATATTTAAAATAGTAGGAAAAGCTAATAATAATAAAGCAGTTTCTATTTATACGACCATGCCAGGGATAACCAAATGGTAGTAGACAGTCGGACCTAGAGAAATCCACTCTGATCATCAGTGTGTTTCCAAGCAATACACTTCCCTGGTGTCTCTTACTGATTCCCATTCTGATGATGTTGACTCATTAAGACCCTCTTTATGCAAGTAATTTAAGACTAAACTATCTTAAGCTGAAAAAGGAAACTGTTTGGAAGAACACAGGATATCCCAGCTGGGCTTCTTGAAGAGAATCACTGCCTAGAGGATTATGGGAAAGAAGGAAGTCCCCCCAAACTACTCTCAGTCCCGCTCTGTTGTGATTCTCTAAGCATAGATCACCATATATGTTTCTCAGTCTAAACGGTACAAAATGATTGCTGCTCACAAATCCAAAGTTTGTATGTTAGTTCTAGCCACCCTGAAGAAAGCTTTCTCTCTCTCTCTCTCTCTCTCTCTCTCTCTCTCTCTCTCTCTCTCTCTCTCTCTCTCTCTCTCTCTCTCTTTCTCTCCCTCCTCCCTTTCCCTTTCCCTCTCTCTTTCCTTCTCTCTTCCCCCATCTCTTCCACAGTTTCCATAATTACCAAGAAAGAAACTGAGTAAATGGACTTTTCTAACAAGTCCTGCTATAATATATTTTAAATTAAATATTTCAAGGTAAAGTGGCTGTTTCTTAAGAATAAGATGACATTTAAAATATTTGAGTTATTTATTAAATTGTGCCATAATTATATACATTAGCATCCTCCAACTACCCCACTGAGGAAGGTACCTACCAAACGGTCTAGCTGGCATTTTGTTATGGTTTTCTCATCTGAGAAAAGCTATTTGGGATTTTTGAATTTGAATTATCTTAAAAGGAGCCAGAAAAACTCTTATAGAATAATGTTATTACTTACATCTTTAGAAATAGCGATATTACCTATTGGCAGGGGATTCTCTTTACCTTAAGAAAGGAAAACTGCCATCCTTAAATGCAGTGGATGATTAAGGTCTCTTCAACATTGCTTCACTTTTACAATTTTAAAATACTAAATAGGTTAATTTTCATATGAATAGTACAGGTAATACTACCACAATAACTTTCCCTTAATATAAATAAAAATCTAAAATTAAACTCTTCTGTTAGAAAAAAAATAGTAACACCAGCTGACAAAACAGTTGTTGACTGAATCCTCATCGTGAATTTATCTGGGCTTCCTTGAAATAAGCATAATATTAAAGATGAAAAAAAATGTGCCCTGAAGACTTAGTAATGTGTGTTTATTAATGTGTGTTTATAAGCACTTTTCTTTAAGATACTAAACTTTTCAATCTAAATAATACTAAATATTACTAGAGATAAGTATACCTTAATTACATACCTTAACATTTTGGAGGTATGGCAGTACTTTTTTCATTGAAAAAACAACCTAGGCAATAAATCAGTTGACTTCTATTTAATTTCCTTTGTTTTGCCTGAAAACTGAAGGAACTCTAGAAGAAGGCTTAATATTTAAGTTCCTTGCATACAGAGGCCCTTTTAATTATAGGCAGCCCCAGTTCAATGTTAATTCACAGGGCTCTAGCGTGTCTTTTGCTTCTCTGCTGAGTATCATAGGATCTGGACCCTGAGCTGAAGGTGACCACATGCATATTAGAAGACATATTAGGAGACACTGCTGTGTTTTAACTAATTCTGACTCAAGAATGACTTAATGCTTAATGAGGAGATTTTTGAAATGTTTCCTGTTCCATCTATAATTGGTTGTATGCACTTTGCTGTCTTAATAGATGAATGTCAAATTCATACTGATGTCACTCCCACCTGAGATTAC
Source organism: Macroglossus sobrinus (assembly GCA_004027375.1). Classification (NCBI taxonomy): domain Eukaryota; kingdom Metazoa; phylum Chordata; class Mammalia; order Chiroptera; family Pteropodidae; genus Macroglossus; species Macroglossus sobrinus. The sequence goes on from PVKZ01001010.1 coordinate 173,686, forward strand.
TTAGGAAGAAAATAATAATAAGCAGGGGGAAAATTCTCTGTCAATGTTAGGCTGAGGAGATTGCATTAGGGTCTGTTCTAAGATGATATACCAGGGACTGAGTTTTTTGGTTAAATATATCTAAAAAGTCATGTTTCATTCCAAAGGTACACATACCATCCATGGCTCATTATGTTACTCTTTGCTTTGTAAAAATGACTTAAATTTCTACCCAGATCTGGATTAGCATCTCCATTTTCATGTAAGGAAATTCTGACAAAGACACAGATGCCAGGGCTGCACATGAGCAAAAAGAGAAGCAAAACCAAGGTTAGCATCCAATTAATATATTCTAATATCAACTGGGTGTCTAACAATTTAGCATGAGCTTGATGGTTTTTATACAAAGAGAAAAGACAATTTTAGTCTTTCAAGGATAGGAAGAGCAGTTCCACTTATATTTCACATGCAGTACTGGAACCATATCAGCAATAGATACACCCAATTTCATCTGTTCTAACTATATATAGTTGAGAAAGATTCAACTCAAATATACATGACTTACTAAGTTGTTTTGAAACTTTTGAATTATAAGCACCTCTCTTCCAAATAAAAAATAATAATTCCTCTGAAAATTATAATTTTATTTTAGTTAACTCACATTTTTTGAGAATTATGTATTCATATCGGATTCATATTTAACACATATATTATTACATATTATGTGATAGGTATGATGCTGGATGAATATAGTCTTTGCTCTCAAGAGGCTTATAAACTAAAATATGACTTTAATGCAATTATTTGCATTTGACTAATCACAACATCATCCTCTTATGCTTTATTTTTTAATGAAATTTTTTTTCAGTTACAGTTGACATTCAATATATTAATCTCAAGTGGTTAGACATTTATGTTACTAACTAGTGAACAGCCTGATAAATCAATAATATTATAATGACTATGCATAATATCATACATAATTATTAAAATATTATTGACTATTTACTATGCTGTGCTTTACATCCCTGTGACTATTTTATAACTTCCAATTTTTACTTATTAATCTTTTTCAACTAGATCTATTTCATCAGTTTGTTTTCTGTATCTATGAGTCTGCTTCTGGTTTGTTTGTTTATTCATTTTATTCTTTAGATAAAACATATTAGTGAGATCATATGGCATTTGTCTTTTTCTGTCTGACTTATTTCTCTTAGCATAATACTGTCTAGGTCCATCCCTGTTGTCACAACATAGAGATACATATATCATTTTGAAATAGTGTTTTGGATCTTTTCTCTTATCTCTTCTTATTCTTTTATGTTGATGTTAGTTAATGAAATCCAGTAAGTTTCAGGTGTACAATTTAACAGTAATATATATATATATATATATATTGCATTGTGTGTTCACCTCTCAAAGTTAGATTTCTTTCTGTGATCATATATTTGACCCCTTTTACCCCACTAACCTCCCTCCACCCCTGCCCTAACCCCTGGTAACCACTAGCTTATTGTTCATGTCCATGAGTCTCTGTATGTCTTCTTCATTTGTTGCTTTTAAGTTTATATCCCATATATAAGTAATATCATGTGATTTTCAACTTTTTCAGTCTGGCTTATTTCACTTAGCATGATTAGCCCAAGGTCCATCCATGTTGTCGCAAATGGCAGGATTTCATTTCCTCTTATGGCTGAAAAATATTCCATTATGTATGTCTACCAAAGTATCTTTATCTCATCATCTATCATAGGACACTTCGGTTGCTTACATGTCCTGCCCACTGTGAAAATGTTGCTATGAGCATCAGTGTGTAAATATCTTTTCATATATGGATTTTCAAGTCCTTGGGGGTAGATATCCAGTAGAGGGATTGCCAGTTATATGGTAGATCAATTCTTAGTTTTTTGAAGAATCCCCATACCGTTTTCCATAGTGGCTGTACCAATTTGCAGTCTCACCAAAAGTGTATGAGGATTCCTTTTTTCTCCACATCCTCTCCAACATTTGTTATTACTTGTTCTGTTGATTATAGCTATTCTAACAGGTGTGAGATGGTATCTCATTGTGGTTTTGATTTGCATGAGATTCTGTTTATTTTTGAGAAATTTTCTACTCTTAGGGTTTGATTGTTCATGTGTCCCACCTGAAGGTTTGCAATATTTGCCAAGTTTTTTCTTTTTGGTGTGTCTTCTAATTATTAAGTGCATAACAAATTAGAATTTTATTAGTTTTAGTAAATTAAACATGTATTTTCTAGAGATATACATGTATCTCTAGTGTAGTCATAGCTTTAATTTTTGTCTTCTTGACACCATGAGCATATTTTTTCAGAGGTCTGCAGTTTGACTTCTTACTTCTTATGTTCTTCAGCATAGAATTCAGCAAATACCTCATGGGGAAAAAAATTTCAAGTCAAAATAACTTCTCAGCACTTCTTTTCATTCTTAGAACTAGACCCTTATATCTTGGCTGATTTGACTTCCAACTTTTATTCCCTTGCTTTCATGAAATTGCCAAAAGCTCTGCTGACTTTATCTATCTTTTACTAGCAGCCCCATTGTCTGATTTGCAACTTCTTACTCCAGGCTAAGAATCAGAGAATATTTCAAAGTAATAAACAGTACAGAAAATATTGGCTATTACTCTATGATTCCCTTCTCTTCAAAATCGTAGTCACACTAGTTCTTATGGCCTATCAGTTTCTGATGCCTTCAGAGATTTTAAAAAAATTATCTGTATTTTGTTGTTGCTATGTGACAGTATTGGTCTGCTACTTCCATTCCATCATAGCCTTAAATACAAAAAAAAAACATATATATAACAATGGTACTTATGCCAAAATCAATATAAATAACTGTGGAGAAAGGCAGTCTCATATATACAATCATTCAACTTCCACTCAGCCACATATGAATGAATGTTGAGCCCAGAATACTTTCTTACCAAGAAATAAAGCATCTTCACAGCCTGGGATGAACTTGTCACCTTGTATAGGGATACCTTTCCTAGTTTCAGAATCAGTGTAAACTCCTTTCTTCTACTTAAGTATGTGCATCATACTTAAGTAGAAGAAAGGAGTCAACCCCAGTATTATATCTATTTCCTGCAGGGAGGAAAGGACAGTTGCAGCACAAGAGGGTACATGCAGACGAATTGCCCTTTATCAGCTACTTGGAGGGATTCATTACTTTGTGATTTTTATTTGAATTTTCTTAATAGCTAGTGATGACAAGCATCCTTTCATATGTGTGTTGGCCATTTGTATGTCTTGTTTGGAGAAGTGTCTGTTTAGGTCCTCTGTCTATTTTTTGATTGGATCATTTGATTTTTGTTGTTGTTGTTATTGAGTTGTATGAGTTCTTTGTATATTTTGGATATTAGGCCCTTTTTGGAAGTATTGCTTACAATTATATTTTCCCATTATTATGGTTGTCTCTTTACCTTGTCTACAGTTTCTTTTGCTGAGCAGAAATTTTTTAGTTTGATCTAGTCTCATTCATTTATTTTTGCTTTTACTTTCCTTGCCTTTGAGGTCAAACTCATACAATCCTCTTTAAGTCCAAGGTCCCTGAGTATAGTTCCTTTGTTTTCTTCTATGCAATTTATTGTTTCAGGTCTTATCTTCAGACTTTTAATTCATGTATATTTCAGGTAATTATTGAAATATGAGATTTTCTTATATCCGTTTTATGTTTTGCCTTCTAGTAGCTCTGTGTTTCCATTGCTTGCCCTCATGTGTCTTTTTTATTTTGGTTGAGTTTTGCGGATTTTCTCTCTGTTCCTTCTTGTTTTATGTTATAGACTTCATTTATATATTCAGTTATATACTTCAGTTCTGAAATTCATAATGTGATTACCATTACAAATATGTAGAGGATAGTTATATATATGTAGTTGTCCATTTCCTTCTGTGTGTGCCTTGTCTTTATTCCCCTTTGAGAATTTGAATCTTTGAATCCACCCTTTTTCAGTCATTATCCTCTCACTTTGTCCCTATGTGTGCTGAACATTCATTACTATCTTGCTATAGCAAATCTCTTCTTATTGTTTAATCTTATAATGCCCTGGTCTTAGTAAGGGTTGTACTCCTCTGCTTTTAACTGTCTCTTAGTTGCCTTACTCATCATTACAGTTTTTTTTTTGTCATTTTCTTTTTTGTGAGCTGACCCCTTTCAGTATTTCCTGTACTGCAGGTCTCATAGTGAACTCTCAATTTTTGTATGTCTGGAAAGGTCTTTGTTTCTCCTTCATATCTGAAAGAGAGCTTAGCTGGATATATTATTCTTGACTGGCAGTTCCTTTTATTTGACAGTTTGAATATATGATTCCATTCCTTTCTGATTTTTAAGGTTTGTGCTGAAAAGTCTGATGATAATCGAATGGGTTTTTCTTTATAGGTAGCCATATTCTTTTTCTTAGTAGCCCTGAGAATTCTTTGTCATTAATTTTTCTAATTTTAATACAATCTGTCATGGAGAAGGCCTTTTTGGGTTGAGATAGTAGGATATTCTTTTGACTTCTTGAATTCCAAGCTCCAGCTCATTCCTTAGATTTGGGAAATTCTCATTTAGTATTTGTATGAAAATGCCGCCTAATCCCTGCTCTTTTTCCTCTCCTTCGAGAATGCCCATTATTTTTATGTTTCCTTTCCTGATGGTATCAGTTAGTTCTTGAATTTCTCTTTCATTATTTTCATTCTTAGATTTCCTTCTTTCTTCTGATTTATTTCTAGATTTCTGTCTTTGGTATCACTGTTCCTTTCCTCTATTTGGTTGACTATCTTCCAAGCTTGTTATTTCTTTTTTCATCTCTTTCAGTGCGTTCTTCATCTCCAGAAATTCTAATTGGTTCTTTTTGAGGGTTTCAGTCTCTTTGCTAAAAAATCTCATTCTGCTCATTTAGTTGTTTTTTCAGTTTCTGAAATTGTTGGTATGAATTTTTTGAAATTGTTGGTATGAATTTTTTGGATCTAATTGAGTTTTTTCAGAAGTACCATCTTGAATTCTCTGTCATACATTGCTTGCCACCACTTCATGTAGTTCTTTTTCTATAATTTTGTCCTGTTCTTTCATTTGTGACATGATTCTTTGTCTCCTTAGGCTGGCTTCATATGTTTGTTTTTATATTAGGTAGACCTGCCATATCTCCCAATCTTAGTAGAGTGGCTTTATGTAGTAGATGTCTTGTGGGGCCCAGTGGCACAGTCTCTTTGGTCACCTGAGCCATGTACTCCAGGAGTTTCCCTTGTGGCGTTGTGTGTGCCCTCTGTTTTAGTTGAAAATTGATAGCTTTAGCACATCAGTGGGTTGAGTTAACACTCAAATTGACTGGCTGTGAAGTCTAGCTGTGATTGCAGCAGACAAGCTATTGCGTGAGGCAGTCCCCATAGAGTCAGATTTACAATAGCAGAGCTCTGGTGCCTACTGAGTCCATTTTTTGAGTGTGTCATTTATGGAGCTAATTGAGTGGTGTTCTGATGTGGTCTGAAGCCAGTCACCAGATGTGTTGGTTCTGGGGCTTCTTGGGAGGGGCTCAGATGCAGGTCCAGTTCAGCTACTCCCTGTGCCCAGCCCAGGGGTACCTGGGAGAAGCTATAAAGTAATCTGTGCTTCATAGCTGTCTGTATTGAATTTGAAAGTGCCTAGTAAGGTCTATGCTGTGAACTAGGCTGGCTGCCATTAGTGCCAGGCTTGTGGGCCATTTACCAAGTGGTACAGGGTATGCCAAAACCAAATATTGCTTTTTTAAGATTTGTGGAACTTTCAGAGTTTTAGGGATGTTGACAGCATGGATCGAGGCCAGCTGCTTATGGATGACAGCTTCTGAAAGAATTTCTGGCCTGTGCACAAGTTGAGTTGGGTAGGTTCTCAGTCAATCATCAGAATGGAGCCAGTTTGATGGAGATTCATATTTAGCAACTGCTTTCATCATCAGGCAGGATTGGCAGAGGGCTCAGCAAAGGAACAAAATGGTAGAGAGAGCTGCCTCTGAAGGCCTCACAGTGACAATTCAGACAATTCAGTTCCTTTTCATATGTCCCTGGCACTTTTAGAGCTCCAGAACTCACAGTGCCAGAGTTCAGAATAAGTGTGTTTGTCAGCTAGTAAGTCAGTGTGAGGGCTCTTTAAGAGTAACAGTTGACATTCCAGTAGTCCTTCATATCATCCAGATGTGATCCTGCTGATTTTCATAGCCAGATGTGTGAAGACTCCTTTTCCTGGCACTGGTGGTCTGGATTTGGTGGCCTGGTGTGGAGCTGAGATCCCTCCCTCCTCAGGGGGTGCCTCCACATCCTAGATATCTCTCTGGATTCTTAACCTCTACACATGGATATGTGACCAGCCCGTTTCACTTCTCTGCCCCTTCTACCAGTCTCAATGTGACCTCATTTTTATATCCTTAGTTGTAAATATTCTGTTTAGCTGGTCTTTATGTGGCTCTCAGGTATGGTTGTTCTATAATTTAGTTGTAATTTTGACGTGTTCATGGATGGCAGTGAGCACAGCATTTACCAATTCTGCCATCTTGGCTGCAAGTCTACTTATACTTTAAAATTCAAGGGCTTAGGTGTGTGAGATAATTTAATCTGTCTAAAAAACATGGTTGACATATATCATTGCAGATCCTGGCATAAAGCAGTGTCCCATTTTACCCAAATTCTATAGCCAACATTCAGAAGCACTGGCTGGAGCTTCCTTTCTGCTCTTAGGAAGAGCAACTGCACTTCTTTTTCAGATACAATGAAGAAGATTGCTTTCAAAAGCATAGTTAAAATGACCTTATTACTTAAACCATTATACAGATTTAATGTAATCTCCACCAAAATCCTATCAGCACTTTTTAAAGAAATAGAACAAAAAAATCATCAAATTTGTATGGAAACACAAAAGACCCTGAATTCCCAAAGCCATCCTGAGAAAAAAGGACAAGCCTGGATGCATTATCCTGGCATAAAACAGACACATGGATTAATGAAACAGAATAGGAAGCTCAGAAAGAAACCCATACTTATATGGTGAATTAGTCTATAACAATAAAGTAAAGAAAGACAGTATATTCAGTGATGTTGGGAAAACTGGACAGATTCATGCAAAGAGATGAAACTGGACCACCTTCATTTACCATATACAAGAAGAAACCCAACATGGAGTAAAAGCTTAAATGTATCACCCCCCAAAAAATATTAGAAGAAAACATAGGTGATAAACTCTCTGACATTGCTCTTAATATTTTTTTTGTGATTAATCTCTTTGGGCAAGAGAAACAAAAGAAAAAATAAACAAATGGAACTACATCAAACTAAATTTTTTTTGCAACAAAGGAAACCATAAAATAATAAAAAATTAAACTTCTTTAATGGAAAAAAAATATTTTCCAATGATACATCTGATAGGGAATTAATATCCAAAATTTATAAAGAATTTATACAAGTTAACTCCAACCCCTCAAAAAATTCCAATTAAAAAAATGAACAGATGACCTGAGTTGATATTTCCCCAAGGAGCTAGGCAACAGACAGAGAAAAAGATCCTTAATGTCACTAATCAGAGAAATGCAAATTAAAACCACAAAGAAATACCATCTCACACCTGTCAGTCTGGCTATCATCAATAAATCATAAGCCACAAATGTTGGTAAGAATGTAGAGAAAAGAAAACCCTTATGCTCTATTAGTGGGATTACAAATTGGTGTAGCCACTGTGGAAAATAGTTTGAAAATTCTTCAAAAAATTAGAAATAGAACTATTTTATCATCCAGCAATTCAACTTCAGAATATTTATCTGAAGAAATCCAAAACACTAATTAAAAAAGATACATAAATCCCTATGTTCACTGCAGTGATATTTATAATAGCCAAGATATGGAAGCAACCTAAGTGTCCATAAATAGATGATTGGATAAACAAGATTTGGTACATATATGGTACAATGGAATATTACTCAGTCATAAAAAATGAATTATTATCCTTTGTGACAACATGAATGGACCTAGAGGGTATTATGCTAAGTGAAATAAGTCAGACAGAGAAAGACAAAAATCATATGATCTCTTACGAGTAGAATTTAAGAACAAAATATATGAACAAACAAATCAGAAACAGATTCATAGATACAAATAACAAACTTATTTTTGCCAAATAAGAGGATGGTTGAGGAGCTGGGTAAAAAAGATGAAGTGATTAAGAAGTACAAATTAGTAGTTACAAGGATGTGAAATATAGCCTAGGAAATGTAGTCAATAATACTGTGACATCTATGTATAGTGCTAGGCACTGGTCTAATTGGGGGATCTCTTTGTAAATTATATAAATGTCTAACCACTTTACTGTATACCTGAAACTAATATAAAATAATAAATGTCAATTCTAATTGAAGAATAAAAATCAAAAAAGGAAAACTTTATAAGTGATCTAACAACATTCATACACACACATTCTGAATCATACATAAATAAGCTATTTTGCATTTTACAGTACTTAAAATATGTGCTTTATTTGAGCCCTTGTCCTTTTTTTTTGTTCTTTAAAATATTTCAGTAAAAGAAAACTACATTTTAAGTGAGTCATCTTCTCTTTGACCAATATTACTCTGAGTTAAAATTGAAGGACTACCAATTCTTTCTGCATGTTCAAACAAATTGCATAAGTATTGTGGTTTGAAATGTCTGCTTTCCTTGACTAAACTTCCCAAGAGTCTGAGTTCCACGCAAGCCACAGTTAAGTCAGACTTCACAGTTGACAGCAATCAGAAATATGACTTTCTCCATCTTCATTTCTTCCATCCAGCCAACTCTCTGTGTCTCTCTGTCTCTCTGTCTGTCTGTCTGTCTGTCTGCCTGTCTGCCTTTCTCTTTCTCTCTCTTGTTCTTTCTCTCTCTCTTGCTTTCTCTCTCCCTCTCTCTTGCTCTCTCTCTCTTGTTTTTTTCTCTCTCTCTCTCGTTCTCTCTCTCTCTCTCTCTCTCTCTCTCTTTCACACACACACACACACACACACACACACACACACACACACACACACACAATTGTGGATAAAATCTGGATAATAACCTGATAAGGGTCAACTGACTATCTGATAAGCTGTATTGGGATCAACGTGCTCTATCTACACTTTCAGAGATCAAGGTAGTTGGGGTGGGCAGGTTGAAACAGGGTCTTTCCCTAACTGGAACCTTGTGTGAAAGGTCAGACATCATTTAGATTTGCTGGTCTGTTTTTGGATATGAAACAGACCCATAGACAGATAAATCTCTTAAGTGAATGTTTTCATTCAGCAGTCCTTAGCATATCTACCTATTGAGACATAAAAAAAAAAAGGAAAATTTTTTTTTTATTTTGTTTGGGTTTGTCTTGGTTTGGTTTGTTTGTTTGTTTGTTTATTTTACATACATAATCTTCTGTCATCATTTACTCAGGCTTTTGAGACACTTAATCAGGTCATCATATTTTCTTCCTGAGACTTGTGGTATCTTGTTATATATAGCCTCAATAGTCACCAAAATATATCATGAAATATCTGGGCTCTCTCAACTTCTTTGTACCAGAGATATATACATTCTTTGCCTTATCTAATATCATTGTATTAGATGAATGCCAAAACTTTATAGATCAAAGCTCTCAACTATAAAAAAGATAACACTAAATATTTTAAAATAAAAAGGAATTCTTATTGTAATCAGATAACCTTTTCAATAGATAAGAACATTCTAGAGGACTTGAATTGTAGAACAAATAGAAATGAAAAATTGACAAAACAAGTTTGACATTGGAACCCTTTTGCTTTAGCTCACAGCCCCACATAACTCAATAATAATTGTCTCTTTTAAGTTCTCCTCAACAATCAGAGCAGTTGTGTTTTTACTATAGAAATATTCATTTTTGCTTGGATACACTTTTAAGATTTTAAATCTTCATTTATCTTCATTTTTCTTTGAATTTGAGAATTTAAAATACAGAAATGTACTGAAATAATGTTAAATATACATATAATCAACACTTATACATGTACAATTTTAAATAACTTAATGTATGTTGTTTAATTTTATAAATAAAGAAAACTAATTTAATTGCACATCCTCTCCCATGCCTGCCTTCTTTCACAGAGTGACATCTAGGATGGTAAACTTACAGTGAATCTAAGTGCATTGTTTTATATTTTTAGAATTATATTGATATTCATAAAAAATAGTGGCTTTTAATGTATGTTAAACTTTATATAAATTATAAAATGGTGTATGTATCTCTGCTACCTGATAATTTTCAGATCTATAAATATTGGTATGGTATATGCATAATCACATTCTCTTTAACTCTTCATCATCTTTGGTAATTTGAAAGTACCATAATTTATGCACACATTTCCCTAAGCAAATTTTAGTTGTTACAGATTTTTTTTATTATTATGAGTAATGATGCACTAAATACTTTTTCATATCTCTCTTTTGAGCACATGAATACAATTTTCTTCAGGCAATGTTTCCAATAGTGGAAATAATGGGTGATTTTCAATTTTACTAGATACTGTTAACTTGTTACTAGATACTATAACAGTAGTGGTTATACTAAATTTACTCCCATCAATACTGTATGCAAATTTGTGTTTTTCTTACAGGCACTAGTGAATACCATTATAAGTATTTTTCATTTTCTAATTAAATAAGTATAATATTATATTGAAATATTTTAATGTATGGTTTTCTGATTATAAGTGAAGTCAACAGTCTTTTTAGATATTCTGGTTTCTTCCTCTATGAATTGCATATCCATTTCCTTAGCCCATTTAAACATTTTTTCTATATATCTATCCTACCCTTTGTGTGTGGTAGATGTTGACTTCTAGTCTTGTCTTTAACTTTATGATGCCATTGTCAAGGTAAAATGTTATCTTTAATGGTATCAAATTGAATAATCTTTTCTTTTTTATGTGGTGTCTTTTATTGACTTTACTAAAAAATACTACTCTCCAGTTCCAAGGACATGAAGGCTTTTTCTGCATTTTTTTTTATAGTTTAACATTTTTTCCCCTAATTTAGCTCTTTACACATCTAGAATTGACTTGGTTTTTGATGCAATATGCAGATTTTCAAAATTGTTTATTATACAGAGTATAGAGAGAATATTCTCACACCGCTATCTGTAATGCTAACTTTATCTTATATCAACTTTCACAAATACTTGGATATACTTCTGGACCATCAGAGCTAATCCTAACAAGGCTTACATCTATATAAACATAGCACTAAAGCCCCAGGCTTTCAGAAAATCATCATTATCTGGATTTCTCCTAATTTGACCTCTTCTGCAATCTTTTTTGGATCTTCAATTCTTTCCATTGTACCCTGTAGAACTCAGGGTTTATAGTCTGCAATTTTTTATTTGTTTGTTTTTGTTCTCTGAATGTTCTCTTTACTTCTTTTTAATTAAAAAGTGCCTAACTTCTGTGGGCATTCCCACTCAACATTACTCTGTGCCCTGGTAATTTATTCTCTTATTCTCTAGGTGATTATTTCACTCCCTTTCTATCCTTAAAACTCATAAACCCTCTCACCTCTCCTTACTTTTAGATCATTGCCTCTATTTTATTGGTAACACTGAACTAATCTAAAGAAAACTATTCTACAAACCCATCACAAAATCTACCATCCTATATGACTACACACATATTCTACCTTCCTTTCTAAACAGTAAATAAACTGTTTTTGTTACAATCTAAATGCATTCCCTTTATTTATATTCTGAATCCATGGTCTCTTGCTGATATAAAATATGATGCCAACAATTTGTTTTCAATCTTTTGTATCATCTATTTTCTCCTCTATTCTGGATTATTCCCAACAAAATATAAATATGCTGTAATAAATGTCAAAAAGCACCCCTGGGCTCCATTTCCCCCACAGCTATTCCCTAGTCTCTGCTTTCTTTTAGAGTAAATCTCTTAGGAAAAGTTGTCTCTTTCTTCAATGTCTATGTCTCTTTGCATGCATTCACTACTCTACCTAAATCAGTCATAACGTTCTCCCTAAAGTCTACTAAGATTATACTTAACAATGTTACCAGTTTTGCCAAATTCAAAGCAACTTTTATTTACCTTCTTTGTTGAAAAAAATTTCTTTTTTGGTTTCGAAGACATCAAAGCCTATTTTTTTTCTCTTTTCTCACTAGCTTATAATGCTCAAATGTCTTTAATGGGTTCACTTCTTATCCTGAGCTCTAACTAACTGTTGGATGTCCTCTGGGCTCAGTCCTTAGTTCTCTTCTCTTTTTTTATTGAAGGTACTATACTTGTCATTTGCATTTGAATTGGAATCTGCTAGAGTGGCTTTTTATTTGGGGCAAGACTGAAAGAAAGAGAGTCCTGGAGATTCAGTTTTTTTAGTATCAGAATGTCTACATTATTCATATAGTTTAATCAACTAACATAAGCCTGGTAATTTTATTTACATTGCAAGAAAAATTTTTATATTTATGTTTATATTTAATATATTTTATAGAATAAATTAGTGACATGGACTTCATGAGCATCGCAATTAAGAATAAAGTTTAAATCTCTGGGAAATTAGATATTTTCCAAAACTTTTTGCACTCTATAAATAAAGAGGCAGATCATGATGAAATTTAAATGAGAACTTAATCATATAGTCTCCTATAGTGCTCATTGTTCATTGATTACCTGTAGTCTTGGGAGGTAAATACTTCCTGCCTTATTTTTAAAAATATCTTTCTAATAATAATAATAAATCGGTACATTATTTTGAGAATTGATAGTACTCATATCATTACAAGTCTTTCCTCTTTAGGTTTATTCTAAAAAAAAAAAGCAAAAAACCATTGTGAACTAAAATGTTTCCCTTTATTTAAATTATTTGAGAATTTTCATGTTTATAATTTTTATTTCCTTCCTATCTACACTCAATACACCCAATCCTTGGTAATTTTTATCTAGTTCAAAGATTTTAAATATTATTTATATTTCGAGAACTCCAAAATTTATAATCCTAGTATTGGCTTTACTCCTAAATTGCATGTTCATATACTTGATTACTTTTTTGGCATTTGGATACATAATTGAAAGCTCAAAGTTAACATGTTTAAGAATTCCTAAATTATACCCTAATTCTACCTAATCTTCTCTATTTTCTTCCCACTCATTAAATTTTCTTCACCACAATTCACCCTGTTGCCTAGATCAAAACTGCAATTAATATTCTCTTCTGTCCTTTTATTCCACTGGACAGTCCTAAGATTTACCTTCAAAATATATTCTGCTGAGTTCTCATCAGAAGAAAAAAATATTTTAGTAAAAAATGAATTCTAAATCCATTTTTCACTAACTCCATTGTTGCCAATGTAAGTGCAAGCTAACTTCATCTCTTACCTCCCAACTTCCCTTTGTTGCCACTTTCTAGTCAATTTACACAGCAGCCAGAATGATCTTTTAAAAGTACAGTTAAGAATTCATTACTAAACACATCCAAGTTATCTCACAGCATTCAGAATAAAATTCAAATTTCTTAGTATGATGTTTAAGACACTATATACTCCATCCTGCCAATATCTTTGACTCTCCCTTCTTCTACTCACAACTTTGCTTACTTACTTCAACCATACAGAACTTTTCTAGCTGCTACTCAGACATGCCAAACAAGCCACCTCCTCATTTTCCCCTAAGCACATTTTAATTTTTTTGTTCTCTCGTCACATCATTCTCCTCCCTCAGATCTTATACATCTTCATTCAAGTATCCGCCAAATGTAATAATTTCAATGAGATACTTTCTGGTTACTGTCTGAAAAACTGCCACCTGATAATCACTCTTCTTCACCTGCTATCAGTTGCTTTTTTTCATAGCCTTATAACCACCTGAAATTATAGTACATATTTGTTTTTATTTTCTGTCATTGTTAGGAGGAAAGAAACTTTATCTATTTTATTCATTGCTTTATTTTCAATACCTAGGATAAAACCTGACACATTAAGGCACATACAATAATTAGGTGAATCTACAAGTGTAGAGATTTAAAACATGACTCAAAATCTTTGACATTTGTCCATTAAGAGTTTGGGGTCTATGTATCTCTTTTCGAATCAGGACTAATAAAATGTAGCAGAAGTAATGCTGGGCCAGTTTTTTAGTTCAGGCCTTTAGAAACTAGAAGTTTATATCACTTGTCTCTTGAGATGCTCACAGAACCAAAATAAACACATCTGTGAGAAAACAGTTCAACTACATGAAGTCACATGCAGTTCTTATAATGGCCCTGCCTGAAGTTCCAGTCACCAGTACATATTAACTTTCAGATATGTGAGTGATAAGCCCTCAGATGAGTCTAGCTGCCAGTCGTTGAATAATCCTCACCCTTCAAACTGTCTCAGCTCATAAATAAACTTTCCTTTTCAAGTACTCTCTAAGTTGTAGGGTTGTGATCTTATTCTTTTTCTAAATTACTTAGTATTGTGATGTAGCAACAACTAACTAAAACAATAAATAATGACTAGTATATATTTTGGTATTACTCTAAGATTACTGTTGAGCATCTATTGCCTATTGTGAGGAGTAGAAATCTGAAATTTCTGTTCTCTGCCTTTTGGTATTAGAGTTGTCAAGAAAAACACAATGGAGTCAAGCACTGGATGAAACAACACTTTATTCACATAGAAAAGAGAGAGATCAAGGTCAGTTTCAGTAATGGCCAGTGAATTTCTCTAAGTAATGAGTCCTTCCAAGTAGATGATAAAGAGCAGTTGGTCTGCATGTACCCTCTTGTGCTGCAGCTCTCCTCTCCCTGCAGGAAACAGATATAATAGTAGGGTTGACCAGGTGCCATATGATGCACATACTTAAGTAGAAGAAAGGAGCATACATTGATTCTGAAGCTAGGAAGACTATCCCTATACAAGGTGATAAGTTCATCCCAGGCTGTGAAGATTCTTTATTTCTTGGTAAGAAAGTATTCTGGGCTCAACATCCATCCATTCATGTGGCTGAGTGGAAGTTAAATGATTGTATATATGAGACTGCCTTTCTCCACAATTATTTATATTGATTTTGGCATAAGTACCATTGTTTTATATTTTCTTTTGTATTTAAGGCTATGATGGAATGGGAGTAGCAGACCAATACTGTCACTCATAGCAACAACAAAATACAGACAATTTTTAAAAACATCTCTGAAGGCATCAGAGAACTGATAGGACATAAGGACTAGTGTGACTATGATTTTGAAGAGAAGGGAATCATAGAGTAATAGCCAATTTTTTCTGTACTATTTATTTCTTTAAAATATTCTCTGATTCTTAGCATGGAGTAAGAAGTTGCAAATCAGACAATGGGGCTGCTAGTAAAAGATATAATAATATAACTTTATTCTATATAATGCTATATATATATGTATGTCATTATATATATGACATACATATAGTAGTGAATGAAAATCAGGGTATAACATTGTTTGAGAAATATAAAACAGAGTTTCTGAATGATTAGATGACTTGCTATTCACATGGATACCTTCTGGTTCCTACTCAGGAGTTCCTTGTTTAGTATCTTCTAAGTCAGATCACTAATCTTAGTTTTTATCAGGCCTCTTGGTGATTTCTATCTACCCTAATCAAATAACTTGAGTTAAATAACAAATTTGTAACTTTAGTTCCTGGACCGAAGAGAAGCAAAATTGGGAATGTCTTATCATAGCAGAGTTGGATTCCATAGATAACCCTAATCAGTGTCTTCGTAGCTCTGTGTGTTTGTGTTATTGCTCACAGGAAGAGAGCACACTAAAATTGAAATGCTGGGGAGGGTGAAAAGGGACCTTTCTTGGTGAGTTGATAATTATATGCAGATGAGGCAATGTCTTAAAAAGTAATTGGAAGTGTGGAAAATGAACTTAATGTTTTCTTTCTGATAATTTTAAAGCAAGTAGACAGGGTGTAGATTTTTTGAGGTAAATGAACTTGCTTGAGCCAACTAGGCTGCAGCAGGCAAAAGGGACTTTCACAGAACAATTATTTTTAATTATTTGAGAAATGTAAATATTCTTCTTAAATTAGAATAAGAAAAACTAAAGTTAGATTTAGCAGTAGTTGATCAGAATAGTGAAAATTTCTTTCAGAAAAGTAACCAGGCTATACCTAAATACTCTACACTTTATTTATTTATTAAATTTATTGGGTTTCAAGTGTACAATTTAGTAAAATACCATATGAATAGTGCATTGTTTGTTTACCAACCAAAGTGAAATCTCCTTTTGTCAACATATACTTAACCCCTCTTTACCCTTATCTACCTCCTGCCTCCATCCTTTCTCTCTGGTAGCCACTAAACTGTTGTCTGTATCTACAAATTTTTGTTTGTTTGTCCTGTTTATTTGTTGCTTTCAGTTTTATATCTCACATATGAGTGAAATCATATGGTTCTCAAATTTTTCTATCTGATTTATTTATTTTAGCATGATAATCTAAAGATCTATCCATGTTGTCATAAATGGCAGAATTTCATCTCTTCTTATGGCTGACTAGTATTCCATTGTATATATGTACAACCTCTTCTTTATCCAATCATCTATTGAAGGGGACTTCAGTTGTTTTCATGTCTTGGCCACCATATAATGCTGCAATAAACATCAGAGAGCATATATCTTTATAAACAAATATTTTCCAAGTTTTTGGGTAGACACTCAGAAGAGGGATTGCTGGATCATATGGTAATACTATTCTTAATTTTTGAGAAAACTTCTTACTGTTTTCCATAGTGGTTCTACCAAATTACATTCCCTCCAGCAATGTATGAAAGTTTTTTTCCCTACAACTTCTCCAACACTTGTTATTACTTGTCCTGTGTAAGGTGGTATCTCATTGTGGTTTTGATTTGCATTTCCATAGTAGCTAGTGAAATTGAGCATCCTTTCATATGTCTGTTGACAATTTGTATGTCTTCTTGGGAGAAGACTCTGTTTAGGTCCTCTGCTGGTTTTTTAATTGGATTGTTCTCTTTTTCTGTTGTTGAGTTGTTTGAGTTCTATATAATATTCTACATTTTAAAATTTAGTTTTAATTTGCATGCATCCTTAAATGTGTGACTAAATATCTATTTTGAAGGTTTGGTTATTTGTATTTTTATTAAATAACTAATAAAGAAAGATATACAAGTGTTAATTTCCAAACACAATTTAGAAAAAAAAAAAAGATAAAGTGAATGGACAGTGTGGTTTTAGCATATACCAACCTACGTCAGATTTACATCAGAAGAGACTCAAGAAAATCAAATATAAACCTAATAATTAATTATAAGAAAAAGGTCAATACGAGAAAGATAGTTCACTCATCATGAAATCAAAGAATAAAGAGCATACTGTATTTAACAGTACTCCTCAGAGAATCCTTAGACTTAAATATTAAGAATAAAAAAATTATGTCAGGACACTTTTAACAAATAGACAAATTAGATACATCTATTCAGTGTTAGGCCTTCTTATGGTAAATCAAAAATAACGATCTCCAAATTTAAGTCACTAAAGCCTCAGAATTTAACCTTTTCATTGGAATCATCAAACAGCTCCTATCGAATGACAGTGTGTTAGCCAAAGTGACTTTGACAAAGGACTGTATGCAACAGAAGGAAGCAGGGAGAAATAGGTACTATATTTACAAGCACAAAATAAATGCAAAACTTAAAACTTAGAGTAACTGCATATGTCCACACAAAAGTGTATACATAAAATATTTATAACAGAATTATTTATATAAAAAAACTAAAGAATAATCAGAATTGCTAAAGGGAAGCAAAGATAAAGAAACAGAGAGAAAGAATAGCCCCTAGGTTCTTTCCCCCACATAGCTCTCTTAGAATTCATGCTTAAAAATGGCAAATTACATCCATAAGCCGTTATTACTTGACTGATAGGATTTACTGAATGTGTAAACTTTTTCTCCATCATCTTATAAATCAGAGAATGTATACATGTTTTTCTAACTACTAATAAAAGTTGCAGAAATACTCTCACTTGTCAAGTAAAATATAGGAAAAGACAAGTCACCAACCATTTTGATATTTTTCATATTTTTGGATAAAAAATGGAAACCTATTCCTTATTAAATGTTTGCTTGAGTTGTGTGTGTGTGTGTGTGTGTGTGTGTGTGTTTGCAGCAAAAGACAGGAATAGGATTATCAGGTTAGGTAGACTATATAACTAGAGAATAACTTCTTACCTTTACAAACTGTGTGAATTTAGGTAAGTCACTACCCTGTTGTCTAATGCAATGTTTCTTTCTGTCTCTCAAGAATACTTCTGAGATAACATATAATCATGTAATAAAAATTTGGCAGTTCTAACATCGCCTTTGTATGACAAAATAGAAGCTGAAAAGTTAAAAAATTCAAAATTCTCTCCCCAGGCTGCACTGTGAGCAAGACTGCCTAACTAGTAGCCACTAGTCATCCAACAGAGGTTTGCTCATAGGTATTCCAGAGTGAGACTTTGCTGATCCTCATCTGAACCCTTTCCCATGGCTTAGCTCAGTCATCTGCTGCTGAAAAAGAAAGAGAGAGAGAGAAAAAAAAGAAAAAGGCAAATTTCTTGGTGTCTTGAGAAAGGACAGTGGTCTAGAACAGCAGTCTCTAAACTTTTTGGCACCAGGGACTGGTGCTTCTCTGAGAATCTAATGCCTGATTATCTGAGGTGGAGCCGAGGCGATGATGCAAACACGGGGGAGCGGCTGCAAATACAGATGAAGTTTTACTCACTTATCTACCACTCACCTCCTGCTGTGCAGCCCAGGTTCTAACAGGCCCCAGACCAGTACAGGTCCATGGTCTAGGGGCTGGGAACCCCTGGTCTAGAGGATTAAGTCCCAGTACTGGCATGCAGGTAACACTAAGCAGTGATGAAAAACCATTTCCTAACAACCTCAATTGCCTATGAATTATAAACCAAAAACAAAGAAGATCACTGAAAGTTGATGACCTTTTTTTCCAATAAGCAGCAAATATCAGAAGAAGAAAAACATCAGAAAATGGGCAAAATATTCAATGACCAGCTAAATGTATAGATTAGGAGAGAATGGGAATGTCAGACACACGATGTATGCACAAAAGCTCACTTATGCCAAAGTGAAGAATTTAACAATGAGCTCTATCATGGCGCCTAGATTTTGTTGTAAATTACAGAGAGCGAAGTGCCTTGCACAAATGGCAGACTGTTCTAATTCAGCAAATGGAGTAGAAGACTTAAATTGGAGATGAAATAAATGTGTTAAAATGATTCTTTACAAGAGCTCTTAGTTCTCTTCAAAACATTGAGTAAATCACAGAATCCCTTACTTAGCCTTGCATTTCTCCCATTTAGAACTGAAATATGTGCTTTTCCTTACAATCTTTCAGAAAATCTAATCTATTATTTGGTGCTCATTAAATTCTCATTAATTAATTAAAGCTTTTTCTTGAGAGGAATATGTGGAGAAGCATCTTTCAGTTGGAAAGGCATGATTGACACCTGATCTTCAAGCTTTGCAATAGTGAATGTGTATTTCCCCAGACCACAGTAACAGAATACATCTTCCCCTCCATGTTACATTGCTCTGCTAGTTCAGAAAGTCCTCTGGGAAGCCTCTTAAGTTCTCTTAAGTTCTCTTAAGCTAGTGGGCTTTTCCTAATCACCAATGACATCTTTCTCTTCTTGGACCCTAGGCACATTGATAGACCCCTAGGTCACTTCTGAGGTTAGATATCAATACCCTTTCCTCTGTGATTCTTCTGAGCTTAGATATCAATACTCTTTTCCTCTGTAATTCTGGGAAGTGATTTTATGAGCCCTTTCTTTGCTCATAGACTGTCACTCCTGAGATAGTGAGTTTCATTCTCATTCTGATCCTCTTTCATATCATTTTTTTTCAGTATTATTTCTCTGTTCTAATTGTTATCCTGAAGTAGAGAAAAAGCAATTGCTCTTTTCTTAGGATTCAGATCTAATTCCCAGAGGTAGGTAAGTAATGAAGGTGACACCCCTGAAACCCAACCATCTCTGGGAGGTGGAGGCAAAAATTATAGCATTATAACAGATCTTCCAAAAATATACCTTCACAAATCCTCATTTTCTTCACTCTGACAACCATTTATATTAGTAATCTGGTTGAGAATTGAAACTGGTATAATATGTGTGCATATGTGATCTAGATTTGGAAATTCTCAACTATCTTATTTCTGTGTCTTGGTTCAAACTAATTTTAACATCATGTTACAATATACAGTGATAATAATACTACTCCGCCTGACATTTGCCATTTTGTCTATGTTGAGGATATTGCTGAAGATGTATATTATATTGAATATAGTGAGAATTCTTTAGAAGCCTTTCTTTTTAGTGTTATTATTAGAATAATTCTACCTTTTTGCAGCACTTGGCTTGATTTTTATTTTGACACTCGAAATTGTGTTCTTTTTTGTATAATATTCAGAGCCTAACATCTATCTTGCTGATAACACATGTACAAGACTTTATATTGTTAAAGTTTGTGTAACCTTATACCTGGCACCATTTTGATTTAATTCCTGACTTACCTTGATTTTTCTATTTGATTTCTGAAAAGCAATATAGTATAATATTCAGAACTCATTTTCTAGAGTAAGACAGATGTAGATTTTTATTCTGGCTTCACTATTGTTGTGTGACCTTTTCATTTTCTCTCTAAGCCTTATTTTCCTTGTCTGGAAAACTATGATTTAAAAAAGTACCTGATCCTTAAGATCACATTTGATCCTTGTACAATGTAGGGGTTAGAGGCACTGACCCCTGCAGAGTCAAAAATTCAAGTATGACTATTGACCCCAAGAAACTTTATAATAGCCTACTATTGACCTTCTGACGTTACTGATAATATAAACAGTCAATTAACACATATTTAGTATGTTATATGTATTATATACTGTATTCTTACAATAAACTAAGCTAGAGAATAAAAATATTAAGAAAATCATGAGAGAATACATTTGCAGTATTTATTTTAAAAAAATGTGTATAAGTAAATCTGTGCAATTCAAACCCATGTTGTTCAAGGGTTGATTGTATTCTGCGAGTAATGCATGTAGTATAGTGATTATCACCCAGTGAGTGTTCAAAAAATAGAAGTTCCCATGATAATTATACTTGTTTATTTTACCTTTCTATTCTTTATAGACTTTTAGGTTGTCCCAAATTCTTTCTGGCAATAAGTGCAAAGTGGATAAAGTAAAATAAAATATTGGAATTTACATAGCACTTCAGTTGTACAAATCAGTTTAACATGTTATTCTCTTCATTGACAGAAAACATATTATCCTTCCTCTGTATCATAGAATCTCAGTGAAGTTAAATGGTTTCTCCAAGATCACACAACTTGTAAGTAACACACAGTCCTATCCTCTGATTTCAAGTCTAGTGAACTTTCACTACAATATATTTCTTCACTGTAACTCACATTGCCAAAATTCTTTACTTTAGTCTTCAGCAACTGCATGGATCACAGTTTTTAAAAATCTCAATTTTGGGTGACACAAGCACCATTAAATGCCAATCATTTCCTACTAAACACTAGATAGCATCAAAATCTCAAAGTAGATTGAGAAAATTCTATCGAACTGTATTCTCTTTAATTTAATTTTTTTCAATTACAGTTCATATAAAATATTATGTTTGCTTCAGGTTTACAACATAGTGATTAGATATTTGTATAACTTATGAATGTTATTAGACATTTAAATAATTTATGAAGTGTATTTTCATTCAGTTTCCTCTTTTTTATACCTTTTGGTTATTTCCAAAAGCAAATTATCCTCCTTTCTTATTTCCCAAATACCCTGCTTACAAACTTACCCTCCTCTTTATTGCTTGCAACTAGATATCAACTTTATCCATTCTTCCCCTCTATTTTTTATCCTATCAAATTTTACTTTACTGCCTCCTACTCCTCTCTACTCATTCTGGATTTCTCTAAGAACCTTCTATGTGGTCTACTTGCTCTCTCCTTCCTCTGCCCACATTATCCTGCATGTCATAATCAAATGTGAAATAAAATGCACTTCTTTTCTTTTTGATCATTACCTCATCATGTAGCCTTTGCAGTTCTTTGTTAACTTCCTTTTACATTTCTAACTTTTTCAGTCTTTCTTGTGAGGACCTCCATATGTATAGCTCCTTAACATTGATGATATTGAACTTAAATCAAACCTTGAGCTCCCTGAAAACAGGGACAGTTAAGAAAGCAATTTATCTTTTTGTTTCACTAACAGCAAAAGGCCACTTTATTCTTGCATATTTTGAGCTAAGACCCACCTTTACCTTTCTTCAGAGGCCATCTTACTTTATGGAACTCGATTTTCTCTTTTTTCTTTGAGATGTTCCTTCTTAATGAATGAATACTCTACCTATTGCAATAGCTGGAATAAAATTTTCTCCTTAGTTGTTTATTACAGTTTGTCTTTCACCCCATCTATTAAATCTATTTCCAACTCATCAATAGGAATCTTCACATTTAGACAAGACAATCTTTAACTACACTCTCATCATCTTTGTTCCTTTTTTTTTTTTTTTTTTTTTTTACATTTTGCCATGTCCTCTTTCTATACTACTGTGTGATGAGGTCCAGTGATGGGGACAGATGCTTCAAGGAATGCATCGTCAAGAACAACGACGTGGCATGTGTTTAGGGATAATTGGTTTCTTAAGAACATCCTATTAATAAGGGGAATTTGGGTAGCATAAATTCTAGTAACTGTAGACACTGTACAAGTGGATTTCAAAATTGGCTCTGAGGAAAACATGGTAAATTCCCCATGTATGGAGTCAGCTCCAGCCACCTTGACTGTCCAGAATGCATAAACCCTTTATTTGAACAATTATTAAGGGAAATTCCTTTTTACACGCCTCTTAAAAATGTTATGAATAAATTACAACAAGCTGAATTACTAGAACCAGCTTATACTCCTATTCCCACACAGTTAGTAGAAAAATTAGTAAAAGATAAGAAATTTACTCATAAGCCTGTGTCAACTATGGAAGGGTCTCCTTTTGTGGCCCACTGGATAAATAAAAAACTAGTAGTTTAAGTTTGATAGAAAGGCTGGTTAGGTCAGGATCTCCTTGGTGCTTAAAAACAAAGGAACGAAAACTTAGCTTACAAAAGCAGCTTTGTAAAACTGATTTTTAAAATGTTTTCCTCATTATTGCACCAAGGAAACTGTCAAATAACTATGAAAAAGTTTCAGCTTAAACTTTAGATAACAGCATAAATAAAGTAGCAATTGAAAGATTTATTCAGGCAAAAAGAAGAACAATGTCTGCCCACGAGCCAATATTTGCTGTTATGAATACCTCTATCTATCACCTTTACTTATGTCAAACTTTATCTTACGTAATAGATATAAGAATTAAAAGTTTAGATTGTTCCATCAGGTAGTTCTGTTCTGATAATTGAGAAAAAAATTATACTAATTAATCATGAATAATAATATACTCTATAAGATTTTCTGCTTCGCTTAGCCACGGAAATTTAACTCTCTGCTATCTTAACCACAAAGTATAATCAAATGCCAAAATAGAAAGTATAAATGTTGTACTCAAATCACAATAAAACTAAACAGTGTCACACTGCCTCTGAGCTGTGTAGTCGACTGTATCCCGTGCCGGCGCCTTGCATACCTTCCGGGTCCCCTGGATCCTGTCGTGGCTGGACCGCAGGAACCTTTTGTATATGGTCCTTGCCTCTTTGTTGAAGCCCTACTCCTACATGCCTATGAATATCTTTCTTATTTGACACCATTCCTTATATCCCAGTTTGGGGCCAAGGTTGACAGCGGCTGGCCTTGCTGTGATTTAAGACTTTCATAAGAAGCCACAAAGACAACACTGACACAAAAACTGACATTGTATTGGTTGGGGGAAATCTGTTCACTATACCCTGGTGACTCTCTGGGTCCCCACACCACCCAACTTGTGTAATACTTACAGGCTCTTCCAGCTATAGAGTCTTATGAGCAGCTGACAGACTTACTCAGACATTGAAGAGCACTTTTGCTAAGCCACTTCAGGATTGGTACTGGGGAAACCTAACCTCAGCTTGCAGTGTTGTTTTTCCCACTTAGCTTCAGATCAAGCGTAGATAGCAACCATCCATGGATTGCTGTGTAGCTTCCACCATGTAGTCCTGAGAAATCAAAGGCAGCAACTGACCATCTTACCCTGGAGTCCTTCCTAAAGGGCCACAGAACCAATAGACCTGGAGGCTGGCATCAGACCACAGCAGAACACCACTATATTAGACTCATAAGTGGCACACTTATAGGGTCATCTCAACAGATACACAAGCCTGTTGAGGCAAATCCCACCCCAAGAGATCAGCCCCCATGTAACAGCTCATACACTGTAGGCATGGCCAATCCCCACAGCCAGTCAGCCCGATAGTCAATCCCATCCACTGATGTGCTAATAGTAAACAAGGCTTAGCTACAATAGGAAAACACACACAACTTATGCAATAAACATGCCCAGAGTCTCTGATGCAGGTGATTAAGGAGACTTACCACTAGGCAACTCAGGACACTTACTACATGAGGCCACTTGGCCAAGGCTGGGAGATGTAACAAATCTTCCTAATACACAGAAATGAACACAGAGAGGCAACTAAAATCAGAAAACAAAGAAACATGTTACACATGAAACAATAGAAGAAAACTCCGGGGGTGGGGGAAGAATTAGATGGAATGGAGAAAAGGGAGCCCTTGTATGCTGCTGGTGGGATTGCAAGTTAGTACAGCCCCTATTGAAAACAGAGTGTTCCTCAAAAAATTAAAAATAGAACTACCTTTTGACCTGGCAATTGCAGTTCTGGTTATTTATCCAAAGAAAACCAAAACACTAATTAAAAAAGATCTATGAACCTCTTTTTCATGGCAGCACTATCCATGATAGTCAAGATATGGAAGCAACCTAAATGCCCTAAAATATCTAAAGCTAGATGATTGGATAAAGAAGTCATGGTTTATATATATAATGCAATATTACACAGCCATAAAAATAATTTTACCATATTCAATGGCATAGATGGACCCATAGTAGTGGTCCCCAAACTTTTTGGAACCAAGGACTGGTGCTCTTATGCGAATCTAATGCCTGATAATCTGAAGTGTTGCTTAGGCATTGATGCTAGTACTGGAAAGTGGCTTCAAATATAGATGAAGCTTCACGCAATCCCTGGCTTCTCACCTCCGGCTGTGGGTCCCTGTTCTAAATAGGCCACGGACTAGTATTGGTCTGCAGCCATGAGGTTAGGACTCCTGACCTAGAGGGTATTATGCTGAGTGAAATAAATCAGACAAAGATAAATACCATATGCTTTCACTTACATGTGGAATCTAGGGAACAAAAAGAACAAACTAAATGAAAGCAGACTCATGGATACAGATGAACATCTGGTGATTGCCAAAGGGGAGCTCTGGTGGTTGGGTGAAAAATGTGAAGGAATAAAGTAGTACAAATTAGTAGTTATAAAATAGTTGTGGGGATGTAGAATAACAGTATGGGGAATATATATAGTCATATTATTGTAATGGCTATGCATAGACCCTGATGGGTGCTCGAGTAATTAGGAAGATCATTTCATAAACTACATAAATATCTGATGATTATTGTAGAACTGAAACTAATATAAAATACATTTTTTTTAAAAAAAGGAATAAACATACGTTTTGTAGATATGTGGGAAAAAAATACACACACACATTCTACTGGTTCTGCTGCTCTGGAGCACCCTGACTGATACACTTCATAACATATTCACTCCCAGAACTGCCCAATGGTTAGTACTTAGAAGGATGCCCTGGCTGGTATAGATATCATGGCCTCTGTTGGAGTATTGACTCTTTAGAGGAATGTTGTGTACGGGTTTCCCAGGGTCATGATAAACCCTACCCTAGCTCATTTCATTTCTAAAATTCCTCTTTAGAGGGACTGTCCTGATTTCCTTTGGGTCCAACACTGTGACCACTCTCAATATTTCTCTTGGTTAGTTCTTCACATGGCTCAACAGCAACCAAGGCAGCTTCAAGGTTACTATAGCTCCTCCAACTTATGTGTTCTTTTGTGCAGATCCTAAAATTAATAGATTCCCCATTTACATATTTTCAGTGAGGAAAGCCAAGTACTGGAATGTGTGGAGATTGACTTTACTTTCTTGTCAAGAGCATTACTAAATAGTTCCTTAAAGCCAGGAAGATACTCCAGCAGGTTTTCCAGCTTCAGAAATGTCCAGTCTAGAAGTGGGTCTTTATCTTAGTCAAAAATACCCTCAAACTTTAGAGGACATATAACAAGTCACTCCTTCCCCACAGCAAGGGAGAGGAATAACAAGAACAAACATCTACAATGTGAGCACAATATTTCCAGTTGTGCTTCGCAGAATCTGCTTAACAAATGTGGCAGCCCTGCTTCTGAAACCAGGACATTATCCCTAGAGCACTCTTACCAGGTTAAACTCAGTGGCAGCATAAGTTTGAGCAGTACTTTGCGAAGCTCAACAAGAATACAGTCAGAAAATAGATGCCAGTCTCCACTTTTTTTCAGTCAACTCAACCCCCCAAAAAAAGTACACCTTTCCTTTCCCCAACAAAAGTATACATTTTCCATTGTCACTTCACTCCACAGTGACACAATTTATCCCATCTTCTCCCCTTTTCTCATCATATTAATGTACTGAGACATGTCTGACACTTGATGGCTCACTGACCAATCTCATTAAAAAAGCACGTAGAAGTTTTTGTCCTCAGGACCCTTAACTGCAATTCTGGGACAACAGCAGATGTCTCACTGGACATCCTGTTACATACACAAATATGCCTTGGACCTATCATAAAAGATATTTAATGATAATTTTGATAAACCTTAAATAACTTACAATCAAAATGCTGTATTTTCCCTGAGTAACATGAGAGAGATTCTTTTAGATTTGACATTGAGAGGTGCTGGGACATGATAAAGAAGAGTTTTGGGTGCCAATGAATGAGCCAGGCCAACAGAGGACTTATAGGAGCAGTGTGAAGTGAAGATTTTGCAGTCTTCACTGGTAATTCTGGTCCAATAATGAAAAAAAGAGGACTGGGGAGTGAGGAATGAATAGTATGGTTTTACTGTCTATATTGATGTTACTCACCAGACAATTGCTTGGCACCTTCACTTTGCTTTAGTGAGCATGACCTAAAAAGCAGTTTCTGGCTGACTGCCTTGGGGTCTGTTTTAATGTTTCTTTGATATAAAGACAGTCAGCTACACCTAAGTTAAAGTTTCATGCCACGACTAGTAAATAAATAAGGCAAGCAATATGAGAAGAAACAAGGCATTCTACATAGCAAATGTGAATGTAGTAGTACAAGAAAAAAAAGACTTGCCTTTATTCTGTTTCTTACTTCTATTAGAATTCATTGCCATAACAACACATTAAGTTTCCTTTCTTAGATCTTCAGTTAACATAAAATAGCATAACAATATCAGGTACTGATACGCACAGGGGATATTAACAATAACACTGCATTAAACAAGACAACACAATAAACAGACCCTCCTGCTAGCTAAACCTAATGCAGCATCTGTTTCTAGAAAGTACAAAATACCTTCTAGAATTTGTTCTCATTTATACTAATTTCTCTGTGGAAAATGTGAAATTCAAGTATTAGATTCCTTTATAGGAAACAGAGATCATCTGCACAGCAGGTTGTAAAGGGGATTAGAATAAGAAAGCTTTTCTTTTTCTCTAACTCTCTTAGTCAAGGATCCTTCATAAATCCTCATTGCCTTTTCTGAGGAATTAATTTCTCTCGCAAAAGATTGACTCAAGAGAAAAATAAAATCTCTTGGAACTCTGTTGTCCAATACAGTAGCCACTAGTCATGTATGGTCTTTGAGTACTTGAAAAGTGTCTAAACCTCTTTGAGATGTGCTGCAAATATAAAATACACACCAAATTCCAAGTATTTAGCACAGAAAAAAATAATGTAAAATATCTCATTAAAAAGTATTTGTATTTAGGGAATAGCAGCAGCATGCAGAATCTTAGCATTCTAACACAATCTTCTGTATTAGGGAACTCTTATTTGACACGAGATGCTAAAGTCAGACATTGGAATTAGAACAGATGTAAAGTATGACTCACTCATCAAGACATCGTTTGGATTTCATAATCTCAAAAGTTTAGGGTGGATATGAAGTTGAGGTGCTGCATTCCAGAACTTCAATATGTAGCTTACTCTTTTTTTTTTTTACTTCTTGACAGTTGACCAGTAGTTCATTTTTAAAGTCTTTTTTATCAAGTGTAACTTTGTTAAATTTTATTATTTTTGTTTGCAAAAGAACCTTTATTAAAACACAGAGTCTTAACTATGTACATAATGAGACAATCTTGAAAATATTCCTCTTAGTAGGACTCTGTTTTTAACTCTTGATGTAGTCAAAACATAATTTTTTCATAATTACTTAATTTTTTATAGTATTGGGACTATAATTCTGGCATTTTTGGATGAAATTTATGTTATATCCCATCAAAAGTACCATTATGTTTTTAAAATGGTAATTAAATTGAAGAGTTCTGTAATAAAACAAATATTTCCTTTTAAATTAAAAAGAAGTATTTATATTGATTGCATATTAAAGTAACATGTTGAATATAATTGCTTTCTTATGTTTTTAATGTGATTATTAGAAATTTTAAAATACCATGATATTTTGCATTTGTGGTTCACAATATATTTCTTTTTAAAAAAACAATTTATTAAATTTATTGTGGTGACACTGACTAATAAAATTATATAGATTTCAAGTGTACAATTTAATAATACATTATCTGTATATTGCATTGTTTGTTCACCACCTGAAGTCAAATCTTTCTCATCATATATTTGACCCTTTACTCTGATCTACCTCTCCTCTCCTCCCTTTCCCTCTCATAACCACTAACCTGTTGTCTGTATCTATGAGTTTTTGTTTGTCTTGTTTGTCACTTTCAGTTTTATATTTCACATGAGTGAAATAATTTGGTTCTCAACTTTTTCTGTCTGACTTATTTCACTTAGTATAATAGTCTCAAGATTCCTCCATAATGTCACAAATGGCAGTATGTCATCTTCTTATGGCTGAGTAGATTCCATTATATACATTACACACACACACACACACACACACATACACACCACATCTTTACCCAATCATACATCAAGTACACTTTGGTGGTGTCCATGTCTTGGCTACCAAGAATAATGCTGTAATAAACATTGGCGTGCATATATCTTTACAGATAAATGTTTTCAAATTTTAGGGGTAGATATCTGAAAGAGAGATTGCTGGGTCACATGGTAATTTTATTCTTCATTTTTGAGGGATCTCTATACCATTTTCCATAGTGGCTATACAAATTTACTTTTCCACCAGCAGTGTATGAAGGTTCCTTTCTTCTTACGACCTCTCCAACACTTGTGTTGTTGAGGATAGCTATTCTAACAGGTGTAAGGGAAATCTCATTGTGGTTTTGATTTGCATTTTTCTAATAGTTATTGACGTTGAGCATCTTCTCATACGTCGGTTTGCTGTTTGTATGTCTTCTTCAGAAAAGTATTTGTTCAGGTCCTTTGCCTCTTTTTTAATTAAAATGTTTGTTGTTGTTGTTGTTGTTGTTGTTGAGTTGTACAAGTTCTTTAAATATTTTGTGTATTAGCCCCATTCATTTGATTGCCTTTTTGTTTTGTTGATGATTTCTTTTATTTTCTCTAAAACCAAGGTCCATGAGTTTAGTAACTATGTTTTCTTCTATGCAATTTATTGTTTCATGTTTTAAATTTAGGCCTTTGATTCATTTTCAGTTAATTTGGTATATGGTGACAAATGTCAGCTTAGTTTCATTATTTTGCATGTAGCTTTCCAAATTTTCCCAGCACCATTTATTTCTATTGAACAGCAGTGCTCTAGTGGAGGAAAGAATGTCCCTAATCCAGGATGATAATTCTTTTCTTTCTCCATCTCTCCCTTAACAACTCTTCTTTCTTGTTATTTGCTTTGCTTTTTGTTGCTATTTTCCCCATTATGTGTTCTATTTTTCTCTCTGAGATTTTAAATAAAGAGAAAGGGGAAGGTGATTAGAGAGAGGAAGAAAGAAGGATGATGAAATGCAAAAGGTTCAATGCATTATATATATATATATAATGCCTGTATTTATTCTGTATGTATATGTCTGTTCATCTTCAAAGTTGGCTCTAGAGAGAACTGAAAAGGTGGCAACCATGGTTTTTGGTGACTCCACCCCTCATGCTTCTAGGAAAACATTTTTAATCATTATATTTTCTTGAGAAGACATATACCTCTTTTCTCAAGAGTGAACAGGATATAGTTACTTTTAAATATCTCTCCACCACCACATGGACTTGCCCTTTAGATCAAGTGACTAACTTTACTGTAGCAACTTGGGAAAGCCTGATAATCATTGGACCACAATAAATATATGGTGAGGTCACTACATTAAGCCTGAGGTAACAGTTCCTGTGACCACATGTCTTATTCTTTATATTAAGTTCTTAGACCCCTTCACAGGCTGAAAAATGTCCCTACCCCAGTTCAGATTCTAATTTCCAGAACTTGTGACTCTTTCATTTTACATGGCATAAAGGACTTCGCAGATGTGATTAATTTAAGAATCTTGAGAGGCAGAGATAATTTTGGATTACCCGGTATGTCCAATGTAATTCAGGAGTTTTTTCTAAGAATGAGGCAAGGGGCTCAAAGAGAGAGGGCGCTGTGATGATGGTAGCATGGGGACATGCTGGCCAAAGAATGTGGGTGCTTCTAGAAACTGAGAAAAAAAAGCAGGAGATTGGATTCCATCCTAGAGCCTCTAGAAGGAAAAAGTCCTACCGACACCTTGATGTTATCCCTCAGGGACTGACTTTAGACTTCTAACTTTCAGAACTGTAAAATAAGAAATTTGTATTGTTTTAAGTCACTAAGTTTATGGAAATTTATTACAGCAGCTATAGGAAATTAATACAATCTACAGGAGCCCAGATGCAGCTGATTTTTTTCACACAGGTCCTAAGTAGTTGGGCTATTCCAGCTTTAGCTCCACTCTCTGAATCTAGTGTGCAATTCAAATCTCTGAGCATCCAAAGGCTCAGTTGAAAGGAAGTACTATTATATTCTTCACTCTGGCCATTCCAGAAGGCCCTAATAAAGCTCATGTATTTTCCTACTTTTTGCACCGTTCTCTATGTTTATCCACCATCTGTTAGAACTCTGAAGGCAGAGGTGTATGGTGAGATGTGAGAAGGGAAGACTATTCTAGACCTATAACATCTTGTTTAAGCTTGCTTTAAGACTTATGAACTCAATAACTAAAGATTTTGTTTCCAGTGCTGTTCCCAGGTTTCCCTTATTAACTACTTTAACCCTACTTTCATTCATCCATGGTTCAGCCACATGACTCAATATTACATGAATTTACAGAGGGCCATCTAGGTGCCCCGCTACATGGCAGATATTATGGTAGTGTTCTAAAATGCATTTGTCCTCAAGGAAACACTTTTAGAGAGACATGTTCTTTGTGTATGAAGTGGGAAGTATCTCTGGCTATATTAGAAAATGAATGGTTCAGACTATAAATACATAACATTTTGTCAAAACTTTATTTGTTATGATTATGGTATTTATCACTTATTTTGTTACTTGAAATATTTTAAACAGCTTGATAATTATCATTATTAAAATTATACATACAGTGTTGTGGAACTTATAGAGTTAGTTTACATATATATTATTATCACAATTCTGGGAAATCAGCAATAAAATCTCCATTTCACAGATGAAGACAGATGAGGGTCTGAGAAGTTTATGTGGTTTCTCCAAGTTTTATGTAGAATAGTGAATGGAGTCTGAAGTAAAACCTAGATCCTCTGGACTCTAGGCCCAACAACATCTTCTCTCAGAAATTTCATGTGAATCTTCCTGTGCTTTGGCATTTAGGCTGGAATTTAGGTATTGAGACTGATAAAACAATTCACACTCTAAGTAATCATGAGGTTGGCAGAGTCTCCTGATGAGAGTTAGAAGTTCATCAAACTTGATTCATATAGAACTAATATAGAATGGTAATGGGTTAAACAATTGGGCTTCTGAACTATAATAATAGAGTAACAAAATTTGAGTAGATAAATAATATTGAAAATCTAGGTCAAATTCGCAAGACATCACAACAAAAAAATAAAAAGTGCTAAAATAAGCACAAGCAAATCAAAACACAAATTGCAACTACTATTATTTAATTGAATGTCTTTTCTGGTGTAATTCAGTTCTCATTTATATCATTTTTTAAATAACATACACACAATGGAAAAATATTAATTTCCAGTGACTTATATAATAACTGCTTGTGAGAGACTTCAGTAGCTATTTTTTGCCTGTCCCTTCATCTCTCTCCCACTTAATCCCCAGAAGCATTGGAAACAAGCACTCTAGTCAACAAGGGAAGGGGATCAGTACCTAGACAATCAGAGTTCCTCATTCATTTCTGGGTTTGTGGTAACTGGTTCAGGGGTAGTCATTGATCCATAAAGAGCCAATAAAGATCTTTCTCTTTACACATGCCCTTTGGAACCAGGAGGTTGCTAGACCACATCTTTTCAGTGACTTGGTGAAGACTTTCTGCAGAGTGAAGCTAAGGAAAAGCCAACAATGAGGAAGGAAAAGCCTAGTGGTGTGAGTCTCTATTTTAGTCTTTGAGGCTCTGGACTTATAGCTCTTTCTTTGAGCCTATGAATTACCCCCCTAAACATTGAAGTTACATATGCTAATAAATTGCATCTTTTCCTCAAGGTAGCTTGTTTGGGGAGAAGAAAGAACCTGCCCACTCTGGGACAGAGATGATGGCAGGTATTCTTCCTTTTTGTAGATAATGTGACAAGACAAACATTTGGACTTCAGGAAGAAAGAATGGAAGGATTCCAGCAGGACTTTTGCATCAGGCTTCATTTCTTCCTCTTGTTTGAGCTAAAGAGGATTTTTATATGTTAGGAGATTTTCTAAACTGAGATTCTGATGGCCAGGAGTAAGATGTGAGGTCAGACAAAGGAGAAATGGAGGAAAATGTTCAGGAGGTGAAAGAGAGAACTGCTATTGATAATTTAACAAAACCTGAATTTTATGTGCACTAGGGATTCACTAATAAATAATAACAGAAAAAAAATCACTGTCATCAAATCTACTTTTAAAATGCCAAAATTGGTAAGTTCTGTGAAGAACCATTCTAAACTGCTAGTCAAGGAAGTCCTGACTAGTTAGTTAGGCTGACATCTGAATGACAAGATGGAGAAAGCTAGGTAAAATCTGGAGACAAAATAATTCCTGAGAGAAGAAATATGTAATTAAAGGTCTAAGAAAGGAGAAGTTTGATATATTTGAAGGACAAAAAGGTTAGTAAGGCTGGAAGACAGTTTAATGTAGTGCAGGGTTTTTCAACCTCAGTACTGCTGATATTTGAGGCTGAATAATTTTTTTAAATGTAAAATTGTCACTAATTAAAGATAATATGAAATATTCTGAAATGCTTGAGGGAATCAACTGAAAAAAAATTATAAGATCTCTGGAAATAAAACCTGTAAAACTCTCCTGAAGGACAAAAGAAGTAATGAGCAAATGGAAAGTCACAATGTGTGGAATAGAAAAAATTGATATTAAAAGAGATTAAATTTTCCAAAGTTAGTTTGTAGCTCTAACATGATTTCAATATACATACCAACAGGATTTTGTTCTTGCATTAGACAAGGTGATTAGACACTCATATAAAAATATAAACAAGTCAGAAATAGTCAGAAACATTCTGAAAAACAAGAGTAATGAGGAGAACTAACCCTATCAGTTATCAAAACATATAAAACTTAAATGGTTACATCACTGTGACAGAAGTTTAACAATAGACAGTGATGTAACAAAATAAAATCCATTAATATAAACAAGCAAGTGGCAATTCATTAAATAATAGGACAAACTTCTTTTGTCCTTCGGGAGAGTTTTACAGGTTTTATTTCCAGAGATCTTATAATTTTTTTTCAGTTGATTCCCTCAAGCATTTATCACAAGTTATCACAAAAGGAGAAATATTAACAATTAAATAAATGGTATCAGGATGACTGAGGAAATATTAATTTGATCTAAACTAACACTTTATACAAGAATGAATTCCACAAGAATCAATGATTTAAACATATAAGTAAAAACGAAGCCCTAAAATTATCAGGGAAAAATCTGAGACAATTATTTATAATAATGAAATATGGAAGATCTTTCTAATTAAAATACAACATCTTAAAGCTTTAATAGAAAAAGAAGCTAAAAAAATGACTAAAGTTAAAAAAATGGCAAAACCGCTATAAGAAAAGTCAGAAAAAAGACAAACTTAGAAAATAGATTTGCAACCATATAACAAATGATTTATTTTACATATTAAGAGTGTTTATCAAACAGTAAAAGACCAGCAATCCTATAGAAAATTGGGTGTTCTATTTACTGTTTCCCACTTTAAAATTTTTGAACCACCTAAACACATTACATTTCAAAAGATTTAATATGGTAAAAATTTTAAAAATAGAGACTACTGAGGCTACTGTTTTGGTATATTTGAATAAAGATTATTACTAATAAATAATGACTTATCTGAGTGGATATTTATAGAAATTAATAAACATTAGGAATTTTATAGCTAAATTGACACTATGAAAATTATACATGAACTAATAAGATATGACATTCATCCATGAACTGAAGAAGCAGTTTATAACCAGCGGTAGTTGTAAGAACTTAAACACATTACACAACCACTTTTCCCCTTCTCCATATTCATTGCCAACTTTTAACTTGACAGAAATTTTAGGAAAAGTTTTAGACCTCTGGGGAAGAGGCAAAATTAAATATTTAGAAAATCTTATTTAGTTATTAAGAGGTAAGGTGATCCTGAAAAAGAACCCAGTTGGGATTCTGGTAGCAGAAGCCTCACAGTGTCCCCGGCTTCACTTTTCCTTGCCCTATAGCTTAACAATAGATTGTTCCCAGCAGCTTGAAACATTTCCTGCCATAGAGAGTTGCCTGAAACAGACTGACCTAGACCTTGGACTATCCCCTGCCATAAGAAATTGCTCTGAAACATATGATTAATATCTGTATGCTTACTGATCACAATTCTTCTAGTTTAGTATACTTTTCAGATGACTCCCATCTTTGATCCTGGGTTGCTGATGCCACTAGAGGACCAGTTGCCAGAAGAATGGCTCTGTGTAGCGGAAAAGTGCCCCACCCTGGAACTGTCATGTAGCCCTAGAATAATGCCCAGATTTTATCTTAAATACTCTAAGCCAGACAGGCAGTTTTTGAGAGTGTTAACCTGCTGCCTTCTCAAATCACCAGTGCTCTTATTCGAAATATCCCAACTCTTGTATTGGTCTAGTGGCTGAGCAGTGCAGGCAGCTTGAGCCCTGGACTTGGTTGCCTTTTGGTTTAATTCCAGCTAACATTTAGGTTATTACAGAAAATAACTTGGAGTCAGAAAATCTATACTCAGAATTCATCTATGATGACTAATATGACACTCAGACACAAAATAAAATAATTAGAGATCAGACTCTCCCTAGTATCCCAAGTATTTAACACAAGGGCCTGGCATAGAGAAAACAATCAATTCTAGTTCCTTTCATTTTGTTTACATGTCAGTCTCACCTAAACTATGAACAGTTTAAAGCACATGTATTACTTTGATTTGGTTCCACTACATATATTGGGGGAAAAATTCACATAGTTTAAGTAAGGGAAAGTATTATTTTCCTCCCGTGTTAAAAAAATGTCTAGACTTGAAAAGACCTGGGATAATATGGCAGCTCCATTGTTGCTATCAGGATCCAGGATCCTATTAGTCAGCTCAGCCTCCTAGAGATGGCTTCTATTCTCAAGTTCACTTCATAGTTTCAGATGGCTGCTAGAGCTTCAGCTATCAAATCAAGAGTGCATAAAATTATAAGTGAAAGAAGAAAGTCACAAAAAAGTATAGTTATTTGTGGCAGTTATCAATTTATTGAGTCTCAGCTCCAAATACACTTTTTTATTTTTTGCCCTCTTTGTGATTCTAGTACTTGACCCTGTAAATGTACTTTTTTTTTTTTTTTGCCAATTTATTCAATATTATGCTTATCAATAAATGGTTCTACAAAGACATTGCAAATCTACATATTGTTTTTGGTGTACATGACAGCTGGAAAACTGGCATGTGAGTGGCCTTGTAATGCTCACATAAGCAGTACTCACAAACCCTTGCAGGCCTGTGTCACCCATGCCAGTCTCTCCACCAGCAGGCAGGCCACTCCTATAGGTCAGCTCTAGCCCATAACATACATACATCAAGGTTCTTAGTCACTAGAAGGTTGCTTGCTCCTTTGAGAGCTAAACCTTCTCCAAACAGGTCTAAATCTCAGGGGTGAGGGCAGAGTTCTTTTTAAATTCTTAAAGTCTTTCTTGATCATGTGAAGCCCCAGAGGTAGTAGCTGCTGTCTGTATTTGCTACTTCTGTACTCCTCAGAATCCTCTTTTATCTATTTTTGTGGTTCACTATCTTTTGTTAGTTAGAAACTTTTTTATAATAACTTTTCCTGTTCGAATTACTAGTATAATTTCTGTCTACTGAGAGAGCCCTGTCTGATTAACTATTTGATTACATTTATGTGAAGTTTAAAATCAGGCAAAACTAATATATGGTGATACTGGTTACCTCTGAGAAGATTATTGACTGAGATAGCCAGAGAGGTGCATTCGAAGATACTAGGAATATTTTATATTTTAAGCTGGGTAACAATTTCATGAGAGTGTATACATGTAGAAGTCCATTGACCTGTATGATTAAGGTTCATTCATCTTACTTTATGTAAATTATTTTTCGATCAAAATAGCTGAGGCGATGGGGAATCTATATTGTAAACTAGAAGAGAAGTATTAACTTCTGGAAGGATAAGAAAAGAATTTTTTATAGTGAACCAATCCTCTTTCACTCGTTTCCCAGTAGTATCACACTGCAGGTACTCTGAATGCCATGGGCCTGAACAAAGCTACATGGCCATAACTAGCTGCAAGAAAGTCAAATGACAGTGTACCTAGCTGAAAATCAGTGTTCTGTTAGCTAAAAAAAGAGCATGGGTGCTGGTGTAAGCAATTAGTAATCTTTGTCACAACAGGAACTATATTAAATACACTAAATATTTATTCAGTGATAGGCATAGTATTAAGCCTTGAAGGTGTAGCTAGATACAAACTGTCAAGGCCCCTGCCCTCATGAAGCTTAAATTCTAGCATTTGGCTCTTAGTAGACTCAAAACATATTTGTTGAGTAATAATGTAAATGATAAGAAAATGAGTGAATGAGTGAATAAGTGAATACATCATATTTGTTTCAATGGGAATAAATTACTTAAGGAACTGTAATCATAGCTATAATTTTGAGAATATCTGCCTCACTAGGGGAAAAAAAAAGGAGCTCTCTTTGACAGACTGGTAGGACTATATATGATACAAAACAAGTTTTAGAAAGCTATAAATTACCCCACAAAAGCAACTTCATGAAGGCAGGAGCTGAAGTTCTTCTACCTGGAGTACAGATCAATTTGTCACTTCTTCCAGATTTCATTTGGCTCTTCTATACCTCCCAGGCATATGGTTTTAAATATAATGTTTAAGAAAAGGCTTCAACTAAAAATCACAATAACCAAATTCCAGGACAACATACGCTGTCTGTGAAAGATAAGGAAGTATTTATAAACCAAAGGCTTGTCAAAAAATAGATGAGAACTCAGAGCCTCAAACCTGGGTGTAGCTGAAGAAGGGTCTCCTGAAACATTATTTGAGCTCTTATCACTGGGTAGCATACATACACAAAACTCCTTTATTTAAAAAGCTGAAATAGACAAGACCCACTACTTGTCTTTAGAGTGAAACATGAAGAAGACCACTGGCTTTGGATTTGGGGTTATCACTGCAGATGGCAGAATGGGGTCAGAATTTAAAGGGAAGTAGTTCATAAGATAAAAAGAGGAGAAAACAGTGAGATAGACACTGGCTATCATGTTATTTTTGTGAAAATGCTATATTGGAGCTTTTAAAAAATACATATTAATAAGAGAGAGGGTTTAATGAAAAAAAATTTCCAGAAAGACTGAACTACTGCTCCTTCATTGTATAGATATGAGCAATGAGCAATGACTTCTCCAAACTCAAGTTTTATTGACCATAAAATGGAGGTTTATAATATAATATGAGTGGTGGAGTGGAGGAGCAAACTTTCCTCTATCTTCAAGGTTCTTCTGGCTAGTCTAATAATCAAATAGAGATGATACAAATTAGCAAGAGAAAATAAACAAATTTAATGCATACATATGTATGGGAACACTGCATACGTGAAAGTCAGAGACCACACATGCACAAGAGGTTCAGAGATAGAAAGGAAAGATGAATATATAAGACATTCTAAGCTAGGGATGATGGAAGGTGTCATGGGAGCTTTAAAGGGTCACTGAAGAATGATAAAAAGAGCAGATCCTTAATAAATAGAAGTTTGTCCTGCCCCATAGATAGGTCAACAAAGGTTGTCACTGATACCTCTTATTATAAGCAAGACCCCTAATTCAAGTTCTTCTAAGTAGTTAAAAGAGAGAAAGAAGTTTCTCTTTAGTCTGTAGCTAAAGTTACCTTTAGCACAAAATAATCTGCATACCAAAGAGGCACATTCTGGAGTAACTCTTTTGAACCCACATAGTTCTCTTCTCTGAAACTTTTCTGGAAGATTCATATTGCAGAAGTTGAGTTGATAGATTGTTATAGATCTCATTAAATCAGTCTTAGTCTTGAGAAAAGTTTAGTTCACTTAAATAGTTGTGTCTCATTTAAGTTGTGTCGAGTAACAGTGATGTAGGTGAGCTCCCAAAGTTAAGTCTATGGTGCAACCAATTAGTTACTTAGTAAGAGGCATCTCTATGAAAACAAATTGTCAGGGCTCCAAGTTAACGACTGGAGCAGACTATAATCCTGAGTGCTGGGTTCTTAAGGCAGGCGGTCAAGAAGAAGATTTCTAGATGTTTGTCTTGAGTCCTCTTTGGAAAGAGTGAAAGCAGGCAGTTACAGTCTGATAAGTTCTTCTGATCTGCAGTTTGAATGTCTTGTGATGTATCTACAATAAGCATAAATAAACTGTGATTTCTCTGAAGTCAATATCTAGTTGTCCCGCTTTTTTATGGTTTTGGTAAAGTGCAATTTTAGTTCTCACTGATTCCAAGTCCATGGATGGGAAAATAAAAATGTTAATTTGCAGAATTGCAAGCAAACATTTAAGAAAACTAGCAAGATTCAGGATCCAGTACAATTTATGAGTAGAAAATTTAAAAAAAAAAATCAAAAGACAATCAACAGCACTAGAATCCACAAAAGTATATTATGGTTTCTATCAAAATTTTTCTCTCATTGGTACAGCTACTATGGAAAACAGTACAGAAGTTCCTCAAAAAACTAAGAATTGATCTGCCATATGATCCTGCAATCCCTCTACTAGGTATTTACCCTAAAGACTTGAAAACCCATAACCAAAAAGATGTTCATAGCAGCATTATTCACAGGAGCCAAGACATGGAAGCAACCAAAGTATCCTATGATAAATGATTGGCTAAGGAAGCAGTGGTACATATATACAATGGAATATTATTCAGCCATAAGAAGAAATACTGTCATTTGCAACAATCTGAATGGAACTCAAGAAAAAGTAGAAAATCACTTATCACTTATATGTGGGATATAAACCTAAAAGCAACAAATGAGCAGGACAAACAAACAGAGACTCATAGATATGGTCTAGTGGTTACCAGAGGACTATAGACTAGTTGTTACTAGTGGAGTTGGGGAGGAGAAGGGAGGTTGACAAGGTAAAGGGGGTCAAATATATGGTAGCTGCAGGAAACTGGACTTTGGGTGGTAAACACACAAGAGAATATATAGATGAAAATGATTTAATTGTATTAACCAATGTTACCTCAATGAACTTAACTAAAAACTTTTTTCTCCCTAAAATCACCACCATTTTTACCTGAGATAGCCAAATTAAGACTAATTTATTTGCAACATAAGTCTAGTTTCAATAAACTTGGCCTGATTATTTGTAAAAGTCCAACAAGAATAGTAATTAACCACATAGGCTCTTTTAAATCTTCTTTGCTGGAATTTTTCCTAAGAAATCTTTATACTGAACTTTAAAAGTCCTCTCAAGATCAGAAAAGCCAAGGCAAGGACTTGTCATTAGACATTGCCTGCAGTACCAAGTGAGTTCCTCTCTTCTTGAGGTCCCCCACACAGCTTGAGTTTCTTTCTTTTCATCTTTGAGTTTCTTTCTTTTCATCTCTCAAGAAGCATTCTTCATTCCTTACCTTGAAAGACTGCTATGAACCATGTAAACAAAGTACTAGATGTATTCCCAAGGGACCTCTATTGGCTTCTAAAGTCAGTCTTAATTTCTTAAAGCTTTCTGGTCATATCTAAATCTATGCATGTCTCTCTCAAATATAACATTTCAGTCAAAGCCTCGGTAATAAAACCAGTTTCTTTTTATGTCCTATTATAAAGATAACAGATTCTTATTAAACTTGTGCAAATAACTATTGCCATAAAAATAAAAACACTCAATCACTGAGAGTTTCAAAATTCTGAAGAGATCAAATAGAGAGAAAAAAGAAATAAATGTTCTAATGCTGCTTGCAAAAGTATAATTGACCAAATTACTCTAAGTCACAAGTAGATTAAGAGAAAAAAAATTATTTATATCTGGAAGACAAAAGATTTTTAAAATTAGCAATATTTCAAATAAAAAGTCATAAAATTGTAATCCTTCTCATTAATTCATTCAGTCCTCTGTAATTAAACTTGTATTTTTTAAATCCAGCTTTTTCCATTAGCTTTCTCAATCTTTCCTGATAAATTGAGAGAGTTAGTGTCAGTGATAATTCCAAGAAGTTTGCAAGCCTCTTCATTAAGTCTCATATGGTATGTTCAGTAAAATGAGTGCCTTGATCACTAGAGGAGGCCTACCTTCGGAAGATATTTTTTAAGTCTTTTTTTGCCATTGTAAGGTCAATCTGCTTTGCAGCAGGGGAACACTTCATCTAGTCCAGAAAACATACAAAAAACAACAAGAACATATTAATAACAGTTGAATGAAATCCAGCCCAAATGTACTGTGGATGAGGAAATGCAACAACCAAAAAAAAAAAAAAAAGTGCCAGGAAGCTGGGATGAACCAAGTGGCTATCTTGGGTTCCCTAAAGCTTTGACTATCCATTTAATTTACAGTCATTTACCTATCTTAATTTCTCTGATTCAGGAACAGACTATTGCAAGAACAATAGTATTACAAAGGTCTGGCAATGAGGGATCACCTTTGCAAAAACAGAATGAACTTCATTTACATGTGCTACAATCTGATACTCAGGTTTGGTCCTTTTAGTGTTCCCCTCAACTTTGATGACAGACATGAATGTTAAAACATCTCAGATTTCCAGCAATTTCAAATATCTTTCTGGAATATTTATAACATATATGTATACAGATACATGATAAAGAAGGCTGACTATTATTTTTTATTTGACAATGTTTCCTATGCAGCCTCAACATACCAAGTAGGCCTAATTAGCTTAATATTTCTCCTTTGCAAAGAGAGAAAACAAACTTTTTGAGGTATTCCAGTGCAGAACACCTTTGTAGGCAGAAAACTTTTTCACAATATCAATAGTAAACCAATAGTTCAAGAAACTTTTATTTTGAGCAGAGAGAGAAAACCAAATTCTAATTTTGCATCAGATTACTTTTGATACTTAAATTCATATATTTGATTAAATTTATTTCAATTCTATTCAACTTGGCATCATATATTTTCTTTCTCAAGATTCCTTTTCCATAAACTTTCTACAACTTTCTGTGTCCCTTTTAGGGCACATTCTTGTTTTCTCACTCATTCATAGTTAATTGGGACAAAACTACCTAATTTTCCTTAAGAAAAACACATTTCCCTATCTCATACCTTTTTTTTTTTTTTTGGCCAAAAGATATCTTATTTTTCTTTATACACAGTTGTTTTCATTATTTTTTTTATTTCTGTAGCTTTAATTATATATCTTAGAATTCTTAACCTTAAAAACTTTAATTTCTAGAGAAAACTAAGAAGTAAACAAATGTGAACTGTTATGCAAGTATTTTTTAGATCAATACATTTTATGAACACATTTAATGATTTCTAGAAATGTATTCCTTCAGAGCACAATTTTTTTTTTTCTGGCACGAGACATGTTTACTAATAGACTGAAATATCTTTCTATATAATAAGAAGCAAAAAGTAGATAAACTTATTTTTCATAGTTAATGTTTTATTATTTTATTTTATTTTTCCCAATTTAGAAGTTTTTAAAATTTTTTATTTAAAATAATTCATTATCTGGCCTTGAGGGCAGGATCTATAGTGACTCAAACCAATAGTATGGACACAAGAGGCATTTCCCAAAAGAGAGTGGGAAATGATGCAATCCTCTCAAGAAAGTGTACTCCCAGAGTTAACCTAAGAAAGATGGGGAGCCCTGTCTCAAAATAGCTGTTTCAAAACACAGGAAATCATGTGCTTTCTCTTCTTGAAAAGAATAAAGTTTAAATTTCTTAAGCTGAATCCACAGCCTCCTTGGCTGCCCATGAGATGTATATGCATCATTCAGCTAGTGGAGATAATGGACTATCTCTGTAAGGAAGAAACTCTCTTGAGAGCTTGTCATGGCTGAATAGAGAACAAGGTGCACCATGGCAATTCACCTTCTAGATGATAGAGTCCATAGAAAAAAATATTCTCACTCATCATAAGGCCAAGCTCTCAAGACATATAACAAGGTAAAAGGAAAGAAACCAGACAGGGACAGAGTAAAATGAAACCAAAGAGTACTCACACCAAGTTACCAACAGTTGCTAGCCCAGGAAACTAGTTACAAATACTTCCCCTAAAATCTAAATTTAGAAGAAAGAAACATGATAAGAACACTTACTTTTTGCTGCTCTCTGTCAGATGTCCCTGGATCTCATCTGCAGTATCCTCTTGGAGAAGTGGTAGAGGTCCAGCAAGTGAGCATATCCTGCTCACAATGCTAACTGCAGAGGAGGAACAAACTTCCCTCTACCTTCTAAGTGGACACGAGATAAATTATATGAGAAGATAGCTAAATTTAATACATATTATATATATGTATGAGAACCCTGCATACATTAGTGAGTCAGAGACGTCACATGCACAAGAGGTTCAGAAATAGAAAGGGGCATCAAGGTATATCGACATCTTGAGGTTGGAATGAGGTAATAAACTTTGAGAGCTTCAAAGGATCGTTGTAGGATTATAAGAACAAACATTTAATAAACAAAAGTTTGCCCTGCCCTATAGATGAGTCAAAAAAGTTATGTCTGACAATAGTTTATTATGGGCAATGCCTCTAATTCAAGTTCTAGGTAGTGAAAGGAAGAAGTAGAAGTTTCTTTTGAGCCCACCATTAAATTTGCCTTTAGTTCAAAGTAATTTGCATACCACTGAGACATACTTTAGGGTGGCATTTCTTGAACCCCCATAATAGTTGCAAAAAATAAAATTTCGTGAAAGACAATTAAAATTTATCTGCCAGATAGGTACTCATTATTGTTTTAAAAAGTTACGACTGAATCATAAATCATAAATTGTGTTGCCATTTTCCATCTGAAAATCAGAAGTTCTAATAGTCTGTAGCTTTTCAACCAGAACTTCTGTGTTTAGTCAATTCATTTTATAATGAGATGGAAATGTTGCTGTAATAATGCTCAACTGAAGTGGAATGGTTAGTAATACGATGTTATGGTATAAAGAATGCTGAATAGTGCTATGTATTTATTTATTCACTTATTTACATATGCTCTGACATTCTAAAAAAAGAATTTGAGGCAATTTGCAGTAGAAACACAATAACATAAATAAAACATAAATGAAAAAAGAAAAAAAACAGTACCAGAGCAAAGATAAATTAG
Source organism: Macroglossus sobrinus (assembly GCA_004027375.1). Classification (NCBI taxonomy): domain Eukaryota; kingdom Metazoa; phylum Chordata; class Mammalia; order Chiroptera; family Pteropodidae; genus Macroglossus; species Macroglossus sobrinus. The sequence continues at coordinate 217,799 of PVKZ01001010.1, forward strand.
AAGAGTTCATCATGACGTGGAGGAAAATAAAATAAAGAAATGTATTCTATAATAGATTACACAACTGCTATAATTTATTTCTCAATTTGTATCTGAGCTTTCCTGAAACAAAGACGAAAGGAAGAGATGGACAGTTACATGGCTTTTCTTATCTAAATGGAAAAATAAAACCATACTATTTCCTCAGAAGGATGAAAAATCCAAAGGTCTTAATTATAAAATGGGTATATAATCTTGGATAAGCCAATGTTTCTGGGTATCTCTTTATGAATTAGGAGCTGAAGGAATTGGCAAGGTGATTGAGTTCTAACTAACAATGCAAGTGGATGTAATATGTGTCCTTTTCAGAGCAAATGTTCTATGGGTGACCATCTCTGTCTCTTGTCACCAGGTGCAAGGGAATTCTCAGAGTTCCCAGGCTGGGTTCTGTCTTAAGTAGACTCTGAGCTGAGTATTTTTTAGGAAGTGCCTAAGGATTAATGCCTGTTGAATAGAGGGGGGAAAGCAGAAGTGAAAAGAGGGATAAGTCAAGCTACAAAGCAGGCTTGTTGTTAGCTTTGGCTGACTCCATGGGACCTTGGGAGCTAACACAGCCTTATAGATGCAGCCTATGTTGAGCAAAATGGTTACTATACTCACTGCAATCAGTCTCTGGAGGTGGCTCTACAAAGTAACCCTTGTTAGGAAGCTCTCTAGAGCTGAGGCAAATCTTAAAGAGGATGACATCTGAAGACACTGCCAACTCCTGGGGCAACAAGTCCTTCTTTGAAAGTGGATCTGTGTAGTTCATCTCCATATCCACCACACAGGGTGAACTTCGAAGTCACAAGCTACACATGGCTGAGTCCAGTACAGCATCCCTACCCTCCACTCTGTTAAACTGAACCCCTTAAATTTAAAATATATCTGTTACAGCAGCTAGTATTTTGTTATTTAACACACATATACTCTTTAGACATTTCTAACACTTTAATAAAACAAAGTGTATGGTGCCTATGTACTAGAATGGATACTCCTAGTTCATTAAATTGAGAATTGATGCAGAGTCTGAACATAGCTGTGAGGCTAACAGAGTTTGTCATCGTGGCCTCAGCTTTTCCTCTGTAACTTTCTCAATCTTCCATTCCCACTACCAGCCATTCTCCAACTTATTTCATAAACCCAATATGTACTTTCAGGCTCCTCACACTTGCTACTTTTTAAAAACTTTCCTTTAATATCTTTGTAAACTCAGCACTATTTCTAATAAAAATTATAGCAAGCTTTTTTTTCCCCTGAGGAAAATGCATTTTTTAACTCCAGGAATGAAGGGATGTAACCATTATATGAATTTTAATACATAGTGAAGGAACTTTTGGATATCGAGAACTTAACCAGTCTATCCAGGAGTATATAGCTGTTTTTTTTTAAGATCAAGTCTCTTTTTAACTGCATGACTCCAAGCCTGAGACCTTTATGGCCTTAGGGTACATCAGAGTAGGAATTAAAATGTGGTCATAAGAATTATCCATATTTTTCTCTGAAGAATCTTGTAGGAATTCTAAGTAATCTTTTCATACCTTTCTGTTTTTTTCCTCTCATCACTGATGTCCATTACCCAAGAACCCACATGAACCATGTCTTACCTCTTTAGCCATGGTCACATCAAAGAGGCTGGCACTTATGGCAAGGATGCTGTCTTTAAGAACTGTCGAAGTGCCCGAGGTGTTGGTTTGGTGGAGTACACTATTAGAGTGTTCTCTAGCTTGGAGCTGCTGTTCAAGGGAAAAAAATGGAAAAAGCCTCTTCCATGCTAAAACTCATGTTCTTAAGTGGACGTCATTGTTTCACCCTCATAATCAGAAGAATTTCCTGTAAAAACACAGTGCCTCATGAGAAGCTACAAAGATTTAGCGTAGTATAGCTCCTATCTCTATCGTTGTCATTTCTCAATTCTAGGATATGAATCAGCTGGACTTCACTGGGCTGAGCCATGATAGGCAACTACTCTCTGGGAAACATGCCAAGTTACCTCCTTTAACTCATTTTGTCATTATAAAATATATTCTCTCATTCTCATTTTACTAAGAGCTCTCATTAAAATTGACTTCTCCTAGCATCCATGCTACTTCATGTCTAAATATATTAATTCCAGTTTAGAATTAGGTTGGGACTTTCATTTTATATACAAAGAAGTAAATTTAAGAAACAAGTTAATAGCATTATTAATATAATAACAGTTAACATTTATTGAGGGTTAACTATATGCCAGCTACTGTGCTAAGCATTTTCTGATTTAGCTACTATCAAATCTTATATAAAAGTTATTATTATTTTTTTTACCACTTAAAAGAGTAAACTGAGGTACAGAGAGTTAAGTAACATGCCCAAGTATATAAATCTAGTGATTTGCTGAGCCTGGATATGAACCACAAAGCTTAAGTTTGCAACTCCTGACTTCTGCAGATAATCACAAGACATTGGCCTTCAAAATAGCATGTTCTGATTAAAGAACTTGAGCATTAATTTCATTCAGTGTGGTTAAACAGATGTATACAACTTGATTAGCCCTTCAGATTTTGTACTATCTTAAATGGATATCAAAAAAAAATGATCTTATGAGCCAAAATAATGAGAAATTCTACCAAGGACAGAACATCCTTTTTGTTGGGCTTTTGTATGATTAAATGCACTGGTATTCACCTGGTCTCTTTCACAGAATCTGAACATCTTTTAAGCTCAAAGTCTCTTGAATCTCCTGAGACACTAGTACAGAGGATAGGTAACTAAGTAAAAAAAGAGGATTATTTCTGATGGACACCAGGAGACTGGAATATAGGGGGGAAAAAAAAAACCCTTGGTTACCCAGGGAAGGACTGGGTAACCAAGAGGGAAAATACCTAAAATAAATTTCATTATCTAGTCAAAGGTAAGCTCTGATCCTAGATACTTATCAGACATCTTGTGCTCAACATTTTCGAAGCTTACTATATTCAATAGTGTCTTTCAATTCCCACACTATGTGATATCTCTGCTATTTGATACCTCTTCTTTCTTCATGCCATCTCAATATTTCCCTCCCCAGTGCAACTCTGGGTGGTCAATTTTTGCTGTAACAACAAACAATCCCCAAATAAATGGCTTATAAAACAAGTATTTATTTCTTGTTCACATTACATGAGGGTTGCAGATTGGTTATAGTTTTGCTGGGCTTCATATATCTTCTCATTTTGGGACTCATGATGTTTAGCTACCATCTGGCCCATGCTGCTAACATAATAGAGAGTAGAAGCAAAGGAAACATAGCCATTCCATGCATACTAATTAAAGCTTTTGCTCAGATGTGATATTTGCTATGTTTGCTAACAATCCATTGGCTTAAGCAAGAGAGTATATATACTTTATCTATTGTGATGGGGGTGGGTATAATAGCATGGGGAAGAAATTAATTATTATAAAAAACAATCAGATCTATACTAACTGGATCTCCAGCAATTTCTCCGACCATTTCTACCCATTCACAAAACCTTTTCTTCTCTGTCTGACCATCTCAAAACGCTGTGTTCACTAGACTTCTGTCCTTGCTGCCTTTCCCTCTCCCTCTGCATGTTCTCCTTAAGGCAGCCTGATTTTATATTCTTGGTATCAGCTACTAATATTCTCAAACCTATATCTTTAGTACCACTTTTCTCTTTGATTTCAGGCACCTGTTTTTCCTATATATTGAATACCTCTGCCTAAATATCTTTCCAGTAACATGAACTCAATTTCTGCAAAACCAAGTTTATTATATGTCCTGTTTGTGCTTTCCTTGCATGCTCTGAGTTATCTACTACAAACTATAGTCTTTCTATATGTTAATCTTAAATACAAAGCCTTAACCCTTTTTTCTCCTTCTCTCCCTAAATTCAAGTACTACAATGTCCTCCTTTAAGTTGGCCCCACTTCTCAACTGAAAACGGTCTTAAGCTATACCTTTATTGTTCTGTCTACAGGGAGCCACTGTATCACGTTTCCAAATGGTCTTCCTTCTCTAGCTTATCCAGATTTCAATATCTTCTCTTCAGATCCATTAGAGTGACCTTTCTAAAACAAAATAATCATGTCATTCTTCAGGTGACAGACCTTCAGTAATTCTCCATTATGCCATTCATACTGTTGAAACCACAGGAGTATACAGAGGTGCCTATGGACTAACAAGAGGAGAAAGACTTGACATTTGTATACTCCCTTTTTATTTAGCCATAGAAACTCTATTTTAGATAGGCAATCAATACTATTTAAATAAAGGATTCCTAAAATATCAAGCCAACAGACAGATGGATAAATGTACTTTTACAATCCCTCACTTGTAAGATATAAGCAAATTTCTTAAAGAAGAGACTGAATCTCAACACTTCATAGTTGAGATTCAGTCTCTTCTTCTAACTACATCCCCTGCCATGTGTTGTTCTTCCCAAATCCCACCTCATACACATCCTTCTTGTCAGGACACCAGCCACAGTGAAAGACTTAGTTCAGTTGTCTTGGCAAGAAGTGCTCTCTTCTTTTCATTAATTCCACCAAGACAACTCCTGCTCTGAACTTTAAGATCCAACCTCAAAGGAAGCCTTTGCTAACCTGCTTATATTTTTTCACAGCCAGCCCGGGCAGTTAACTGTCTCCCTTTTGGTTCTTGTAAAACCCTTTTAAGTAGTGTTATTTACTCTGAATTATTGTTTGTCTGTTTGTTTGCTTTGTCTCTGAAGTACTTGGAAGTTTCTTGAACATAAAACACCTACTTGTCCTTATATTCTTAGTTCCCTGAATAATGCTGGTAGAGAGCAAGTTCTCAAATAATATTTATAATGGGACTGAATTAAAGCATTTATCTTAGTAAAGCACACTATCTTCAACCAGTGCCCTATAAAACATTAGTTGTTTTTTGAATTCTGTAATGGGCATTTGCCATTGTCAATATCACTGAATAGCTCTTAAATTTCCTTTTGATATTTGGCGTTTTCTTTCAAGAGGAAAGCCAGAAATCACTCTTTGCCTCTCTTTCAGTTAGAACATAGGCATAAAACCCTGACTCTACATATTAGAAGACATCTCATGAAACTGAACCAGAAGTGAGTAAGGTAAGGAAATGTAGTTTCATCTTTGGGTGAGAGAGTGGTGAAAGCATGTGTCTTCTTAAGGATGGAAGTAGTTAAGCCACTGATATTTATTCTCCAAAACTACTGGTATGTATTAGAGCAAAGACAATAGAGTTTTCCTGATGCAGCACCCATAGATTTGAGCCTGATTCTTTGCTCCTTCCAAAGTTTTTGTTTATTATGCAAAATAATCATATAATGTCCTATATATCTATTAAAATTAATCAATATAAAAATCCTAGTTCTGAGAGGTTATCTCTCATCATCTAGATTGTAATGCCAGCAAAAATTGTACATCCTCTTCTCTGGCCTTATCTCACCTTGCCCAGTTTCTAAAATTCTTCCATGGAGGTTTCTGAAATTGGTGGGTAATAATCATCAAAATTCCCTATATCTTCTATGTTGTCATTTATATATTCTCTGTGTCTTCTTGTTTTAATTAATAATTGGTTTTTCCCTGAGGTATTGCTTCCTCTGTAGCCCTCTTTCTCACTCCTGCTACTCTGGGGCCTGGAAATAGTAAAGATACCCTCCTTTTTCCTCATTTATTTCTAGAGAATTGTCCCTTCCTGTTCCCTAAACCTACCTCAGTTTTTCCGCTCATACCATTAGATTATAACACCTACTATCTCACTTACTAACAGATATTCATATAATTTCACTCATATATAGATTTCAAACTTAATTCATCATCACTCCTTTTAAATGACTAGTTACAGTTCCTACTTGTTTTAATACACATTTGCCCTGGTCCATCTTTCTGGCTTCTAAGTTTCTTAACCTCATCTAGTAATTTGATCTTCTACTCATTCTTAGCCACTGTCTCCCACTCTTACATCTTAGACATTTTCTTAACCAATAACAGCATACTCTTCTTATTTCAAACACCCTGCTCTCCAACAACCACATCTTATCTTTCTATCTTGTTCTAAGACTCCAACACTCCAAATTTTTAACCTACCCAAGCCCTTAATCAATTGACCTTATCACATTTCACTGTTTCTTATCTCCAAAATATCTTGATTTCTCCATTTACCCATTTTATATTCCATAGTTTTTCATTGTAATTACCCCTTTGCATGCACCCACAATACCCTTCTCTTTCTCTTTTTATTGTATTCTCCTTCAAGAATCAAATTAATTTGGAATATTTTTCAGTTTCTTTAGAGATATTTAATACTATACAGAAACACTTTTAAACTAAAAGCAAATAAAAATAATTGATTAAAGTCAAAGCTATATAGTTTATTTGCAAAAATGAAAGCTATAATGCTGATCTTTATGGTATTTGAGCTATAGACAACCTTTCAGAGAAAACTGACTGATCTCTTAAGGAAGAAATGTTGGGAAACAAAAGAATCATCTAGATATTTTGATATAGTTCCCCTCCATAAAGTTCAGAGAATAACAGCCTCTTCACAAAACCAAGTAGTATAGGCTAGCTTTCTAAGAAAAATACCTGTAATGGCCTCTTCCTCTCTCCTCCCTTTTCTCTTTCAATCCTGCTTAACTTGCCTTGAGTATAATCTCTTGGTTCCTCACACAGGGATCTCTATCCAGCTTTAGTGCTCTCTCTGGCCCCCTTGGAATTATCTATTTTCCTCAAGACATGAGATATCTAATATAGAAGCTACTACCCACATGTGGCTATTTAAATTATAATTAAAAGTAAATAAAATTTAAAATTTAGTTTTTTAGTTATACTAGTCACATTCCAAGTGCTCAGTAGTCACATGTGGCTAGTGAGTACTATACTGGACAGAACAGAATGTTACAGAACATTCTACCATCCAGAAAGTTCTACTGTACAGCACTTCTCTAGACCCTCAGGATCCCACTTCTGGAATCTTGAGTTTTTAAAAATATGTTCATTTTTCAGCCTTTGCCTCAGATTACAATTCCAACTTTAGTTTCAGCCCCTGGAGCCATAATATTAAGTTTGGTCAACTTTTGGTCAGAACAAGATATCAATTAGATAATGCCAAATCTGCTTTCAGATTTTTATTTATATTAGGACTGGTTATGATGTTAAAGTCACAGTTTGTTGGAGAACAGTGAAAAGTACTGATCCAAGGGAGCTCACTGTATAGGAGAATTGCAAAGCCCCAAGTTTGGAGAAAACAAGTAGTAAATTTTATGGAAACTATTCAGTTAATAAAACTTCAGAGAAGGAGAGAGACTAATCAAATAAACAAAACAGGTAGGACTGTGGAATAGTTTGCTTCCTCGTCATCACCTGACCGTGATAGGAATTTGACTCCATAGAATCACAGGTTTTCCTCACATCTGTACTGTGTGAGGTCCATTTATCTGTGCTATGCCAGTTGTTTTTTTTCTAAGGAGAAAAACAAAACAGTAATTGAAGGCAAGGATACTCCTTGGGCAACGGGCTGGATAGCAGTTTTGTCTGGGTTTACACTCCTCACCAAGTCAAAAAAGGGAAGAATGTGACTAATACATAACAAGACAAACATCCTTGGGCTAGAGAGCAAGAGCTACTGGGTAAATGTTTGAAATTTCTGTTTTAAAAGGAAACTAAGATGCTCAGAATCCAGGCTGAGAGAAAGCAGATTGCTCCTTCTCCCACAGAAGTGCTGACTGAGGGTTCCCAAGTGGCACCATACCGATGGCAGCTGCAGCTTAGAATTCTCTCTGTGAACTTAAATCACCTAAGAGAGGAGGGCTTGCCAAGACTCACGGATAGAACACAAGTGTTAATGGAGGGGATTGGCTTATTTATCAAGAAACAGGCCTTAAGTGAAGGATCTGGTTTTTAATTATAGAATACAAGGCCTCATGAAGAATAAGAGAAGAGCCTTGGAGATTCTGACTTCCTAAAATCACACCATAAAGTCTATTTCTAAGTTCTAAACTATCTACTAGCCCGGAGGAAGAGAGAACTGAGCAATTATGCTGACCACTGAAGTCACTCTACCGGTGGCTATTCTAAGAAAATCAAGTTGACAGAGGTCATAAATGTCCCAGTTTGCTTTAAATTCAAGCAACAAGTTTCAGAAAAGCCAAATTTTTATATCATTCCCAGGATCAAATTAGTATATTAAATGATACAAAATGGAATTCAAACTATTAAAAAAAAAAATCTAAAAAACAGTGGATAAGAAAAAGTCCCAGGCCTTAAAAACCTTCAATGCTCTGTAAGGCTCAGTTATTTTATTTCAGAAACCTGGAAAGAAACTATTGACTTCCTCAAAAATAAGCAAAGGCCAGCTAATTCCTTGAGGCAATTAACAGCTTTATTATTTAACATTTCTCAAGGGCTTATACATGTGTTGGCACAGAACCCCTCCCAAAGGTGGAACATTGATTTGAGGCCAGAAACATAGAAGGAAGGGAGAAACATTAGCATGGGCTGAAGAACTGTCTATGTGTCTTGACTGGTTTGTGTGGAGGAAGTAATGACATCATTCTGACCCCTGCTTTCACTATCTCCTCTCAGTGTAGACTTCCTGAGCTTTGAGGAACCATTTGAGTGAGGCCAGCACAAACCTGCCATAATTAAAGCACTTACAAAGGAAAGAGTACTGTGTTAGCTTCTCTCGCATGTATGATTTTATAAATGCTTTATAACAATCTTGAAAGGCATATACTATTTATTATTCCAAATTTCAGATGCAGTGATTTAGGTAATGGGTTCAAGCTTTTGCAGCTTGATAGAGTGGAGCTAGAATCAAACCCAGGTTTTTATTCTGTCCTTGTTGTATTATGGAAACTAGAATTGTCCTCATTGTGTACAACATATAGGAACATGATTCTTAACTACAAGTCTCTTCTGAATAATTCTAATTTCCACAAAATCCCACTCAGAAGAGTTTTGTAGGTGAAGAATATAATTCTATTTATTTGCTTATAATGTGAACTTTTCCCAGAAAGAATGTAAAGGGAGACAAATGGAGAATTGAATACAATATTGTACTAGACTCAACAGCAGGTACATGCAGTAACCCTGGCCCTCTGCCAAGCTGTCTCCAAAAGTCACAGGAATTCCTAGTCAGGTCTGTAGACTTCCTGGATTTTCAGGAATTCAACTGAGTAGAAACCTAAAATATTTCATTTCTTATAGGCATTAAAGCAAGTGAATGAAGTGGAACTGTGGAGTCCAGGACCTTAAGCATCCAGATATGCTGCTCAACCCTTGGAAACAATGTTGCAAGGAGGACGGTCATTCAGGCTTACAATCTGAGAACTATGCGTTAAACCATAAGTGACCAAAGGGAGCTAGACCTTCTGTTATTCACATACCAAAATGAGACTGCTGAGTTACTTTTAACAAAATAAAGGCTGTAATAGAGCTCACACCAATTAGTTATTGTTCAGCAAAAGGTTCCTGGGAATATCTCACAGGAAGTAGATAACATCATCTGAGAAAACAGCGGGAAATATATCAAGATGTGGTGAACCACTCTCATTACTACTTAACTCATTATTCTTCAAGCCACATAGTTAAAAAAGTTGCTTGTTATTATTTTTAGCTGCTAGGATGTAGCTTCCTGCTCTGCGTTTTAATCACAGGTGGTGACTGCTTGAGAAAAAGTTGTTAAAGAAAATGTCTTGTCACAAGCTAATGAATGACTTAGCATGGAAAGTCCTTTGAAGTAATGTTTGAAACAGAAAATCTTCCCTTGGAAAAAGCATTTACCCTTAGATTTGCAAAGATGTGAAGCAATATTAGATGAATGCCTACTATATCACGACCATGGGAGATAATTACTATTATGTTCACTTTACATGTGAGAAAGCTACATTCGGACTGTTGTAAGAAATTGCTAAGATCACATAGCCAGTATGGGATTTCAGAATGAGCCACCCCAAGATATGCTCTGTGGCATATGAATTATGAGCTAAAGGCAACATTAACCATAATAAGCTCAAGAGAAAGTTCTACTTCCCACCCCTTTAACTACCTAGAAGAATTTAAATTTCCCATAATAAGATATTATCAAAGATAAACTCTTGACCTATTTATGGAGCAAGACAAACTTTTTTTTTTTTAAGCATCTGCCCTTATCATCCTGCAATTATCCTTTTAAGCCCACAAGATACCTTCCCTCATTCCTAGCTCAGGATTTCTTATATATCTATCTTCTCTTTCTATCTCTGAACCTCTTATGCGTGGGTGTTTTGACTCATGTAGGCAGGCTTTCTATACATATGTATGTATTAAAGTTGGCTATCTTCTCTTGCTAATCTGTCTCATCTCTATCTGATTATTAGATTAGCCAGAAGAACCTTGAAGGTAAAGGTTGTTCCACTCCCACACCAGTAAATAAAGAAATATTGTTTTTTTTTATTTTTAAAATTTTATTGAGATATACTTATACAGTATTATGAATAAACTGTATTAAAATAAAAAGTAGAGCTAATGAAGTTTTGCATGTGTTTACATCCATGTAACCACCATCTAGCTCAATATATAGAATTTTTCCACATTGTAGAAAGTTTCTTTTTTTTTCTTTTCAATGTGCAACACAGAGGTAATATCTATTCTTACTTCTATAAAAATGAATTAATTATTCTTATTCTTAAACTTTATATGACAGAAGACTACAAAGTCATTCTAGTTATCCTGGAACCAAGGGGTTTCATGGCTATAAACTTTTCAGTGCTAAAATCAAGAGAGGTGATCATCCTTGAATGGAGTTATACAATATAGACAGTTTTGTGTGTGTGGTTTCTTTTGCACAACATAATGTCTGTAGATTCATCCAGGCTGTAGATATAAATACTCATTTCTCTTGGTAGTAGAATTGCTAGGTAATAAGGTAATCATATTTAGTTTTAATAATACTAGTAGTAGAATTGCTAGATCATAGGGTAATGATATTTAGCTTTACTGATACTGCCAAAATAGTCATAGCAATTTATACTCTTATTAGCAAGTTATAAGAGTTTTAGTTGCTCCATATCCTTGCCAACACTTTGTATGTCAATATTTTTTAATTTTAGTCATTCTTGCAGTGTGATAGAGTACTAGTACATATATTCATGCCCTTGTGTAGTCTCCTACCACATTGACTTTGGTCTTGGCTGTGTGATTTGCTTTAGCCAATAAGACATTAGCAAGTGTGATACAAGCAAAAGTTTAATAAACACTTGCATATTGGGAATTGAACACGCACTGTGACATATCTGACTCACCATATAAAGGTGTCTACCTATGTTGCTGGAGAGACCACATGGAGAGGTCGAAGGAAGCAGAAATATTAGCGTGGCTACACAGCTGGGTCTCAGCTGTCCAAGCCATCCTAGCTGAGGTGCCAGTCATATGAGTGAAGAAGCTATCTTGTAAGTCCAACTTCAGCAAACACAATATTGAGCAGAACTGCCCAAGTGAGTCCAGTCCAGATGAAGAATTGGGAAAAATAATGATTGTTATTATTTTAGGCTGCTAAGAAAATGTGAATAAATTAGAGACTTTAGTTAATAATAATGTATCTATTTTGGTTTGTTAATTATAACAAATGTACCATACTAAAGTAAGAAGCTAATAATATGGGAAACTGTAAGGAGGTATATGGAAACTTTCTAAATTTTCCACTCATTTTTTATGTAAATCTAAAACTTTTCTAGAAAAATAACACCTATTGATTTAAAAAAATACATGCAGTGTTCACCTCCCCTTTTTACCCAAACTCAAAGGGAAATATACTCAATAATATTGTGATAAGTTTACATAATAACAGATGGTTACTAGGATTAATGGGGCAATCACATTGTATATAAAAATCTTGAATCACTATAATGTACACCTGAAACTAATATAACCACCATATAAGATCATATACCGACTATACCTAAATAAAAATATTTTTTAAATACATGCAGTAAACACAGACACAATGCTAGTATTCTTCTTTAATGAGTTCATGCTTCTGAGTATCAAAGCTTAATTTCCCACTGATTTTGATCTAGTAAAACCACTCATCTCAAAGACACCTATTTGATGTATCTCAGAAATAAGTTACAGATTGCTTAAGGCAAGAACATGAGTTAAATTGAGCAGCACTCAATATGTTTTGGGATAAACAATTCTTAAGACATTATATTATGCAGCTCATTTCATAAGATGAACTCATTTTGGAAACTGAATTAGAAAGCTAGGTGAATGTGACCACGACCACTCTATGTGCTAAAAAAGAATAATATTAAAAATACCCAGAATCCATAATACATATTTCAATCATGACATTACTGAACATCTAAATCATGTTTATAAAATACATTCATTAGATTCAGCTTGGTTTACTCTAGTAATCAATGCATGATAAAACCATCCATGTGACTTAAATCTCTGAGGTGGTTTTGAGTAAACAATTCTTTCATGAATATCACAGAGGTAAATGTCATCTTATTAATATAGATTTTTTTAAGCTTCCAAACTCAGAACAGCTTTAGCAACTATTTCTAAGTAGTTAAAATAAAACAGGAAAAATCAAATTGTTTTTTTCCAAAAGTTTACATTCTTTTTTTTCATTTTTCATTATTTAAATTTATCTTAACTTTTTGCTGTTTTATTATGTTGCCTTGACTTCAAAACTGTCAACTTTGTTTGAAGTGTTTGCAAACACTTTCTAAGGCATGAATACTTTAACTGTAACATAATTTTTGAAATAAGTGAGTTAAACCAAGTATTCTGTTTCTTCTGCTATATTTCCAAACCATGTGTGCAGTTAGGTTGGAATTATAGGACTTATCCTGTCTACAGATTATGAACAGAAATTACACATTTACTTTTAGACTAAGTCAATTAGAACATACGTTCCTCTTTTATCTTTTTTCTTTCCTTAGATAGTGACCATTTGGCACAACTACAAAATGACATGGCATTCATTATTCTAGGTCTCTGAAAGGCTATGTGGAACAGAGTCCTCTGCTCACTGACTTGAGGTAAGTAACCCAAGTGAGAAATAAACCATTGTTATGTTAAGCCACCGAGATTTCCGAGTTAATTAGTTACCATAGCACAACCTCTCTTTTCTAAATACAGACTTAATGCAATAGGAGTAAAAATGTAAACTCTATAGATATAGGCAAGTGAAAGTAATCTTTTCTTTCAATAACTATTCTCATTTTTGCCCTGGATCTTCAGTCTAACATCTCAGAAAATGAGGTAAAATGGCTAAACTAAGAAATGATAAGCTTAGACTATCTTTTTGAGGTTAACTCAGCCTCATGTAATATTCAGTTCAAAGTTCAAACTCCAGTCATAACCATTTCTCCTCTCTCAACAGGGTCCACCTTTCTTCTTCCTGAGACCAGGTCTGCATTCAGAATGAACCTTATTTATCCTCATGGACTTATGAAGAGAAGATTCAAATGCACAGCTTCATTGGGTGCTCTATCTTGGACCCTGTAGAAATGTGGTTGGTTTGCTCTGGTACCTTTGCTGGTGTCCACTAGTGTAGTCCTACTTCTGCTTGGACTTCCAAGAGTTATACTGGCTCCTGACACTAAAGTCATTGGTGACTGCAACCTACCACCATGAGGTTCCTAGGCTCTGTAGAGAGGGTCGGCAGACTGTTTCTATAAAAGGTCAGGTAATAAATATTTTAGGTTTGCAGGTCACATACAGTCTTTCTCACATAATTTTCTTGTTTTTGTTCTTGTGTTCTGGTGGTTGGTGTTTTTCTCCTTTGTTTTGTACTTCTCTTTTTTTTTCTCTTCTGCCACCTCCTCCACACCTTCCTCTTTCTCCTTCATCTTCAAATTTTCTTTAATAAAAAATTAAAAAAATTATTCTTAGCTCAGTACTATAAATAATCAGACTTACAAGGTTTGTGGGACTTGACCCTCTGCCTAGAGTACTTTATTGCTTTTGGATGATGCTGATCTTAGAAATAGAGTAACAGTTGGCACATTCTCTCATTTACTCTCTACCTGCTGGGACTCTATTGTGATTGCCTGAGGTTTAGGAGATAGGAGGTACAGGTCTGTTTTCAGGTACCTATGTTGTCAAGTACCCAGGCAGCAGCAGTCCCATCCTTGTGATATTGTCTCAAAATTACTCTTCTCATCAGCAAAAGATTTTCTATTTCTGTTTGATGGGTCACATCCTCTCTCTTCTAAACTACAATTTATAGAAAAGCTCTTCCATTGTGTTGCACTAGTAATGTATTTTATAATAAAATATAATAATAGAAAAGGAAGATTAGAAAATAACTTTTTGTCAACCAAGTTTAGTTTTCTGTGAACTTCAAGTTTCTATTAGAAAAGGAAGATTAAAAATAGATCATTTTTAAAAATATATAATTTCTTAAATTTATTGGGGTGACATTGGTTAATAAAATTATATAAGTTTCAAGTGCACAATTCAATAATACATCACATGTACATTGCATTGTGTTTTTACCATCCAAAGTTAATACAATATTTTTTCTAATACATTCTCAAAATAAGCATTCCAAATCTCTATATTATGTAATTAAATACATCCTAATTTATCTGTTACTCATACAAGTTTTCTTAAACAGCAGTATCAAGTTACTAAATATCTAAACTGCCTACCACTGAACATAAATTTTCTGTATTTTTACAGAAAGCACTCATACTCAATAGTAATATAAAACAAAGCATTCCAAAGTTGTATATTATAACTATCCATTTAAATATTTTAAGTTATCATTTATTCATAAAGTCCCACTTTTTCCTTTTCAAAATACTTAGCATGATGCAGCAGCAATTAAAAGGTACTCATAATCATAATCACAGCAATTATTATGTTTCTGATAGCTTCATGCCACCCTTAAATAGCAGGCTCAGAGATCCAGGTCTGCCTCTGGAACAGAGATCATCTGTCCTTGATAGAGGTTCCAGCCTATGCTTTCATCTGGGTCACCCATGAGAGCATTGGCAGTGATTTAGCCACTTCTTGGGAACAATTGTCAGTAAATCTGTGGCCACTCTTTTCCTCTTGTGAGAAATTCTTAGTTCTATGATATCTGAGGGGTGAAATACAGCACATTGAAAATTCCAAAAAAGCATTCTGCATCGCAATGTGGCTCAGGCTTTGGTTACAGAAAAAAAAAAGTGAAAAGTGTTAGAATGTCTTCAAAAGTTTAGAAAGAAATAATTTTTAAAAGATCTTAGTTTCATTTAGAAAGGCCAATGTGTGCTTGTGTGCTTGTGTGCTTGTGTCTTCTCTCTCTCTCTCTCTCTCTCTCTCTCTCTCTCTCTCTCTCACTCTCTCTCTCTCTCTCTCTCATTTAACAAGGAAATGACTATCTAGTCCAGTATTACATATCACATGGCCCCTTCTCCCAGAGTTCCCTGGAGAATATGAAGTGGGTGCTACTTCACTAGGTTGTTAAGAAACTGACTCTCCCACCTGCCTGGCATAAAATTTCAATGTTGCAACTACCTTTTCTTGCAAATTTTATACTGCTTCTTCAAGCAGTGTCATCAGTTTCCTCCTCTATATTCCCACAGCCAATGTGAACAAATGTCCCAGTTTTCCAGGAATTGACCCAATTTTAGCAATGAAAGTCCCATAACCCAGGAAACCTCTGAGTCCTGAGCAAACTAGGACTGTAAACCACTGTATTCAAATGTTATTACTTACCCTCTGTTATAATCATCTAGTTACCTGCTAGTTGTCCTCACTATATATGAATTTGAAAGCAGAAATTACATCAAGCTTTAAAAAATTAGTTGAGAGAATGAAGAAAAATTTGAAAGAGTAAGTGAGTAGGTGAATGGATAAAAAGAACTAATTATACTAGTAAGATTATTTATAGTTTTGAAAAGTTAATTTATTATTCTTCCTAAGAAGAGAGGAGGAAGGTACTCTTTGTTCAGTAAATATTACTCAAATTAGTGCATCAAATCCAGTAGAATGCCTGGAGTACATGTTTGAATATCATGATTAAAGACAATACTGGGATCATTATCAGGAAGGATAAGTATCAAATAAAAAATTCCAGGTCATCTGATTGATTAAGGGAGTAAAACGACCAGAGATGATGGCCATAGCTGAACACAGGCTTTTTCCAAGAGAGAAAAGCAAATGTTTGATAAGAATTTTGTTTCTGTACTTTTCAGAAGTGAACTCATTACATATAGTCTACAATGTAAGAGTCTCACTGGATAGTCACAGCTAAATTCAACGTATTACCTTTTATTTTCATTCACCTAAATGAGTTTTGAAGCATCCATCAGTGTATTGTGGTCAATGCCAGAGGTAAGAGTATGAGAAAAACAAATGCAAGTCTGGAATATGGAAAGGTGGTATGAAGTCATACTTACTGCAATAACCCTGAATCTAGGGGGTCTGGGTTTAAACTCCACTGCTCTTGCCTTCTAACTCTGTGGCCCTGTTCAAGTTTTGTAGCATCACTAATTCTCAACTGCCTTACCTATGAAATAGTACCTATCTCATACAATTACTGAAAAGGTAAATGAGATGGATAAAATACTTAGTTCATCGTTTGACCCAAAAAAATCTTCAAAGGGGTAGTTATTGTTTATGATTGTTTATGATTATATTTTCAAAATTTTTTTTTACTTTTCAATTACAGTTGACATATAATATGATATTAGTTTCAGGTGTACAGCATAGTAATTAGACATTTATATAACTTATGAAGTGATCACCCCAATAAAAATAGTACCATTTGACAGCATGCATAATTACAATATAATTAACTATATTCCTTATGCTATACTTTACATCCTCTTGACTGTTTTGTAACTAACAATTTGTACTTCTTAATCCCTTCTCCTTTTTTTATCCACACACCTCAATTCCCATTTCATCGGGCAACCATCAAAATATTCTCTGTATCTATGAGTTTGTTTCTGTTTGTTTATTTTGTTCTTTAGATTTCACATGTAAGTGATATCTGGCATTTCTCTTTCTGTCTGACTCTACTCAGCACAATACCCTCTAGGTCCATCCATATTGTTGCAGATGGCAAAATTTTATTTTTTTTTATGGCAGAGTAATATTTCATTGCATATATGTACCACCTCTTTTTTATTTTTATCAATTTCTCCATCGATAGACCCAGGTTGCCTCCGTATCTTGGCTATTGTAAATAGTGGTGCAATGAACATATGGATTTATCTGTGCCTTCAATAGTGCTTTGATTTTCCTCAGGTAAATACCCAGAAGTGGAATTATTGCTCCTTCTTGTTTTTTAAGTCTATTTTGTCTGGTGTAAGTATTGCTACCTAACCTTTATTTTTTTCTGTTTATATTTTCATAAAATACTTTTCCATCCCTTTATTTTTAGTCTGTGTGTGTTTTTTTAATCTGAAGTGAGTCTCTTGCAGGCAATGTATATAAGGGTCTTATTTTCTTATCCATTCAACTACCCTATCTTTTGATTGGAGCATTTAATCCATTTACATTCAAATAATTCTTGATATTATTACCATTTTATTATTCATATATTCAATTCTTCTTCTTCTTCTTCTTCTTCTTCTTCTTCTTCTTCTTCTTCTTCTTCTTCTTCTTCTTCTTCTTCTTCTTCTTCTTCTTCCTCTAATGTATTCTTTATTTAGTTATTATAGTCCTTATTTCTGACTAGTTCACTTTTATTTCTATCTCCATTATTATGTTTCCTATCTCTTTGTTAAAGTTCTCAGTGAGATCATTGGGTTTCCTTATAACCAGTGTTTTGAACTCTTCATAGTAGACTGTCTCTATTATGTTTAGTTCTTTTTCTGGAGATTTATTCTGTTCTTTTTGAGAGGACATTTTTCATTGTCTTCTCATTTGGGCTTTCTATCTATGTTTGTTTCTATGTATCAAAAAAAGTTGCTATGTTTCCTGGTCTTAGTGGATTGGTTTTACGTATTAAGTGTCCTGTGGGCCCAGTGGTACATTCTCCTTAGTTAGTTGAACCAGGTGCTTCTGGTGTGTTCCTTGTGTGGGTTGTGTGTACCTTCCTGTTGTAGTAGGGCCTTGATTGCTGTTGGCATGTCAGTGGGAGGAACTAGCCTTCAGGATAATTGTTTGTGAGGACTGGTGTGACTACAGTGAAAGAGCTCTTATGCCAGGGCAGACCCTATGAGCAGGATTTGCTTTAACAGGGCTCTAGTGCCTGCCAATTCTGCCCTTTGGGTCTGTCATTTGTGGAAGTAGTTGGGTGATGCTCTGGTGTGATCTGAAGCTGGCCGCCATGTGTGTTGGTTCTGAGGCCTCTTCAGAGGAGCTCTGATGCAGATAAGTTTGACTGCTGCCTATTCCTTGCCCAAGGACACTTGGTATGAGCTACAAAGTGATCTTCAGATGGTTGCCACTGTACTAAGCATGGAGGTGCCTGAGAGAGACTAAGCTGCAAATTGAGGTATACTGTCACTATTGCTGGGCTTAGGGTACTTAACAAGATGTACAGGGCATGTAGAAGCTGAGTCTTCTTGCTTGGATTTGTGAACCTTTGAGAGGATTTAGGAGAGGCCTCAGCATGAACCAATACAAACTATTTGTATGGAAAAGCAACTGGAAGTGGCTTGGGTGGGCCTGAAAGTTGTGTGGGGCAGGGTCTCAGGGAATCACCAGAGCAAAGTGAATGGTGTTAGCCAGGTTCATGGAGACTGATATATATGCACCTGATGTGCAAGTTGTGTTGGTGAAAGGCTCAACAAAGGACAATGGCTTCTGCCAGCACTTTTGTCTAAGAGAAAGCTGCCCTTCCAGACCTAGCCAGACAATTCAGTTTTTCCCCATATATCCCTGGCACCTTTCAAGCTGTTGCCTTGTGCTGGAGCTCAGAGTGAGTAAATTAATTAGCAAGCAAGTCTATGTATAGGCCCTTTAAGAGGATCACCGGTGCCTCCAGCAGTCCTCTGTCTCACTCAGCCACAATATCCACTAGTTTTTCACAGCCAGAGATTGTGGGACTTCTCTTCCAGGCACTAGAATCATGGGCTGGGGATCCTGGTGTGGGACTGGGACCTCTCACTTCTCAGGGAGGTCCCTACAGCCACAATATCCCTCTTGATTTTTAATCATCACACGTGATGTGGATCTAGCTCATTCTGTGATTTTGCACCCTGGAGGTGGCTTATTCTGTATATCCTTAGTTATAAGACTTCTGTTCAGCTAGACTTCATGTGATTCTCAGTGATGGTTATTCTACATTTTAGTTGTAATTCTGATGTGAATGTGGGAGGAGGCCAGCACAACATTTACCTCCTTCATCATCTTGTCCAAAACCAACAGTAGTGATTATTATTGTTTGTTGTTGTTTACTCCTACTGTTTTTATTATTATAAAGATAGAGTTTGGGGCATGTAAGAGCCATAGTCTGGCTGAGAATTAGTAAGTACTCTTTATCAATTTGCTGATGTTTACAAAATAGATCATTGACATACAGTACTAAACACACCAATAACAATGTCAAGTATTCTTTAATATTATGTAATGTTGAAAAAAGTTTTGATCACCTATCAATGTTCTTTTTAAGTTATTTTTAGTAAATCATACTGTGGAATTATATAGATAGGTATACAAAATTTCTTTAATTGATTACATGCAAATTTAATAACAATGGTAACAAATTCTTGTTTTCAGAGTTTCTCATAGAATTGACCAATTGATCTTCAATTAACACCCCTGTTGAGTCAAAAAACAATTTATTTTATGGATATAGTTATAGATATAGCTATAAGCCTGCAGATCTATAAGAACAGATTCTCAAAAACAGTTTTACTAGGCCTGCAAGAGCCCCTGACAAAAGCAATCTGTAGGACTACACAGAAGTTCAGTTCTAATAGGAATGACACTGTGGATTTTCTTACCAAATAGATTTATGTTTCTAAAAATAAAGCCCATTCACAATATCTGAAGACTTTTAAATGTCAATCATCAAGCTGGAGAAGTAAAGATGAATTACATGTAAAAGCTTTCTTAATAGCTAAAGCCTTCATACCATGAAAAACATGGAGTGAAACATACCTGAGTAAGTTGGCTTTCTCTAATCAAGCACTTTGCCCTTGGAAAGTATTGAAATCCTATAATGATGAACTGTCAAGAGAAGATGGTTGCAACACTTAACTTCCTTTAACATTTATGAGGAAGAAAAATAAACTAGATTATTATATCTCAAAAATCTGCTTCTCAGTATAATTTTATTCTAACTAAACTAGAGTGTATGTTAAAAACATGCAAAAGAGTAAGTTCTAGTACAAATATGGCTTCTTAGGTTACCCATTTTTTCCCAGAAGTTGGTGGGAAAGTATTATTCTTATAATTAATCAGATTAAATACCTCATAAATTTTTATGATAAATTAAGATATCTAAAAATATTTCTTATTGTCTGAATCTGTACCCCAGACCCCAGGAATTTTGTGTTTACTTTCATCTCCTGCAGCTCTGATGGGAAGTTTGAATATCCAATGTGACAACATGTTTTTCACCAGCCAAACACAAATGCAAATTCCATGATTTTATATTCTGAATTTGCTTGCATTTCTCTTATCTTACCAGTACTTAGGCATACACAACAGCAAACTCTAGCTGTAATAAATGTAGGATTTACTTTTCCCTCCCCTCCATCTTTAGGTTCTACATACTTATATTCCCTTTGTATCAAAGATTTTTTCCTTATGTATTTTTCTTTGAGGATGCAGAGCATCACAAAATCATATATAAGAGCTGGTGATACTCCTAAGATCCCTGCAAGGCAAATCAGATAGTGATGATAATCACCCATGCAGTGTCACTCTGCCCAGATACTAACCTCAAAGGAATATTTTTGCATCATTGAAATAAGCATATTTTCCTTCCTGCAAAGGGTAGACTGTTAAAAGGTATGATGATGCTCCCACTGTCTACCCAATCTCCAAACTGAGAGCATTATAGTACAACAGAATTTTAAATGCCCAAAGGTCCCAGGACTAATTGTTAGATAATAGAAACCACTCTGAATTTCCCAAGAGTTATTAATGACTTTTTACAAGTCAAGGAATAATAGTGGTTTAGTTGTTGGGTTTCAGGTAGAGAACAGTGTGTGGACCATGCACTTATAGTAGCCCCAGACATTTATCTTTACATCCCTTTTACCTTTTGTGGTTCCTAGGAAAAGGGTATTTGGTGGTAGATACAGATTTATGTCTGAGGAGTAAATAAATAAGAGAATGAATAGCTGTTACAAGATGTTTAGTTCAAGAGAAGCTGAGGTTCAACAAAATCTTAATAGACTTATCATGGTTAGAATTCTCAATTCAACAATTAACTCCAAATCTTGGATGTTATTTAAACTTTCCAAATCTATTTCCTCAAGTATAAAATAATACAATATTTACCTCACAGAGTTTTTATTAGAACTGAATTACATGAAATAGCAAATGTACAATGAATAATCGAGTGATTGTCATAAGAAGACCCTGAATAATTTTATTTTCCATAATAAGTAGCTGGAGCAGATCAGCCTCACATGTGTAACAAAGCTCAGAGAAAGCAAAGCATGAAAAATAGAACTTTCAACTGGACAATGATAAAAAATAAACAACTGAAAAAGAGTAATACTTGGAGCCAGAGATATTTATTTGTTTTGCCTTGATTTTGCTGCTTAGGAGGATTATGATATTGAGCAATTAACCTCTGCTATTCTCAGTTATATAAACCACAAATTATGACTACAATTTTTATAATTTATAAATTAAAATTGATAAATTTTATAATTTTTATAATTTTTCTCGTTCCATCATATAGATTTATTTTAAGACCTTGAATAAGATGTAACCATGATTTGTACACAGTGACACACTATACAAATATAGGGCTCTCATGTGAATTGAGATTTTTTGAGCTGCTAAAAGAAATGAACTATAAATATAATTGGTTTAAATAGCAGGCAAGGTGGTACATAGTAGAATTTCTATTACTATGAACTTAGGCTAAATTACAAGTCGGAATCTCTATCTTTAGATCTAATAAACTAATGGGTCTTATTTATATGTTTGAAAAAGCTAAATTTAGAGGAACTTTGAAGATGTACCTGAGTCCAATTAAAAAGAATACACTGTAGTTCAATGCTGGTTGCTAAAGATGTAGGAGGTAGGAGTGTCATTATGTGTTCTGTGAATTTTCTATCCTAACTTAATACATCCTTTATGCTCACAATGTTGCTGATTATGCACTTCTTGAAACTCTCTGTTCTGTGAACCCTAACTTGCTTTGTTTGCCAGTGGCTTTGATCTGTTCTTTCTCTGCATACTGGCAAGTCTTGCTTCATCTTACCATTTTTGCTTTCATTATTCTCTGTCTAAACTCATTTCCTCAGGAGCCTCTTCCATTCCTATGGGAATTCCTGTGTGAATCATAAATTTACATTTAATTCCCTGATATTTTATCAGTACATATTTCTTATAAATCATTATGACCTCAATTCAATATGACTAAAAATTTATACATATCATTTTCCTATCTTCTCACCAAAATAAACAGCTCCTCTTTCCTAATATTCTATTTGTCTCAGGGAGTGCAATGAGTTATATGTAGAATATTATAAAATTATAAGTATTCTGTTGTATTGTAGGAAATGGAATCTCAGTCAATTCAGGTTTCCCTGTGGTGGATTTAAGTCCAGGGTTTTCACGGAACTATGGTATCATAAGTAATAGACACCATGCCTTTGCTATTATCTGTTTATTCTGACATCATCTGGGACTTCCAGGACTCTGATACCTAGCCCTCAATGATCAGTCCATGCGCTTTGTAGCTGAGTAAGCCCTCATTTTCATCTACTAGGACTCTTGAGGATACTGTGGTCTTTATAGCTAGCAACTTCTTAAGTGAGGAGTAAAAGTTAAGGGTCAAAAATAAATACAAGAGAAAATATATTAATTTATTTTTCAATAACAAAAATGTTTTCTAACTTTATTTCCAAAAACAATGAAGTAATAAGGACAGATTTCCTTTCCCATCAATACCAAAAATGTGGACAAAATATTTTTTAAGATCTTTCAAGGTATCGGACATTAGACAGTAAAGAATAATAAGAGGTAGTATCCCCTGACAAATAGGAAACAAACAAAGTGAGCACCACAACAGTCCTGTTCACTCCCCTGGAGGAGTTTCTGTACAAGCAAGGGGTATCAGGAAGAGCTTGGTGGTCTCCATGAACTTAAGAGAGGAATCTGGAATCTGGGGAAGCCAAGGCATCCAGAATGCACAGAGAGAAGTAGAAGAGAGAAGAGAACTTCACAGAGAGAATTCCAGATACTTGACCAGTTCAAGTGTGTGAAAAACTACCTGAGACCAGAATAAAAAAATATATATATTAAAAATGATTAGAGTTCACAGAAGGCCAGAAATATTTTCTTTTCTAATCAAAATAGAAAGCTTCATAATTCAGGGGACATTAAGTATAGCACTCATAAGGTGATTGCTTTGATGGCGGGGGAGTAGGGGGGCAGGGAGGAGGAAAACCTAAATAAAACATTGCTCTGACCTTTCCTAACAAAGTCTAAAAGCAATACCTTAAACACCTTAAATGATTGAAAATTTTTAAGAAACTTAGTTATATGCTGCAATCAAGCTAAAAAATATTTATAGAAAGACAAAAATATCCAGAATCCAACAGGATAAAATTTACATTACCGAGCATTAAGTCAAAATTATTAGGCATACAGGGAAATGAGAAAATAAAACCTATAATGAAAAGGGAAAAAAAAATCAATCAATAGAAACCAACCCAGAAATGACACAGCTGATAGAACTGGTAAAGGAAAAACCCAGTAGCACAATTATAACTTAATCGTATATGTCTAAGAAGGTAGGGGAAAGATCAAACATGTTAAGTAGCAACATGAATGATATAAAAGAAACCTGAATTGAAAGTCTAATGATAAAAAATAGGCCAGATAAGATTAATGTCATAGTGGATATTGGGTAAAAAGATTAGTGAACTTAAAGACATAGCAATAGAAATTATCCAAAAAGAAGCAGAGAGAAAAATAACTTCATATAAAATAACTAGAGTATCAGTGAGTTTTGTCACAATTTCAATAAGTCAAATACATAGTAAGTCCTCACTTCAACAGGTTTTGCAACTTTAGGCAAAACAACATATTAGAAAACCAATTTAACATAGGTTAATTGACATAAACAAGAATTAAGTTTCTATGGCATCTCATCCACATCATAATAAAACAATGTTGAACAAAATGATGTTGAATGAAACATTATGTGAGGATCTGCTGTACATGTAATTGTAATTTCCAAAGGATTAGTGAAGAAAAAAAGTGAGAAAAAAATACTTGAAGAAATAACTGTCAAAAGTTTTCCAAATTTGATAAAGTAAATCCACAGAGCTGAGAAACTCATCATACTCTAAGCACAAATAATGTGAAAAACTATATCATAATAAAATTGATTAAAACCAGTAATAAGGGAACATTTTAATAGTGGCCAAAGCAAAAAAGACACATTACATACAGAAGAACAAAGATAAGAAAGATATGAGATTTCTGGTGAGAAACAATGCAATCCAGAAAAATGTGGAGTAGGATTTTTAATGTATGAAAAATAAGTTTTTAAACAATAAACCTAGAAACTGTATCCAGTGAAAACAATTTTCAAAAATAAAAATTAAATATTTTTTTCATATATAAAAGCTGAAAGAATTTTTCACTTGATGATTTACACTACAAGATGTTTTGGTTTCAGAAGGAATAATGAGCACCACAAAGTCTATCTGCATGAGCATATACAAAAGTGTTTTTTTCCTTATTATTGAAATCTTTAATAGCTAATAGATAATTGACTATTTAATACAGATGACAACATATTGTGGGACTTACAGTAAATATAGAAATAAGCATAATGGGCATTTAAAAAGAACTTTAAAATATGCAAGTACTAGGTGTTAATTTCTTGATAACTGCTAAAGCACAATTATAATGGCCTTGAATAAAAAATAAAAAAATAAAAGTTGATGTATTTATTTCCTAGGGCTGCTGTAACAAGTACCACAAAACTGGTACCTTAAAACAACAGCAATTTATTGTTTCACAGTCTGGAGGCTAGAAATTCAAGATCAAAGTGTTGGCAAGTCCATGGGCCTTAAATGTAGGGGAATTCTTCTTACTTCTTCTTAGCTTTCAATCTTTGACATTTCTTGGTTTGAAGCTGCATAACTCCATTCTGTGCCTTCATTATATAGTGTTCTTCCTGTATGTCTCCATCTTCACAAGGCAATTTCTTGTGAGGACACCTGTCATTTTGGATTAGAGGCTCATCCTACTTCTGTATGATTTTATCCTAATCTAACTCATTATAACTACAATGACCTTATTTCCAAATAAGGTTACCTTCTGAGGTTTTGAAGGTTATGATTTTTAACATATATTTTTTAGAGAGACATAATTTAACTTGTAATAGTTGTTATCCCTTAAAGATTTTTCTGTCAACAGTCTTTCTAGATTCTGATACCTTTGGATTATATAAATGTACATAGGCATTTAGTTATGTTAAAAGGTAAATAAATAACAGAACTGGGGTTATTTGTGAAACTTGGTTTTTCTTGTCAGCACACTAAAGTAACAGGATTTAATACCAACACTAACATTTAGTGTTCCTCTGGATGTCAAGAACCCCTGTGAATAATTTTTGACTAAGAAAACCTCTAAAACACATCAATTTTACAGAAGCTGCACCCCACACAGAACTGCTCCACTTTCAGAGACAATAGACAATTAAAGCATCAACTTCAAAGCTAATGATAATCTAGTAACAAACTACCATTTTAAAATATTAATATATTATCCTGAGAGAATATGAGAAATGTCAAGGTTCAGATGCTTCACTTAATACTTTTTAGGTAGATGAGGTTTCTTATTTACAATTCACATTAGCAAAGGACATACTGCCAAGTGTGTGGTAAGTCATTTCACAGAATGCTGATTGAGCATCTCACTACCTATAACATATAATACATATTTTTTAAGTAGAATAGAATAGCAATTCCTTTGATAAAGCCTCTTGGTTTTTAATTCAAACCTCACTGAGAAAGAAAATAATATTAATAAAGCCTAAAATCTACCAGTTGATGACAAGGGAATGTAAGAAAGGAAGTTAAAAAAAAGTGAGCCTTATACACAGAGAAATTTTACTTTAATAAAAATTGAAATGGTAAGAAGACATTTTAAAGGGAATGAGGCACAGGTAAAATCAGAGCAGAGAGTCAAATGACAATGATAGGACAGAACAAAGGTGCATTTAAATAAAAACAAATTTGAATGCTGGCTAAGACACTACTAATTCCATAAAACTGAAAAGTTACACATTGTAAATATCCAATAAATTTTAGAGGTTATTATTATCATAATATTGTAGTCAGAATTATGCAAGTTATACATACCAATTATTCATTAAAATTATGTTTAATTATTTTATATTAATACAATTTGCAAGGCAATTCTTTAAGAAATACTGTTTTACTATAGTTACTATTTGACTTATGATTACATCTAATAAATCCATCATTAGTTGAAAATACCATGCATTTAATATGCTTAATCGACTGAACAGTATAACTTAGCTTAGCCTATTTTAAATGTGCTCACAACACAATATCAAAAATGCTGGCAGCACAGTACACTATAATGTATTGGTTGTTTACCCTCAGGATCATGTGCCTGACTGGGGGCTGTGGCTCACTGCCACTGTCCAGGATTATAAGAGAGAATCATGCTGAATATTGCCAACTGGGGAAAAGATAAAAATGTTAAATTCAAAGTACAGTTTCTACTGAATGTAAATTACTTTTGTACCATTGTAAAGTTGAAAATTGTAAGTCTGATCATCATAATGGTGACTCTCTGTATAATTGTTATTATCATAGTGAAGACAGAGAGATCCATAGCTTAAAGAATATTAAAATGTTTTAGGTTTTGGTCCAATAAAATGATATAAGAGGCCCCTAAACTCATCCACTCCCATGGACATACTAAATATACAGCTATAGCCAGATCAATTTCCTCTGAAATAAATCCAGAAACTATTTGAGTGACATTTACACATTGGGCAAATGAGCAAATATTCTTGTCAAAATGAGTAAGATATGCTGAGACACATTCTTGTCCTAAACGCATCCTTGGTAGGGCGACATATAATTAGGAGGGAACTTAAAACTCTCAGCTTCTCCCTGAGGAGTAAAGGGTTTGGACTCAACAACTTGCACTTCAACTTTTAAAGACTTCCAACTAAAGGATGGGCTCCCATAACACCTAGCTCTGCAAGCCAGAGACTCATAAGACTAAAACAAATAAATAAACAGTTTTTAATAGTCTTGTGAGTATTCAGCATGACTATCACACCCCCACCCCTCATTCTCAGTCAACGCTCAACACAAAGAGAGAAGATAGAAAGGCCCATCTCCCCATTTTCCCCTGACAAATACCTATCTATATACTTTCAAAAATTCTAGACAGAGGGTTAGTCTTCTAGTTTAGTACACATCTAGGGACAGACTGCAATCCTCCACAGAGACCAGAGGCCAATGATCACTATCTCTGTGTTTTTTTTTTGTCTCCTCCAAGTCCCTTGTGGGAGGAGATTGTGCACACATCTGGTGCCCTAGCATTTGCAGCTGTCACAAAGAGAATGTGCCCCTTGATTGCCTGGATCTGGTGATGAGCAAAGCTTGCATTCATAAACTGCACAGAACTATAGCAAAC
The DNA here is from genome assembly GCA_004027375.1 of Macroglossus sobrinus. Taxonomy (NCBI): domain Eukaryota; kingdom Metazoa; phylum Chordata; class Mammalia; order Chiroptera; family Pteropodidae; genus Macroglossus; species Macroglossus sobrinus. The sequence goes on from PVKZ01001010.1 coordinate 245,561, forward strand.
AACAAAAACAAAAAAAGATAGTTTTAAACCACCTGTTCTCCAAAGGCTAAGTACCAAGAGATCAGACAGAAATGCCCGTCTCCCAGTCTTTTTCTGAAAGTTGCTTACTTTAAAGATGCTGCCTAGGAGTCAGGCTTCCTGTAGTTGTACATCAAGGTGATGAATAAGTCCCTATCTTTTGTGAATGACAGGTCTTAGTATATCCTTAAATACTGGGAGGCACTAAGAATAAAGCAGATGGTTTAACAATTATGAAGGTTTGAGACAATATAGAACTCAGGCTTGTTGAAAGATAAGTTTCATCTCCAACACAAGACCATTCTATCAAGACTGGAAGAGGTGGCAGTTTTATCTGAGGCATAGAAATCAACTCAGAAATTCAAGAAAATTACAAAAACAAGGGAATTTTTTTTAAACAAGATGAAATTCTAGGAACAGACCTTAGTAAAACAGAGATAAGTGATTTATTTTAAAAAGAGTTCAAAATAACATAAATGTAAGACCATTGAAATTATATAAAGGTTCTTTTCCAACCATGATAGTATGAAACTAGAAATAATTTACAAAAGAAAAATGAGAAAATTTATAAATACATAGAATTGAAACAATATGCTATTAAACAACCAATAGATTAAAGAACAATGAAATAAAAAATTGTTTTAAAAATCATAAGACAAATGAGGATACAACTATACCATATTAACTCTTATGGATCAAAAGCTGTTCTAAGAGAAAATGTCATATCATATCTGAAACAAGCAAAATCATTTTACCCCTCAAAGAACTAGAAAAAGAACAAACCAAAGTTAGTATAAGGAAGAAAATAATAAAGAATAGATATAAGTAAAATAGAGACTAAAAGATAATAGAAAAAGATCAATAAAATGAAGAGCTATTCTTTTAAAAAGATTAAATAGGAAAACCTCTAGCTAGACTTGTAAATAAAGAAAATAGAGGATTCAAATAAATTAAATTAGAAATGATATATACGACATTTAACTAAACCCCACAAATCTGAAGAATTATATAAAATTAGGATGAACAATTATATACCAACAAATTAAAACACCTGAAAAAAAGAATACATTTTTTAAAATGTTGAAATTACTAAGACCAAATTACAAAGAAATATAAAATCTGAAAAGATCCATTCTAATAAGGAGGTTGAATCAGTAATCAAAAATCTCCAACAAAGAATAGTACAAAATCAGATGACTCACTGGTAAATTCAAACAAACATTTAAAAAAGAATTAATGCAAAACTTTCTCATTGTTTTTCAAGAAATAGAAGAGGAAGAAACACTTCAAAATCATTTATAAAACCAGTATTACTTTGATACCAAAACCAGACAGGGACTATACAATATAAGAAAAATTACAGGCCAATATCTCTGATGAACATAAATGGAAAAACTCTCCATAAAATATTAACAAACAGAATTTAAAAGTACATTGAAAGATCTTACACAATCATCAAGTGAGATTTATTCCAGGAATACAAAGATGGTTCAACATCCACAAAGCAATCAATATGACACATCATATTAAAATAGTGAAAGATACAAATTATGATTATCTCAATAGATGCAGAAAAAGTATTTGAGAAAATTCAATATCCATCCATAATCAAACTGGGCATAAAAAAGCTTCTCAGTGCTAGTATAGTTTTACTGGGAAACTTGCAATAGTCCTCTCATAGTAAGAGTGAACCTGACAATATGTAAATATGGAAGAAAAAAGAGCCAATAAATACAGAAAAACCGATGATGGCTATATGTTAAGCACTATGGCAGAGATTATAGTGATCACCAAGTAGTCTATAAATTCTCTTATATTTCCCGGCTTTTCATATAATTATGTTGGAGCAATATACTACTTTTGATAAATGATATTTAAACATAAATGATATATGTCATTTATATGCCAAAGCACTTAAGATAGGTATAGATTACTTATAATCTCTCTCTTCACTGGTCATAGTAACACTAGAAACAACATAATAAAATGGTGGTGTCACAGATGGCCATCAAATATATAAAACAGATCTACTGATCTGCATTTGGTAGAAATATATATAAAGGCCTCAAATTCTAGGTAAGTGTTCGCTCTCAAAAAAATCTCAGAAGGAAGAAGTCATCTACTTATGACCAAAATATAATAATAATAAAAGATACTTGAACAGATTTGCCCAAGACACAAACAAGATAAATAGAAATAAAATGGCAACTATAAAAATATTCTAAAGAAGGAAGATAAACATATAATACAACAAACAAAATATTCCTTCTAGAAGAAATAATTACCAAAAATGAAAAATCATTTTTTCATAATTGAAGGAACAAAGGAACTACTTAGTAAGTTTATTCAATAAAGCAAGAGCTTAATGATGAGACTAAAGTCAATAAAATGAAAGCTCAAAAGTGAGATGATAAAACAAGAAAACAAAAATTAAAAGGTAGCTTGTAAACATAATGAAATAAATAAAACTAAAACATAAATTAAATAGAAACAAAAAATTAGAGCAGATACTGTTGAAAATGGATTTCCTGGTTTAGAGAAAGTCTTGCAATAATATAATGAAAAGCAAATGCAGATTTTTAAAGACAAAGACTAATGTAACTAAAGAGAAACCAATCAATCTGCATAGAAAAAAATATATAACATAAGTTAAAACCAGAATAATTTCTGCTTTTTAAATAAAAATTTAATTAATGTAACATAAAATATATTTAAATTATATAAAATTCTTTAAAGTAAATAATAAACAAACCTTAATTTTTATATATAAGCATAATGTACTTCGTGAGAAATATAATAACACAATACCCAACACCAGATATAAGCCAGATAAGCTATTGAATTTTAAATAATAGTAATTTTTTTTTTGGAAACCAGACAGAGAAAATAATTAAAGAAGAAAATAGTAGACTAACCTCAGATTTCTCTAAAGTATCATTCAATGCCAGAAGACAGTAACAATTGCATATGGATTCTGAAGGAATAAGAAAGTATGACAGAACAATATTGCATACAACAAAATGTCCATCAAGTAAGCAGCAACTAGTTAATATTTCCAAACACATTAGAGTCTGAGTGTTTCTTTAAAAAAATTACTTGACATTAGAATATAGTCACTTAAAGACTAAATAAAGATAAAAATTTGGGAACTAAAGAGTATGTGTGCTTGCTTCAAAAGTACATATACTAAAATTGGAATGAAGAGAAATGCTAAAAGGGTTGGTCATGAGCATAGATAAATGTAAAGATTAAATTGATTTTAAAATATGGAAATTGTTACAATTATTTTTCTAAATTCTATTTTATAGTCTGTTTAATTATTTAAATTTATTATAATAAGCATGTGTGATTTTTCTGAACAATAATCTTTCAATAAAATTAGAATTCAGGCTCTAGTTAGACATCTTTACAATAATAAAGACTTTTTTTAAAAAAAAGCCTGGTAAACTAACTTGTAACTCTACTATAAACCATATAAAACTATATGAAAGGTATTAACTCTTGAAGTAGACAATAGGAAGCTTTCAAAACCTAAGGAGATTGAAGGTCATAAGAGACATAAAGGCAGTATAATATCTCTTAGGTATAAATTTTAGGAATGCATGGTTAACACATATAACGATCTTCTTGATTGTGCTGCTAAAAACTAGGGAATATTTAAAAAAAGTTCAACTCCTTTTTTAAACAGGAGACAAAGTATTTATATATATTTCATTAAAATATTTAAGTCATAACAGAGTGTGAATAGGTAAAATTCAAGAAGAGCCCTAGATAAGTTTTATTCATTGTATTTGGGGAAACAGTAAGAGGTATGGCTAGAAATGAAGAAAACTTCAATCCTCATCATTTATCCTAAGATTTTTACACTACTGTGAAGCACAATTGGGAAGAAAGTGAAATATACAGGACTCAGATAGACTCTGAGATAACAAGTAGAGACAGTTCCAATAATGCCCTCCTATTGTGGAGATCAGCCAAGGATTACTGATGTATACTGGAAGGAGAACTGAGGTTAGATGTTGAAAGTCTTCACTTAAATTATAATTTATAATTTATAATTTTATGATTCAAAAAGTCTGATTAGTAATTATGACTTCAGAAAGTCACAGGAACTGATTTATCTGATATTATTTTTTAATCTGAATAATAATAATAAGACTTATTCTACCTAAAGGATAGGATTCATGTAAGAATCAATAATGGGTGATAATAATGAGATGAAAGAACTTCTGCAAAGGCAGAGTATGCAATTCCAAAACTTTTCTTCTTCATAAAGCAATAATAACACTGCCATAAATTTTCAAAATTGACTTGTTCAGAATTCTACAAATTAACCAAAAACTTTCGAAGATCCAAGAAATGGTTATTCAAGAAAAGTGACTAAATTTCAGTAAAAGCAGTTAGATTAAAGTAACTGCATTTCCAGTCCCCTATTCTAAATTTTATCATCATCTTGAAAATAGAGTTCCATAAATATGGTGGCTGTGAAAACCATTAACCTGACATGCACTTGAGGCGGCGGGGGTGGGGGGTAAGACAGGTTTGATATTTCTTCAAAAAGTTCCATCCCAGGATAATTTTAACTTTTTCATCTATTTGTCTGATCCCTAAAAAAACCCCACCCACAGAGCTTGTCATTATGTAACTTGACTTAGAGCTTGCTTGGTGGGAAAAGCCCTACTCCCAAATGTATGTCAAAAACAATCAGTGGCAATCAGCTAACATTACAGCTGCCTCAGGCAGCAATATTATTTGGGAAACCAAGAAAAATCACCAAAACATAAAAGCAAAATCTGGGAATGAGATAGACTAAGGTCTTTGAAAAGCGCAGATGTTCCTGGGGATTTAGAAGAACACATACATTTATAGAGCTATGCACATACCCAGGAAAAACCTGAAAATGCCCAAATATCTCATCTCTTGCTCATCTTGAGGTCCTGCATAGGCAGAAAGTAAAAACTATACAGAGTTGTAAAGTCCAAGAGCCTTGAGGCATGTCCAGGACACACAGAGCTTCTCAACAATGATTGAGAGATTTGTTTGTTCAAGCTTTTTAAAGAAAAATATGTCCAATACTTCAATGACTACTATGCTGAGCAAGTTAGAGACATCACTGATGATCCATGACAGAGAATACAATCTTTATAGAATTACTACAAGAAACTAACAAAATAAACAATGGAAACAGTAAGAACAACAAAACAACCAAAGCAAAAAAAGAGAAAATAACCAAAACCAAAACAAGGTCAAGAGCAAACTCCAAAGAGGAAAGAATTTAATATCTAAATTTGCCACATGTTATTTAACTTCCCAGTTTTTAACAACACAAAAAATAGATATTTGAAAAACAGGAAAATATAATGCATACATAGAAAAAGTTGCAAAACTGCCTCTAAAGAAGGCCATATTTGAACTTACTAGACAAAAATCTATAAATTAGATATTATAAATACACACAAAGAAAAAATAGTAGTTAAAGAATTAAAGGTAAGTATGAGAACAATGTCTTGCCAAATTATAAATATCAATAAAGAGAAATTATTTTTAAAATGTGAACGAAAAGAGGTTTTTTCAGAAAGTCATCTCACAGGGTGACCTGATCATAAATTTCTAACTAAACAGGTCATGGTGGGTAGTCATGCCCAAGGCACATAACTTCTTTAGTAAAAGTTCACCTTTGCCTTAAGAGAGCCTTTTTCATTACTTTTGTGTACATCTAGATTAATACACCTTTGAAATAAGCTTATCAAACCTCATGAATAATCTTAACCATTCTGTAGTCCAATCTCTGATTTTCTTTCTCCCACTCTTATGTAATCTTCACTACATTTCTTACTTAATTTCAAATGCATAAAAATAATCTGCAAAACTGTCATTCTCCAACAGCATCTGAGATCTTACTTCCCAGCAACTGTCATCAACTTTGGCTCAAATAAACTTATAAAAATTATCTGCAGATTTGGATATTCTTTATATTGACAAAAAAGAACCAGTAGAAATTCTATGAGTAAAAAGACAAAACCTGAAATTAAAAAAAAAAAATTCTGAGTGCTTCCACTGCAGATTTGAGCAGGTAAAAAGAAAAAAATAAGTCAGTAAACTTGAAGATAGATCCATTGAGAATTTCCATTTCCAATTTGAGGAACTGAAAGAAAAGTGAATGAAAGAAAATAACAGAGCCTCACAAATGTGTGGGACAACATCAAATATATCAGCATGCACATTATGAGAATTGCAGAGAGAAGAAAGAGAGAAAAGAAGAAAAAAGATATTTGAAGAAACAATTGGGTGAAAACACCCCCAAATTGATGAAAAACAATAACACACACACACACACACACACACACACACACACACACACACACACACAAGAATTTCAACAACTCCAAGTAAGATATTTTTTAAAGAGATTTATAACTACATGTTTTAGTCAAATGATTGAAAGCTAAATGCAAAGAGAAAAACTTGAAAGCATCCATTAATTGAGAAAATATATTTATTATTATAAACAAAGTGGTACTAGGATTATGAACACTAACAGTGCTTCTGGTGGGATCTCTGATGGAAATAGGGAATATGTTATGGACCCTGGAGGAAAAGCAATCTAGTTATAAAGTGGAAGAGAACTTGACTGAATTATGTTTTTCTGTTGAGTGGAAAATCAAACTTGAAAGTGATGAATTTGGATATTTAGCTGAGATTATGAAGCAACATGTGGAAGGTATAGCCTTGTTTCTTCTTGCTGCTTACAGCAAAATATTAGGGGAGAAGGAGAAACTGAAGAGTAAACTGTTAAGTAAAAAGGAAACATTATTGAGAATTTTTAAAACTTAGTCAGATATAGTATTCTGGAATTAGGGCCACAAGTGTAGGTGGATAAATATTTGCTACAGAGATTATGTCTGTGATTCAAGGATCCAATAAGTCATTTCAGAAGAAGCCAGAAATAGAGATGTGGTCATTCAGGAAAGATCTTTGGAGGACTCTTTTGTCTGATAGCTTGGATTCCTGTGAATTGCATGGGAGACCAACGGCATTTTTAAGAGTTTTATACCAGCAGCTTGGATTGACAGAAATGTAGACAGAATGAAATGAAGAAAGTATGACCCTGAGAGCAGAAGTATGGATGCAGAAGCCTGGCCAAGAGAACTTCCTAAGGTGATATTTTCCCAATGAGCTTAAGTATGAGGCTGTCATATCTGCAGACCGAGAGGACAAACCATTGAGCCAAAGAGTATTATTATTAGATCTTGATTTAAAAGAATTTGTCCTGCTGAATTTTGGGTTTGAAACCCATGACCTCTTTCTTTCTTCTAATTTTCTCCTTTTGGGGTAGGATTATCTATTTTATGCTTGTCCTACCATTCTATTTTGGAAGCAGATATCTTGTCTGGTTTTACAGATTCACAGGTGGAGAGGAATTTTGCCTTAAGATGAATGATACTCTGAGTCTCACCCACAAGTGATTTAGATGATGAGAGTTGGGACTTTGAGTTGTTGACATTTAGATGTGATTTTGAACTTAAAGCTTATGTTGAAATGGTTAAGATTTTTGAAAATGTTAAGTTAGAGAGAATGTATGTTGCTCTTGACAAAAACAAATTTTGGAGGGTGAAGCTAAAGTTCATACTATTAAGTTTTACGTCCACCTACAAAAGGTATGTTGAGGGCCTAATTTCTAGTATATCAAAGTGTGACCTTATTTGGAAATAAGGTCATTTTAGATATAATAAGTTAAGATGAGGTCATACTAGTATGAATGAAAAAAACAAACAAACAGGGTTCTATAAAAACAAACCTCGAAGGGTGATCTGATCATAAATATGTAACTGGGCAGGTCAAAGTGGGTGTATAATTTTTTATTAAAATGTTTATATTTGCCTTAAGTAAGCTCTGTTATCGTTTCTGTGCATCTAGGTTAACACACCTTTGAAATAAACCTTCCTCAAGAGAGTGCATAATCTTGTTAACTATCCGACTATAAACTAATTCCACTGCACTTTTTTCCACCTCCATGTAATCTTCCTTATGTTCCCTCCTTAATTTCAAATGCATAAAAAAAGATGCAAAATGATTATTCTCCAGACCACTTGAAATCTTAATTGGTGACATATATCATCAGTTGGGATCAAATAAACTCTCATAAAAGTTTCCTACAGGTTTGAATGTATCTTACATTGACACTAGAGTAGGATGGGCTCTTGGTCCAACAGGTGTCCTTATAGAAAGAGGAGAGAGAAAAAGATAAAATGATGACAGAGAAAAAAATTGGAGTGATGTACCTCCACGCCAAGGGACACCATGGATACTCAGCAAAAACCAGAAGCTAAAAAAGAGAAGATTTTTCTCTACAAATTCTAAAAGAAGCATGACCCTGCCAACACCTTCATTTCGGTCTTCTCACCTCCAGAATTGTGAGACAATAAATAGCTGTTGTTTAAAGCCACTCAGTTTGTGCGATATTGTTTCAACAGCCTTGAAAAACTTATACACAGTTCAATTTTTGAAGTATATATTTTGAATAAGTGATGTTTAGGCAACTGGATATTTACATGAAAAAGAATGAAATTGGACCTTATCATAGTTTATCTATAAAATTTAACACAAAATAGATTATAGTCCTAAATATGAGTTAAAGCTCTAACACTCTTTGAAGAAAGCATAAATGTAAATCTTCATTATCTAGAATCAGGCAATGGTTTCTTAGATATGGTGCCCAAAGTACAAGTAACAATAAGGACATAAAAAATAAACTGAACACTGAACATTGAAGTTTCAAAATTAACATCTTTTTTGTTTCAAAGACACCTTCAATGATGTAAAAAGATAACCTACAGAATGGGGAAAAATATTTGCAAATTGTGTATTTGATATTGTATGCAGTATGTACACAGAGCTTTTACCACTCAAAAACAAAAAGACAAGTAACTAAATTTTAAAAAGAAAAAAAAAAGAGGTGATATAAGCAAATAAGTTTTTTAAAAATCACCAAGAAATTTAAATAGACATTTCTACAAAGAAGCTATACAAATGGCCAATATGCACAGTCATTAGGTACATGCAAATCAAGATCATAATGAAATAAAACTTTATACCCACTAGGATGGTTATAATTTAAAAAGGAGCATAACAAGTGTTGGTGTGGATGTGGAGAAATGAGAATTTTCATACTCCACTAGTAAGAATGTAAAATGGTGCAGACATTTTGAAAACAGACTGCCCATTTCTCAAAAAGTTAAATGTAGTATTACTTTATGACCCAGTAATTTTATTCCTAAGTATATACCCAAGAGAACTAGAAACAGATGCCTACACAAAAACTTGTACATGAATGTTCATAGCAGTATTGTTTATAAAAGCCAAAAAAGAGAAAGCAACACAAATGTCAACAATATATGAATGAATAAACAAAATGTGGTTTACATATATAACTAAATATTATGTGGCAATAAAAAAAGTGAAATACTGATATATGCTACAACATGGATAAACCTTGAAAGCATTATGCTAAGTCAAAGAAACCAGTCACAAAAGACTATATATTGTATGATTCCAATTTTATAAAATGTTTATAATAGACAAATCTTAGAAAACAGATATAGGTCAATGTTTACCAGAGGGAGCTTGAGCAAAAAAAGAATGGACAGAGACTGGTAATTAGTGTTGGCTTCTTTCTAAGGTGATTAAAATGTTTTATAACTAGATAATGGTGATGATATCACAGCTACAAATACACTAACACCATTGAATAATACACTTTTAAAAGGTGAATTTTATATTATAGATTATATCTCAATGTAACCATATTAAAAAAAATGCTATAGTGGAATACGTGGGTCTGTTCTGCATTTTGAATTGGGTTGTTTATGTGTAAATCACATTGCTTATAAGTTGAGCATAAAATAAAGGCAGTTCTGGAGGAATGAAACATAAGTCCTTTCTGTCTTTTCTAGATTTGTTTTCCATCCTGTGTCTCTGTAATAACAGTACTATTGGATATTAGTAAGTAGTGTTTAATCAAATATTGTCAGTTGATCAAAGGTCACATAGTTAAAAGTTTGGGAAAAGCTAGGTTAAGGAGAGTCAGGATTTTTTTACAGAATTTTTCAAAACCATTACCATGATAATATGCCTTGTGAGTTTCCAGTTGTGGCTATATATGCTGCATATCCCTAAATTGATCACTCTGAACAATGATGCTCCATTGTGGAACAGGGGAGTCTTAAGTTATCTCTTCATTCAGTGATCAATGTAGCAGCAAAGTCATTAAAATTTTTGTGTCCTATAGCTTAACAGTCAATTTTATAATGTAGCTTTCCTGAAATTAAAAAAAAAAATCATCTATCAATCAAACGTACCAAAAAATATAGCTATTTTAGCAGTGGTAGAATGTTAAAATAAGGTCTCCTGAAGCAATAACATGTTGGAGCAAAGTTTTTGGAGAGATGTCACCCACTCTGTGTCACCTTGAGACTGTGTGAATCAGAGAATAGCTCTTAGTCTTTCTGAACTTTAGTTTACTTATCTTTAAAATTATAGATCTGAAAGGTGCCAAACTCATTGAGCTGCTATTAGAATTTGATCAGATAATTTGTACAAAGTTTAAAGTGACTGCTACACATAAAGTGCTTAAGAAATGTATGTGGTTTTGTTGGTGTTGTTGATATTGTTATTATTCTAACTAGAAAATCTTACAAAACACCAACAAACAAACTTGGTTTCAGCATAAGAATTTCAACTACTCTATGTCATTAATCTATCAAGCATGCCGTTTCTGTCAAATTTGAAAGAGCTTCTGAGGAAACATTGAAAAAATGATGTGAAATTAAATATAGTTTAGCTGTATTGCCCCAGAGTAAGCAACATTTTGTCTTTTATGCTTATAATTTAATATAGAATGTCATTATATTATATTGTATTTTACTTAGTAAATGATGTTAAACAATTGATCAGTCAAACATGCTTAGGGTAGACAGCTGATTCACCTTGACAGCTGAAGGACAGGGCAGTTTGTGTTAGAGATAAAAGTTGCTTTCTGTTAATAACCACAGAGTATTTAAATTTTAAGCTTATGTTTCCTAAATCTCTTACAAAGCCTCAGTTCATTGCTACTGGTAACTCCTACGAGTATTCTGGCAAAGAAATTTTGTCTTGTATCTATACTCATGTATTCATCATTTAAGAAAAAGAATCATGTGTTTGTGACATTCAGAACCACTGTCATGTTATTTTAGAATGACCATCACTCACCTGAGAATATGAGTAATTTAATATTATTTTATTGACTCTCAAACACAATTATGGTCACTAATGTGAACCAATTATTAATTTTACTTTGTAACTTTATAACTTTATAAAATACTTAATACGATCTCATTAGTCACCCCTCCAAACTTATGGACTTCATATCATTATACCCATTTCATGAATGTGAGAACAGATGCTCACGTAAGGTAAGTGCCTTTCCTAGGGTTACATGGCTTTAATATGATTGAGTGAAGATCCATACAATGGAAATAAATTACACTCTCAGTAAGTAAACAAATAAATAATACCTATAAAATCATATAAGCATATCATCTCTAAGAAACAGGTTTACAAATGGAAAAATTCTTTTAAAACCTTTAGTCCAACACCTTTACCCTAAATCTCAGAAAATAAACACAGAATTGACATGATTTGCATAAGGCAAACAACCAAGACTAGAATTCAAGTTTACTGAAGCTCAGTATCTTGCTATTACCCCTACCTCATACTGCCTTCCGCAGGACTCCTCCTTGTACTTGATTGGGTATCATTGTTTTTATTCCATGAAAGGAATGGGAAGCATATGCTTTCTTTGAGTTCAAAGGCAACTTGAACATAAGTGTTTCTTGTGCATCAGATCAACTTTAAAGGAATTTTAGGATGTTTCAGGTGCTGTTCAAGGAATCAAGGGCTCTTGAATCTTCTGTCTGCTTCTTCTCTTCTGGAACCTGCCCCCTGGGTGCCACAAACCTTGGAGATCCCTTTCTCCTACATAGCTCCCTCCTATAAAAGCTTTATTACATGGTCACTAATGCCATAACTGGATAGTCATCAAAGGATCTTTACCCCAAATCTCTAGCCATCAGGACAATGTAGAGTAGGAAATCTCAACTGTGTAAGACAGATATGAATAGGTTTTTCTGTTGGTAGTGTGAAACATGTATCCTAATTAAAATGGAGTTCCCATATTAGCAAGCATCCAGGGTGATTAACACTATTCAACTATTTGATTTATAGGTTTTAAAACCCTGTTCCCATTTAGAAAAAAGGAAGCTTGCTGCTGGCATTCATTTAACATCATGCATAAGGATGCTACATTGTCTAGGATTTGGCATTTTTAGCCATTGAGAATTACTGTATTTTGTAAATGGAAATACCACTACTAAAAACAGAATTCTGTAAATAAGATGATGTAATTTGTTTCCAAAGACTATTTATATACTAGAGCAATGCATAAAATAATAATAAAAGTGAGATATTTTGTGGAAAACTTTGGGGGTAAGGTTAAGACTTTAATCTGTGAATTATCTTGGAATAAACACTGTAGCCACAAGTGCCACCAGAGAGTATTCTTGGGGTAAATAGGAAATGGGTTAAAAATTTTTATAGCATTTTTTCTTTAGTTTTTAATTACCATCAGCACACAATATTGTATTAGTTTCAGGTGTACAAATAGTGATTAGAAATTTATAGAATTTATAAAGTGATCACCCTAATAAATCTACTACTCATCTGACTCCATACATAGTTATTATAATAATATGGACTATATTTCTTATGCTATACTTTACACCCCATGACTATTTTGTAATTACCAATTTGTACTTCTTAATCCCTTTCCTTTTCACCCACCCTCTCATCCCCGACTGGCAACTATCAAAATGTTTTTGTTTGTTTTGTGTTTTGTTTGTTCATTTATTTTGATTTTAGATTTAACACATAAGTAAAATTATATAGCATTTGTCTTTGTCAGATTTACTCCACTTAACACAATACCCTTTATGTCTATCCATGTTGTTGCAGATGGGAAGACTTCATATTTTTAAGATCATGTAATATTCAATTGTATATATGTACCACCTATTCTTTACCCATTCATTCATTGATAGACACTCTTGGCTATTGTAAATAAGGTCGCAATGAGCATATGAATTCACATGTTCTTTCAAAGTAGTGTTTTGGGTTTCTTTGAATAAATACACAGAAGTAGGATTGCTAGGTCCTTCTTTGTTTCTTGTTATAGCCTTTGTTTTAAAGTCTATTTTGTCTAGTATAGGTATTGTTACCTCAGCCTTTTTTTTATTGAAATATCTTTTTCTAACACTTTACTTTCAGTTTGTGTGTCTTTCGACCTGAAGTGAGTCTTTCATAGGAGGCATATATAAGGGTCTTGTCTTCCTAAACTTGTAGCCACCTCATGTCTTGATTGGAGCATTTAATCCATTTACATTAAGAAAAATTGTTGATAGATATGTAGTTAGTGCCATTTTATTATTCATATATTTGATCTTCTTCTTGTTCTTCTTTTCTTCTTCTTCTTCTTCTTCTTCTTCTTCTTCTTCTTCTTCTTCTTCTTCTTCTTCTTCCTCTTCTTCTTCCTCTTTTATTCTTATTCTTATTCTTATTCTTATTTGTCCTTCTCCTCTTCTTTTTCTTAAAGAAGTCCCTCTAATATCTTTTTGTAATACTGGTTTAGTGATGATGAACTCCTTTAGCTTTTTCTTGTCTGCAAAGCTCTTTATCTGTTCTTTGATTCTAAATAATAACTTTTCTGGGTAGAGTAATCTTGGTTGTGGGTGCTTGCTTTTCATTATTTTGAATTCTGACTGCCAATCTCTTCTGGTCTGTAAAATTTCTGTTGAAAAACCAGTTGATAGTCTTATGGGAGCTCCCTTGTAAGTAGATAACTGCTGTTCTCTTGCTGCTTTTATAATTCTTTCTTTGTTTTTAACATTTGATGTTTTAATGATGATGTGTCTTCATGTGGGCCTCTTTGGATTAATCTTTTTGGGGACTCTCTGTGCTTCTTTGGCTTGTATGTCTATTTACTACACCAAGTTAAGGAAGTTTTCAGTCATTATATCTTCAAATAGGTTTTCATTTTCTCTTTCTCTCTCTTCTTCTGGTTCTCCTATGATGTGACTATTCATATACTTAGTGTTATCCCAAAGACTCCTTAAACTTTTCTTATGTTTTTGGATTCTTTTTTCTTGTTGCTACTCTGATTGGATATTTTCTGCTATCTTATCTTTCAAATTGCTAGTTTGATCCTCTGCTTCATCTATTCTACTGCTTAATTCCTCTAATGTAGTCTTCATTTTAGTTATTGTATATTTCATTTCTTTTTATGTTTTCTATTTCTTTGTTGAAGTTCTTTCTGAGTTCATCTACTCATCCCCTAAGTTTATGGAGCATCCTAATAATCAGTATTTTAAACTGCATCTGGTAGATTGCTTGTTTCCATTTAGTTTAGTTTTTTTTTCTTCTAAAGCTATGTTTTTGTTTTTGTTTTTGTTTTATTTGAGATTTTTTTTGTCTCATTATTTTGGCTGCCTCCCTGTTTGTTTCTATGAATGTGGTATGGTTGTATGTCTCCCAGTCTTAGTAAAGTGACCTTATGTAGTAGGTGTCCTGTGGGGCCCAGTAAAGCGGTCTCCTTGGTCACTTGAGCTGGGTACACCAGGTGTGCCCCTCATATGAGTTGTGTGTGCCCTCCTGTTATACATGACCCTTGATTTCTGTTTGTACTTCAATGGGAGTGACTGACCCTTGGGTTGATGGGTTATGAGGACTGGCTGGTGATTACAGGAGCTCTTGTGCAAGGGCTAACCCTTCAGAGTAAGATTTGCTTTAGCAGGCTTTGGTGCCTGCCTAGTTTTCCCTCTGGGTTGTGTCATCCTAAAATGCAGCCCCAGTGGTACTCCAGCTAGTTCAGAGCTGGCAAGGACCTCCTCCAGGCCAAGTTTAGCCACAGTATCCTGTCCAGGACCACCTGGCATGAGCCACCAAACAATGCGCTGATGGCCACTACCTGTGCTTGGCTTGCAGGTACCTGGAGAGGCTAAGCTATGAATTGGAGGCCCACTGCCACTAGTGACAAACTTAGGGCTTCTCAGCAAGAATTATAGGGCATGTGAAGGCCAGATGCCACTTGTTTAGGTTTTGTGAACCTCTGAGTAATTTTTAAAAGTTTGCAATATGAGTCAAGACAGGTCATCTGTATGTAAAGACACTAGAAGTGGCTTGGATGGGCCTACAATTTGGCTGGAGCAGGGTCTCAGGAAATCCTAAGGGCAGGGAGACCAGTGTTAGCCAGGTTGATGGAGATTCAGATATAGTAGCTGCCTAAGTCTGCACACCTAGAGAGGGAAGAAACAATGGATTCTACCAGCACTTCTGTCTGGGAGAAAGCTGCTCCTTCAGCTCTTGCCCTGAACCCAGAAAATTTAATTCCTACCTCTGTGTCCCTAGCCCCTTTCAAGATGTTGCCCCGGTGCTGGAATTCAGAGTGAGTAAATTCATCAATAAGTTCATGCTTGGGCCCTTTTAAAAGAGTGCCTGAAACTTCAGCTGCCCTCCATCTCACTCAGTCACAATCTCCACTGGTTTTCACAGCTGGAAGTTGTGGAGACTTTTCTTCCTGGCATTGAAACCCTAGACTGGGGAGCCTGGTGTGGAGCTGTGACCCCTTGCTCCTCCATGGGAACCTCTGCAGCCTGGATATTCCTCCCAATTTTTAATTGCCACGCATTGGTGTGGAGTGAGCTCATTCTGTGTCTCTGCTCCTTTTATCAATCTCTAAGTGGCTTTTTTTCTGTGTCCTTATTTGTACAACTTCTGTTCAACTAGACTTCAGGTGATTTTCAGTAATGGTTGTTCTGTAGTTAAGTTGTAATTTTGATGTGGTCATGAGAGGAGGCAAACCCAGCACTTCCCTTTTCTGCCATCTTGACTGGAAGTCTAATTTATAGTTAAATACATTAAGATAAGGCTTTAAAGTCCAAGCTAGTGTATCAATTAGCAGGCTCTTAATTGCAAGTACCAGAATACCCAATTAGAAGTGTCTTAAATTTAAATAATTTATTATATCCAGTAGTGTGCTGGTAAATGTTAACTCTCCAGAAATTAAAAATCCCTGATTTATAACATTTGCAATGTTTATAGTATAAATACTTCCAACATGATTGGTTTCATGCTACCAAAGCAGTTCATACAGAATTAGGAAGAGATGTACACAATTGGTTCTTTACATGAGAGCTGGCTCTATCATGTTACAGGACAAGAAACCCACCAGGTAGGGTTCTGAGTTAATTCAGTTGTTGACAATATCATCAAGGACCCAAGTCTCTCTATTTTTTCTTTTCTTACCATCCTCAGCATGTTGTCTTGGGTTTTCATGGTAATGATTGCTTCTACCCAGGAAATATATTCTTGCACAACTATATCCAAAGGCATGAAGTGCAGGTTTCTCCAATTTCTTTTCATTAGGGTGGAAAACTTTTCCAGAATGGCTGTATCTTCTCACAAGCCAGGACTGAGTACAAAGTCAGGCCCTAAATGCAGGGCAGCTTAGAAAATGCTTAATTTGGAAATTTCAGACCCTATAGTTGCAATGGGTCCCAACCATCACAGAAGAAATAAAGTTGAGAAAGGAAAAGTGGAGAAAAGCTGCCTGTTTAACAACAAACAGGTCTGCCACAGCTGAAAAGCTTACTAGCATGCATAATACAGCTTTTATTTGAAAATAAACTATCTAACTTTTAGAATATAATCAAGTATAAAGTGCATGTTATCATGTCTTTAATTAAATTTAGAAGGAGATACAGGGCTCATCTAGTGTATGACTGATGAAGCCAACTTTAAAAATAATTACTTATTTCTACTAACCAGCTGCCTCCTCATTCCCTGGGAAACGGTTATTTTCTCCTTTCTATTAAAACTTGCTCATTTTATAA
This sequence comes from Macroglossus sobrinus, assembly GCA_004027375.1. Lineage (NCBI taxonomy): Eukaryota > Metazoa > Chordata > Mammalia > Chiroptera > Pteropodidae > Macroglossus > Macroglossus sobrinus. The sequence goes on from PVKZ01001010.1 coordinate 262,561, forward strand.
GCTGTGAAGATTTTAAAATAATTTTATATAGCTTTTTAAATAGAGTTCTTATAATATCTGATTATCATTAGAAACTACTTCTTAGAGGGTAGTCATGTGCCCATAATTGGGTATCAGCATTATTAGTTAGATCCCTCCTTAATATTTACTAAGTGTTAACCCTTCTCTGTTTATTAAGTAAAAGAGCTATCTTCTGAATCATGTGAGTTGAATGACCATGTGATACTGTGGATAGAACTAGGGACTAAATGTCTGGAGACCCCAGTTCTAGTTCTAATCCTGCTACCAATTACCTGTGTAGCCTTGGACAGGTCACTTAATGTTTCAAACTTGGCTTGAGAGAGTCTGACAGAGAGAATTTTCGAAAATGTCTTTAGTCCCTTCTAGGTGAAAAGTGCTGTTCAAATTAGTAGTAAGGCCAAAACAAAGACGCTAGCCTCATAGGTAATTTGGGCAAGGCAATTAATCTGTCTTGGTCTTGGTATGTTTATTCACAAATAAGACTAATACATTGAGGTATGTTAGCACCTGTTTATAGAAATAAGACTGGGTTGAAAAGGTAGCATGCACTGAGTAAAAACAATAACTACTTAACAATACAAAAACACACCCCTCCACACCAATGATAGGTAGATGTCATATATCTCCAAAGATAGGTCTGAGTCAGACAAATAGTAATCAGGTGAAGCAGAATGAATCATGCAGATCCAATCCTTTATAAACCTGTTTTCAAGAGATAATATGCTTCAATATTAAAGAAAAAGCTTCAAAAAGGTTTAGGAAATACAAACAAACAAAAGTTACAATTTGTATTTGTAATGTAGTCAGTTCATTTTAATTCCAACTGACGAATTGTTTCAAAAGCCCAGGTATGAGAAAAATCTTTGAAATTCAGAAGTTAATGTTAGGTATGTGGAATTATGTTCTTGGATAAACCAAAAATGTATTTTCACCACAAAATAGTTATCAAAGAGTTTGACATTTGTAAACAGAAATAAAGGTGGTAGAGACAAGACAAGGATGGTAGCTGGCATGGAAATCAAGGTTTGTTGTCCAAGTAGTAGTGAAACCAGGGATATTGCAGACAAATGTAACCTCTCGATTTTTGATTAGTGCTCCTTTTTTCTAAATAACTATATGTTTTTATTACCTAGTAAACTGGGCTGATTTCTGGGCCAACCTCAAGATCTTCTTCTATATCAATCACTTAAGTCAAGCCTGAGTTGCCAGCTCCTTATTGTTCCATCTTCCATCCTGGCCCTACTCAGTTATTTACAGCAGGGAGCAACTCCAACCTGGAGCAGCTCCTGCTCTTTCTATTCCAACTGCAGGAAAGAAAAGAGAATTCTTTATGCATCTCTCCACTCCCAAACGAGAGTACTGTAACCCATCATATTTGTTTCTAGTAGGAGGTGCCTTGTGTCCTCCTTCCCTTTGTTTCTATCCTGTGCATACTATGTAGCTACACCCTCCTGAAAATAGAGTTCCCTTGAGGCTTAGAGTAAAGAGAGAATGTGGTTGGCAAGAAGACTGGGAATTCTACAGTTGACGATAACATCCACTGAAAATAACCATGTCAAAAAATAAAAACAGGTAATTGTAAATTGGTGTGCTCTCTTGGAAGTTTTCTGGATGTAGCCACATATAACGCTTCTGTCTTTCCTTCATCTCTTGTAAGAATAAAACATTCAAATAATACTCAGGGGTGAGTATATTCATCAAATAAATGCTGAGATAGACATAAGCTAAACTAGAAAATCCTTGTTTTTGTTTCATTTGGTTTTTAATTTTAACACTTGTTATGGAGAAATGTTCTTGAATATATTGGTCTACTTTACTGTTTTAGTACATAGAGTATAAAAGAAAATTGACAATTTTTTTTGGTTATAGGAGATCTTGCTGGTCCCTGGGTTGTTCGAACTTTGAGTTGTTACATTTCTCTAAAGATAGAGAAGGCTGTATGTAATCTGTATTACTCCTAGAATTTCCCTGGAACATTTATTTGGATTAAATCTTTCCTTTGAGATTGTTCTGCAAGAGAAGTGCACAAGGAATTCTAAATATTCAAGATTTTACTCTGAAACCAGAACTCTTCAAACTGCAAATAACATTTGATTTAAAGACAACTTTACATCATATATCTCCTTTTCAAATCTCTTTTAGTAGTAACTAAAGAGAAATATTTCATTAAAATTATACTGTTCTGCTTTAGCTCCAGATCAATATAATGCACTTGTGGAACAGGCTTGCTTTTTCAACTTGTATTTATGCTTCCAGAAACTCTCTGTCCTCATTTAGGATTGGTAAATAAAACTCAAGATGATGCATGCCCTTAATATCCAACAAAAGTCACTGGGAGAAAACAGAATCTACTCCTGGATGTCTGATTTTAGTATCTGTCAGTTACAAATAAGCAGCTTAGAAATGTTACCCACTCAGTGGAGACATTTAATTTACAATACAACTTCCTGTTTTTGATAGTAGAGTTTGTGCTGCTTTTACAGTCTAAACACCTAAAATGACAAACTGCTAAGTCAGAGGTTAAAGTTGAAATTGAATGAGTTTAGGTTCATTTGTCTTTTTTTCTTTCTAGCCACTTCCTACTTGAGACTTCCTTACCTTAACTCCTTCACTCCTCCCATTTAGTAATTCTGTGGTAACACCATTCATTTTTTACTGCCTCCTACTTCTCATCCTGTCTCTACAGACTGCATCAGCCCAGAAGGTCCCTTGAGTTTCTTTTAATGTTTGTTTGTTTTAAAATCATTGTATCGAGATATGATTGACATGTAAAAAGCTATACATATTTAATGTACAAAATTCAATGAGTTTGGGATTAAGTATACATCCATGAAACCATCACGACCATTACTTCTGAAAACATATCTATCACCTCCCAAATTTTCCTCCCACCCACTTTATTATTATCTTTATTATTATTATTTTGTCTGTGTGGAAAGAACACTCAACATATTCTCTTAACAAATTTTAACACTATAATTAGCTATAGAAACTGAATAGCAGATCTCCAGAATTTTTCATCTGAGATAATTGAAAATATGTAGCCTTCAATCATCACCTCCACATTTTCCCCTACCCCCCAATTCTATTAATCACCATTCTGCTCTCTACTCCTGTGAGTTTTACCATTTTATACTCAACATGTAAGATCATACAGTATTTGTCTTTCTGTGCCTGGCTTATTTCATTTAACATGATATCCTCCACATTCATCCATGTTGTTAAAAATAGCAGGACTTTCTCCTTTTTAAAGATTGAATAATATTCCACTCTGTGTACATATACCATATATTTATTTTATCCATTTATGTGTTGATGAACATTTATGTTGTTCTTATATCTTATATCTTATATCTTAGCTATTGTACAATAAACAGGAAAGTGCAGACACCTCTTCAATAACAGTAAATACCCAGAAGTGAAATTGCTAGATTAATTGGTAGTTCTATTTTTAATATTTTTAGAATCTTCAATACTGTTTTTCATAATGACTATACTAATGAATATTCCCATCAACAGTTTACCAAGTTAGCTTCCTTTTTTCTTTTTTTTTCTTTTTTATTGTTATTAGCTATCCTAACAGGTATAGATGATATCTCATTGTGGTTTTGATTTGAATTTCCCTTATGATTGATAACACTGAGCACATTTTCATATATCTGTTGGCCATTTATATGTATTTGGAAAAAAGTGTATTAGGTTCTATGCCTATTTTTAATTAATTAATTATTTTGTTTGTTTGTTTGTTTTGCCATTGAGCTATAGGAGTTCCTTATATAATTTGGATATTAATCCCTTATCAGATATATGGTTTACAAATATATTCTCTCATTTCATAGGTTGCCTTTTCACTTTGTTGTTTCCTTTGCTATTTAAAGGATTTTTAAGCTTCATGAAATCCCATCTGTTCATTTTTGCTTTTGTTGCCTGTGCTTTTGGTGTCATCTTCAAAAATGTCATTGCCACTACCAATGTCAAAAAGCTTTCTTCCTATTTTCTTTTTTCTAGGAGTTTTATGGATTTTAATCTATTTTGAGTTGGCTTTTGTATGTAGTGTAAGAAAAGGGTCTCTTAAATATGTATACCCAGTTTTTCTAAAACTATTGAAGAGATTACCCTTTTCCATTGTGTATTCTTAGCTCTCTTCTTGAACATTAATAGCCCATATATATGTGAGTTTATTTCTGAGCTCTCTGTTCCATTGGTCTATGTGTCTGTTTTCATGCAAATACTATACTTTTTAAAAATACTATAGCTTTGTAATATGGTTTGAAATCAGAATTGTGATGCTTTCAGCTTTGTTCTTCTTGCTTGAGATTGCTTTGGCTATATAGAATATTTTGTGTTTCTATATATATATTGGTTTGTTTGTTTTTTTTGTGAAAGATGCCATTGAATTTTCAAGGGGATTGTATTGAATCTGTAACTCACTTAAGTAATATGGACATTTTTAACAAGATTAATTCTTTCAATCTATGAATACAGAGATATTTTTTCATTTATTTATGTCTTTTTAAATTTCTTTTATCCATTTTTTACAGTTTTTAATGTATAGATTTTGCATATCTTTGGTTACATTTAAGTATTTTTTTGATTCTATTGTAAATGAGATTGTTTCTTAATTTATTTGTCAAATAGCTTGTTGTCAGTGTATAGAAACTGCTATTTATATGTTAATTTTTGCATCATGCAACTTTACTAATTTTTTTTATTAGTTCCAACAGGGTTTTTTTTTTGTGAATTCTTTAGGGTTTTCTATATATACAATATTGTGATCTGCAGAGGCAATTTTACTTCTTTTTTCAATTTGTATTTTATTTCTTTGTCTTGCCTAAATTGTCAGGCCAAGACTGCCTCAGGTTTATTTTTAATTACTTAAAATGTTGAAGCTTGAAAAGCTAGACTTGACTTTTGATTGTTCATGTATGTGTGTGTATATGTGTGTGTGTACAATGCATGTATGTGAGCACACACATACTAATATTTATTGGAAATTTTCTGCATTCTTAGGAACAACACTAAATACTTTACCTCCATTGTCTCTTTTAATCCTTACATTGACTTATTTTGATTTTACAGGTAAGAAAACAAAGGCTTACGAAGCTTGTGTAATTTTCCTAAAGAGCTAGAATCTATGAGTTTGTGTTCAAATCTAAAGCCCTTGTTTTTAAAGCATATGTTGTTAATTATTCTATAAAATTAGTGCAGTCTCTAGAATGGTCTAGCTGAAAATCCAAAGCTGTGGACCTGACCTAGATATAGGTTTGATTTCAGAGACACACGAAAATTGCCTTTCAAATCCACCAAACTTTTACCTTAACTTTGATTTCAACATACCTTACCCAAGTTTAGTGGTTCGGGAAATCCTACAATTAAAGTTTTATTTCTTTAGTTAAAGTCCTCTTGTTGCCTGCTGAAATGAGAATTCCTCTCAAAGTATCACATTAAACTTAAAAAAAAAACTATTTGCAACTCATATGACCAAGCTTATTAGAAAATTTCCTGAATAAGAATTATAATGCCAAGAGTCAAGAAGGATGTAATATGAAGCCCCTGGTCAATGAGTAAAAGAAGAAATTACTGGGGAGAGAATTCAGAAATGGGGGAATGAAGATGTAGTATAAGAAGAATATGCCAGCAGGCATATGCTATTGCACATTTTAACTTCGCCCCAATTCTAAATTTGAAAATTACACTAAAAAATAAACTGAAATATATTAATTTAAGATTCTCTTACTCAATTATTTCAATATGCAACCAAGATATAGCTGAGGTGTCACTGGTTTATAAAAATAACCACCTGTATATAGAATACAGGATAGTTATTTCAAATTGCATATATATGTATGCATGATTTAAATATTACTTCTTCCAGATGTCCACATAATTATTAAATAAAGGTTCTTAAAATATTTAAAAACTATTTAGGATTAAATATAAATACATGTCTTATTGATTCTTTGGTCTATAGAATTAGAGTATTTATGAGTCAATAGTGGGTCAATGCTGGTAGCTATGAATATATAAAGAAGAGATGAAGAACTTATCTAGAAGCAGCAAGGCTGCTCTCACAACCTCATGTGATCATTAGCCAACTTGGTAACAGAGTAATTAGAAATTGTATTGTTCAGTTATGCATTTATTAATTTAATTAGCAAATATTTATCAAGCAATTATTATGCACAAGGCAGTGAACATATAGTAGTAAGAAAAAAAAACAGTTGTGATACCTTCGCAAGTAGCCAATGCCTATTTGATCATCATTAGCTTAGCAAACAGAAGATAGTGTTTCTTCATAATAGTGTGATTAAGAGTGTATTAAGGTGGTGAGCACACAATGCAATATACATATGACATATTATTGAATCATTCACTTGAAACGTATATAATTTTATTAACCAATGTCACGCCAATAAATTTAATTTAAAAAGAGTGTGTTTAGAGGTTATTTTAGCTAAAAGACCCAGAAATATTATTAGAAACCACTCCTGAACCAATCATTCTTTTTGCAAGATGCTGGAGAAGATACAGACTGGGAATGACCAATAGGTCAAATAAGGTAAGTTAATGCTCAGTTTTTAGAAGATAGAGTTATTCACCAATTCCCAACACAGAGCCATTGTGGACCAGGCTTAAGAGGATTCTTCTTTCTTACTGATGGGTTAGGGCAAAGGTGTCAAAGAATAAGAACCTCGGAAGCAAAGAAAATCTACTTTATTATTATCCAAGGGCTTCAGTTCATACTATGACAATCTGATGAAAGGCACTTCCACCAGTACTGGAGGAAAGGGAACGAGAGCACTAAGTGCCTGGAATGGCTTTTTTTACTTATACTCATGAATCTCTAGATAGAGAAAAGATGGCACAATCAGTGGTTGTGAAGAGAGAAGAAAAAATAAAGGGAGAGAGAAGAAGCAGAAAAAGTCTTGGACTCATCTTAGAAGAGTGCACTGTGCATTGGTATACCCGTTCCCATGGTACCCTCAATGTGTACTATTTACATGGGCCTGGACCAGACACTCCCTAAAAGCAGAGAAAATGGTGTCTTCAAAAAAAGTTAATGATGTGCTTCTTATCCCTTTAAAAAACATTCATGTCCAACTAAGATATAAGACAATATAGGATTTAAGGTAAAAAAGTCATTAGTAATCGCCTAATCCAACTTCAGAAAAGTGACAAGATTCCCTCAAGGTCAATAGCTCTTTAGTGACAAAGACCCAGAGAGGACCCAAGGCAGCCTTTAGAGCAGCAATGTTTTCACTACAATGCCCACTGCACTAGAAAACAGGTTGGGCTGGCCCTTCAAAAGGCAGCAGGTAAATCTCTTTAGTAAGTTGATAATATGCAGGGCTTTACTCCAGTTATAGAATTTCAATGGTTTTGTATGTATTACATGAGCCAACCTGAGGTAAAACTTGCATGAGAATTTGCTACATAGCATACTTCAGAGTCTTTGTTTCAAATGTAGATGAGTTGTAGCATAAAACTACAAATGCTTCCCTGATATCCTATAAGAGTGAACTAAACAAGTCCTATGTCACCTATGCCTTCACACACAACTCGAAACAGATGATTCCTGAACAAATATAAATCTCAATGAAATTCTCAAGGTATCATTAAAAGAGAAGAGTCCTCGACTCAGTGAGGTGAAGTGGGTGGTGCTCTATGATCCTTGATTTGGGCTAAGGTGGCAACCTCAGGGCCTTAGAGTTTCTACTTTATTGGTTCTGAACCTTGGGGGCACATCAGAGTCACCTAAGGGCTTTTGAAAATTCTAATGCCCAGGCTGCACCCTAAATCAATGAGATCAAACTCTGGTAATGAAGTTCAGTCTTCAATATTTCTTAAAGCAGGTTCAGAACCACAGTTAGAGATGGTTAAGGCTGCCTAAGTGTGACATGTGGAGTGGAGAAAATTGGTCTTGACTACTGTCACAGTTGTTTCTCTTAGATTATTGTTTTTAATACTTGAAACTTGTAAATGCTTTTAAGGAAAAGATGCCTTTAAGCATCACACATTACAGAAATTATGATGGTTTAACTCAAGGAAATTAGAGCAAAATTCATAGCAGAAGAAATAATCATAGCTCCCTTAGGAAAATGATAGTGCACACCCTTGTAACCAACCTCTACTGAATTTCCACACAGTATTAACCTGATCTCGTAGAACATCTTGACTAATGCCCAGAGAGCACAGAGGCCAACACTTATACTCCCATTGGCTGAGACGTATGCTTACCAAGAACAAATTTATTTGTTCCTTCCTAATAACACCTGTTGCCGCTGTTATCCTAATTACTTAATATAATTTTATTTTATATTTTATAAACCAAAATCAATAAATATCTGTGCAAAAGGAAATATAGTGTTTTTTTCTGTAAAAGTTAAGTAAAATTCTTGAAAAAACTTCATACAGACAAATCACTTCACTTACATATATGTAATTTATTATATATTATAAATATATACAGTTAGTAATATCACTATTTTTATATATACTTATGGATATAAATGTATAGATATAAATATTCTGTAAACATTTGTCAAAACTTCATGAGATTTTGTACTGAATAGCTTCATAAAAATCTTTAAATTCCATTTTCCCTTTAATCTTGAAGTTTTAGTGATGCATTAAGGGTGTGATATATGCAAGGACGATAATAAGAAAAAGAGTTTCAATTAACATATTCATATTCAGAGAAAAGGCTTTGGTCCTATATCAAAAGAATGTCAAATAAGTGTAATTTTATATGGCATAAGTTAAAGAAGACATTTAAAGTACTTCTGCCTCATATTTCTGGTTCTTTCTTCAAAACCTTTTTTGAATTAACCAATATTAGTTGAAATCATAGCTGAGCAAAAGGTCTTCTATTCTAGTGGTAGAAGAAAACATGGCCAAAGATTTTGTCAGAAATCATGCTTTTCTTTTTAGTGTGAGTACGGGCATTTTCACTGAGGATCTCTTCCAAACAGCCCTGCAGAGGGATAATAAATAGCACAGGCTTGGGAGTCAGCCTGGAATTCCAATGACTATTCAGACACTGACTAGTTCTGTGATCTTGAGAAATTTACTTGCCTTTCCTGGGCCTCAACTACCTTCCCTGTAAAAATGAGGTTAGTAAGAAAATAATGAGGAGTAAATAAAATATGTGCAGAGGAAGTATATGACAGTGGTTAACAGTTTGAACTATGGACTCAGAGATCTTAGTTTAAATCCCCATGATGCCACTTATTAGCTTTGCAACCTTAGGCAAATTTAAACTTTCTGAGTTTCTATTTTCTCTTCTGCAAAAATGAAACAAACAATATATACTTATAAGGTTTTGCAGGATTAAATAAAATAATGCATATGAAGTACTTATAATATTGTCAGAGACTTAGTGAGTACTGAACAATATTATTTTTTACTATTATTTGCAAAAATATTAGACAGCAAGTGATAATAATTAATATGTTAATATATTATTATTATAATTATTCTCACCCTGGTTTTAAGATAAGATACTTTATGGTAATTTGAAAAATATTGTAGAAATTCCATTTGCTTTGACCTGCTACATCCTTAGAGGGAAATGCTAAGTTCCTGAACAAAATAGGGGTTTAAGTAACCGATAGTACTGTGGCCTTTTGAGTATTATGAAGATATCTATTACAGTGTTTAAGATGAAAATGCTGTGATGACTGATAAGTTTTGATCTTGCTAAATACCCTGTAATTAAATCCATTATAACTCTGAACTAAATTGACAGTAAAGAGATTCTGATTTACAGGCATGATTTTGTGATAATTGAATTCTGGAGATTGGAAAAGACACTGGAAAATAATTGTAAGGGAGGTAGTATAAAAGAGAGAACTTGCCTATACCTAATTTTTAAATTTGCTAGCTTGCTACTGTTCAATCAATTAGAAAAGATAAATTTCTGAAAATGTCCATGTATGTTCATAAAGAATGTGCTTTGTAATTGCTAAATGGTGGATTCTTTATATTACCTTTAGCTTCAAGTTTGTTGTCCAGATTTAAGAGATTTATAATGAAATGTCTCACTAAAATAGATATTAGTTCTTCTTTACATATTTTGAGTGTAATTAGGTGTACACCTAATTATTTTATTCTTGCTGAATGGAATATTCTGTCATTATAAATGACCCTCTCTACCACCAGGTTTATTTTTGCCTTATAATTTATTTTGTCTGATAGTTACATTGACAAACTAGTTTTCATTGGTTTGGTATTTTCTTAACTTATTTGTTTCTATCATTTTACTTTCAATTAAATATTTGACATATCCTTTGCAGATGAAAAAGAGGCCATATACTAAGCCTGGAAGCATGCATGGTGGGCCTTCAAATTCAGAGACCAAAAATAACCATATAGGATTGTCTGAACATAAATATTCCTAACTGAAAGCTGGTCATGTCTGGTAGTCATGTCCTAGGCCTGTAGCTTTTTGAAAAAGGTCAGTGTTCACCTTAGATGAGCCCGTCTATTGTCTTTTTGCATCTAAGATAACATATCTTTGAAATGTCAGAGTAATCTCCTTTTCTAGACCCCTCAAGCCACCTCCATGCACCAGAACATGAGACCAGAGAAACCCTCATTATTACCTTGTTCCCTGAATACCATCTCTGTAACATTGCCTGTAAATGTTATTAATTATTCTGTACCCACTAATATAAAAAGTATGTGTCTCTCTGTCTTACATTTTATCCAGTCCCAGAGATTTCCCCACTTTGCTTTCTCCCACCCTGTTAATTTACCACCAGTAGATTTAATGTAACCCTCTTTATGTCTCCTCCTTTGATTCTAATGTATAAAATAAACAGTAAAACTGCCATTTTCTGGAGTATTTTCTAAATTTATTGAAATTTTGTTCCTGACAATTGTCTTCAGTTTGGTTCAAATAAACTCATAAAAATTCTAACTAAAAGGTTTAGACATTTCTTACATCTACACCTTATACTTTAGAACATATCATTTCCTAAATGAATTCATTCATTAGTCTTCTATAAACAACATATATGTGAATTTCTTTTTCAATCCAATTCAAATGGATAAGTTTAATCAATTTACATATTTTATAATTCACAAAATATTTGAATGATTTGTCCTATTAGTTTATGATTAATTTATCTCTTTTTATATGCATTTTTAATTTTTTTCTTATCTTTATTGAGCTAAGATTCATATAACATAAAATTCAGTTTCAACTATTTTAAATTGTACAGTTTAGTAGTACTTTCACAATGTTGCTCATTCATCAACACTATTTCTAGTATAATTTTATTACACCAAAAGGAAACCACATACCCATTAACCAGTAATAGCTCATTGCCTCCTATGCTCCAGCTTCTGGCTACCACTAATCTGGCAACCACTAAGTATCATAACTTCCATAGAGATCACTTTATGTCTATGGATTTGCCTATTCTAGGATAAGCAATACAAGTTTGGCTTCTTTCATTTAGCATAATGCTTTCAAGGTTCATCCATGTTGTACCATGTATATATTAATACTTCATTTATTTTTAGGGCTGAAAGATATTCCAGTGTGTGTGTGTGTGTGTGTGTGTGTGTGATTATATAAATATAAAATATGTATATATTATATATATTATATTATATATGTATATATACATAATTATGTAGATATATAGATGATATATAGATATATAGATATGTAGATATAATCTCCTACATTTTATTTATACATTCATCAGTTGAAAGACGTTTGAGTTGTTTACAACTTTTAGATATTGTAAATAGTATGACTATGAACCTTCATGTAAATGATTTTATTTGAACATCTCTTTTCAATGTATTTGGCTATTTACTTAGGAGTGGAATTGCTTGGTCATATGATCATTCTATGCTTTTTTAGTTTAGTTTTGTGAAACTACAAACTGTTATTCAAAGTGGTTGTACCTTTTTAAATTCTCACTAGTAATGTTATGATTCTGATTGTTCCACATCCTTACCAACACTTACAATTTTGTTTTCTTTTAAATTATTTTTATTATAGCTATTCTGTAGGGTATCAAATGGTATTATACTATAGTTTAATTTACAATTCCCTAATGACTAATGATGATAAATATCTTTTTGTGAACTTGCTATTTGAATAATTTTTTTGGTGAAATGTCTAGTAAAATTCTTTTCTTACTTTTTAAATGGGGTGTTTGTCTCTTTCTTGTTAAGTTGTAAGAGTGTATATATATTCTGGATAATAAGCTTTTATCAAATATATAATTAGTGAATATTTTCTCCCATTCTGTGGATTGTCTTTTAAATTCTGATGAAGTCTAATGTATTTTTTTGTTGTTGTTGCTTATGCTTTTGGTATAATTATTTTAAAATTATTTTGAATGCTATTTTACTGATGCGCATATTTACTCTTATGCTAGAACCACAGTTTTGATTACTGCAGGTTTGTAATAGGTTTTGAAAACAAAAAATGTGACAATTCTAACTTTATTCTTTTAAAGCTTGTTTTGGCTAATTTGGGTCTCTTGCAATATTATATAAATTATAGAATTGGTTTTTCTTTTTATTTCTGCACAAAAAGGCATTTGGGATTTTAACAAATCTGTAATGAACCTGTAAATTACTGGGAAGTTTTGTCATCTTAAAATATTATGTCTCCCAGTCCATAAACACAGGAAATCTTTCTTTTTAATTAGACCGTCTTTAATTTCTTTCAGCAATGTTTTGCAATTTGCATGGTACAGCTCTTGAACCTTCTTAGTTAAATTTTTTCCTAGGTATTTTATTCTTTTTGATGCTATTATAAATGGAATTGTGTTTTCTTGAAGATCTAAGTGGCTTTTTAAACTTTTTTTCAATTGCAGTTAGCATACCATATTATATTAGTTTTAGGTGTACAACATAGTGATCAGACATTTATATAACTTACAAAGTGATCATCTTAGTAAATCTAATACCCATCTGACACTAATCATACATATTACATATTACTGATTTCTTATGCTATACTTTACATCCCCATGACTATTTTGTATTTTTTAATCTCTTTGCCTTTTTTACCTACCCTACCTCATTCCCTCCCATCTAGCAATGATCAATATGTTCTCGTATCTACAAATTTATTTGTTTTGTTTGTATATTTTGTCCTTTAGATTCTAAATGTAAGTGAAATCATATGCCATTTGTCTTTCTCTGTCTAATTTACTCCATTTAGCACAATATCCTCTAGGTTCATCCATGTTATTGTAGATGGCAAATTTTCATTCTTTTTTATGGCTGAGTAATATTTGATTGAATATATGTCCAACTTCTTATTTATTCATTCATCCATCAATGGACACCTACGTTGCCTATACTGCTGCAATGAACATATGGATTCACATGTCCTTTCAAAGTAGTGTTTTGAGTTACTTTGAATAAAAACACAGAAATAGGATTGCTGGATCCTTCTCTGTCTCTTGGTATAGCCTTTGTTTTAAAGTCTCTTTTGTCTAGTATAAGTATTGTTACCCCAGCTTTTTAAAATGAAATATCTTTTTCCTACACTTTACTTTCAGTCTGTGTGTGTCTTTCCGACCTGAAGTGACTCTCTTGTAGGCTGCATATGTAAGTTCTTGTTTTCTTATCCATTCAGCCACACTGTCTTGATTAGAGCATTCAATCTATTTACATTAAAGGTAATTGTTGATAGACATGTAGTTATTGCCATTTTATTAAGTATACATTTTATTTTTCTTCTTCTTCTTAAAGAAATCCTTTTAATATTTTCTTGTAATACAGATTTGGTGTTGATAAACGCCTTTAGTTTTTTCTTGTCTGGGAACTCTATCTGTTTTTCAATTCTAAATGATAACTTTACTGGGTAGAGTAATCTTGGTTGTAGGTGCTCACTTTTCAACACTTTGAATATTTACTGCCAATCTCTCTGGCCTGCAAAATTTATGTTGAGAAATCAGCTGACAGTCTTATGAAAGCTCCTTTGTAGGTAAATAACTGCTTTTCTCTTGCTGCTTTTAAGATTCTTTGTCTTTAACCTTGGCATTTTAATGATGATGTGTCTGGTGTGGGCCTCTTTGGGTTCATCTTGTTTGGGACTCTCTGCACTTCCTGGGCTTGTATGTCTATTTACTTCACCAGGTAAGGGAAGTTTTCAGTCATTATGTTTTCAAATATGTTTTCAATTTCTTGCTCTCTCTCTTCTGGTTCTCCTATGATGTGACTGTTTATATGCTTAATGTTATCTCAGAGATCCCTTAAACTATCTTGGATTCTTTTTCTTGTTGCTGCTCTGATTGGGTGTTTCCTGCTACCTTATCTTTCAAATCGCTGATAATCCTCTGCTTCATCCAGTCTATTGACTCTATCTAACGTACTCTTCATCTCTGATACTGTATTCTTCATATCTGTTCTCTATCCTTGTAAACATCCATCAGCTACTATTTTGTACTTCTTTAATCCTTCACCTCATTCTCCCAGCCTCCCAAACTCCTCTCTCCTCTATCACCAAATAGTACACTATATTTGTAAGTCTGTTTTTGATTAGTTTGTCCTTTTTATTCCTTAGATTCTGCATATAAATAAAATCATATATTGTTTATCTTTCTCTGTCTGATAAATACTTTCTAGATCTATCAAAGCAATATCTTTTACCATCCCTTTTCTCTCAGTCTGTGTGTGTCCTTTAATCAAAAGTGAATCTTTTGTAGGAAGCATATGCAGGGAGCTTGTTTTCTTATCCTTTCAGCCACTCTATCTTTTGGTTGGAGCACTTACTTTTCCATTTAAGGTCCTTATTGATAGGAATGTAATTGTTACAATTCTTTATTCTTGTTTTTGATACATGTTTTTTCTTCTTAAAGAAGTCCCTCCAACATTTTCTGTAATACTGGCTTGGTGGTGATAAATTCCTTTAGCTTCTTTTTGTCTGGAAAGCTCTTTATCTGTCCTTCAACTCTAAATGATAGCTTTGCTGGATAAAGTATCCTTGGTTGTAGATCATGATCTTCATCCTGTCGAATATTTTTGCCAAGCCCTTCTGTACTGCAGTTTCTTTTGAGAAATCAGCTGCCAGTCTTATGGGTATTCCCTTATAAGTAACTATCTGTTTATCTCTTTCTTCTTTTAAGATTCTTTCTTTGTATTTAACCTGTGGCATTCTCATTATGATGTGTCCTGGTGTGAGCCTCTTTGGATCCCTAATTTTTGGAATTCTCTGAGCTTTCTGGGGTATTATGTTCATTTCCTTCACCAGGTTAGGGAAGTTTTCCATTATTATTTCTTTAAATAGCTGTTCAACATTTTGATTTTCTTCAGTTACACTGATTAGGGTCCCATATGCTTCTTAAATTATTTTTTATAGTCTTGGCTTCTTTTTTTTTTTTTTTTACCATGCTGATTGAGTATTCTTGGCTTTTCTGTCCTCTAGATAGGGCATTTGATCTTCTTTTTTATTCATTTCATTTATTTCTTTATTTATTCCATTTAATATACTTCTCATCTCAGATAATATGTTCTTCCTTTCATATGTTGCATTCCTAGAATAAATCCAACTTATTTGAGTTGCATTATCCCTTTATATGTCATGTTCAGTTTGCTGGTATTTTGTTGAGGATTTTTGCTTCCATATTCATAAAGGATCTTAGCCTCTAGTTTTTTTTTTCTTGTGATAACTTTGTCTAGCTTGGGTGTCAAGTTAATACTGGCTTCATGCCCCATACAAAAGTTGGCTTCTGTTTATTTATTTGTTTTGTCTAATTTTAAAACTTGGTTTGAGAGTGTTATATTTCAGGTACTCACTTTAAGAAGTAGTAAGCCTGCTTTAAATTCCTCATTCTGTGAACAAATTTTGTCTCCTTTATTCCACAGAGCCAAGATTCCACAGAGGCATGCTCACTTCATGATTCAGAGAACAACAGCTCAGCTTTAGCCACACTCATTTTGCTTTTCTGTTGCAACTGAGTAACAAAAATATGTATCATGTTTTTAAAACAGCCATATGTTTTTTATTTTTCATTCTTATATTTTTTGTAATTATTATGTGTTTATAGCTGAAGTATGATCAAAATGCAAACTCAGATATGATATATCTTAAAATACAAAATAACCTAAAATCTGTTTTTTAAAAAATGCATGACACATCTCCATGATACTGGAAGAAAATATGTACACATTAGGAGTTTGTTCAGTTTATGGAATTCTACATGCGATGAAAATAATTTCAAAAAACAATATGGATTATTCAATAAAAGATCTTGGGACTACCAGTTATTCATCTAGAATAAAAATAAATTAGATTGCTTTCTCTCTTCCATGAGATGGTGTTTTCTCTTTGTGAATGGCTGAAATAAAGGGGAGATCAGTTTGTATATAATTATAGCCTGTTGTAATTGTCATATGCAAGACAAATTCTTTGATAACTATTTTGGCAAAGACAACAAATTAAAACACAAGTACCTTTTAACTCGTAAATACCATTGCTTAGAATTCATTTTACAAATAGTATTGCACATACACAAAGCTTTACACATAATGATATTCATCACATATTTCTAATTGCCAAATATAAAAACTGAAAACAACCCAAATACTCAGAAAAAAAGTGATTAAATAAATAATGATACACAAGAAATGGAATACTAAGTAGCAATTATAAAAATGAAGTGGGTCTTTATGTGCTTATAGTGAAAAATATCTGGACCTATTTTTAAGTTAAAATTAACTATATGCTGCTAATAAGAAATATAACAACAAGTGAGTATAAAAATTTAACATTAAAAAAGGGATAAATTTATGAAATTTAAATATAAAAATGATAAATCTGATGTGATGGTGTTATAGAAAAGTCGTTATGTAATTTATTTATTAAAGCTATAATTCAAAATCAATTCATAACAAACTGATAAGAGGCAGTCATGAACATTTATGTATCTGATGACATGGCACCAATAAAATTAAGTGAAAACTAGGAGTTTTGAGGAGAAACAGACTAAAACATAATTATAATGAAATATACATTTATCAACCATTGCTACATCAAAAGAGAAAATATAAACAAGAATTTAGATACTTTTTAATAAAGTAACTAAATATATTGTTACAATACTATAATCTTTATTAATTATCCATGAGGCATTTTAAATAATGACCACAAATTACTTTTTAATTCTTTTCAATAAATTAAAGTAAAATTTTTATACCTTTTTTTAATAAAATGCAGTAAAATTGCAGACTACTGGTAAGTGTTTAAAGCATTGAGCCAAAAGCTCAGCAATTTGGATATTTAAAAAATATTTTCCCAATAACCATCAGATTAAAGAGGACATCAAAGTTATAACTACATAAGAATCTAAAGTTTCAAGTAAAACTAAATAAAATAAATTATTTATTATCTTTAAAAATACTTTTAAAATACCCACAAAAATATCTATACCTTGTTTAAAAGTAAAATATAGCTTAAATTTGAGAATCAATTAAAATTTGAAAGAATAAAGAAATAATAAAAGGAAGGTCTATATCTACGTGTGAATTCTTAGCATTTAAAGCATCCTGACTTGAGGATCTGAATAGACATTTTTCCGATGAATACATTCAAATGACAAATAGGTACATAAAAAGATTCTCAATGTTACTAATCATAAGAAAAATGCAAATCAAAATCACAATAAGATATTATCTCAAACCTGTTAGAATTGCTATTATCAAAAAGACAAGAGATAAGTGTTGGAGAAGATGTGGAGAATGAGTACTTGTACATCATTGATGGAAATGTAAATTGATGCATCGTTATAGAAAACAGTATAAAGTTTTCTCAAAAAGTTAAAAATAGAGCTACCATATGATCAGCAATTCCACTTCTGAATATTCATCCAAAAAATAAAAATGAAAACACTAATTTAAAAAGATATATGCACTCCTGTGTTTATTACAGCATTATTTACAATAGCCAAAATATAGAAGCAACCTATGTGTCCATCAGTAGACAAAGAAGATGTGGTACATGTACATAATAGTATATTACTCAGCCATAATAAAGAATGAAATCTTGCCATTTTAACAGCATGAATTAATTTTGAGGATATTATATTAAGTAAAATAAGTCTGAAATAAAAGACAAATGTCACATAATCTCACTTATGTATAAAATCTTAAAAGAAAAAAAAGTTCATAGATACATAGAACAGCTTGGTTGTTGCCAGAGGCAGATGCCAGGAAGGTAAGTGAAATATGTGGAGGGGTTCAAAAGGTACAAACTTGCAGTTATAAAATAAATCATATGGATGTAATGTACAACATTGTAACTATAGTTTATAGTACTATACTGCATATTTGAAAGTTGCTTAAGAGAGTAAATCTTAAAAGTTCTCATCACAAGAAAAAAATTGTAACTATGGTGATGCTGTTAACTGGACTTATTGTGGTGATCATTTTGCATTATACACAAATGTAAAATCATTATGTTGTATGCCTGAAGCTAATATAATGTTATATGTCAATTATATATTAATAAAATAAAAATAAATAAATAAGGTATCCTACCTCTGTGATAACTCTCAAATCATTGATAGTCGAGATCATATTCCAGTGATAGAAATGTTCTATGAGTAGATTATGATGATTTCCCATGGTTTCCAATGATAAATTTACTAAAAAATATTGATTGTACAGTTGAAAGAATTAAATTTATTTTTTGAAAAAACTTTTTTTTTTTTACCGATAATTAGCAGTTTTCCTTAAACATACCTTGGATTATTACAAGTCTTTGTATAATGCTCAGAAAAATATGACTTTGACATTTTGTCAGAATTTTTATTACATTTATGAAGAAGTGGATTTGTGTACATTTTTACTCTACAGTTCTGGAATTTCTGACTGTCCTAGATTATACTTTATTTAAGTGCATACATATATGTATATAGTATGTATACATATTTAAGTGTATGCATATATATATATATATATATAGTAATTTTGCTTTCATCATTTCATCTAGTCTGCTTATAGTATTTTCTGAAAATTCAGAGAAAACTGGGAAAATTCTTTAAATTTCTGTTCAGTTAACGAAAGTTATACAAAGTCATGTAACAAATAGAACTCATATTGATTTCTTTAACTCTTGTGAGCATGATAAGCAATGTTTCTTACAGCTCTTTATTTAGATTTATTCCTTCAATAGTGCTGCTCATATGTTGACTTCAAAAGTAATTGTACACTGATAAGATCAAAGTAGAATTTAGATTTACATCTATATAAATCATTACATATACAGTGAAACGTGTGTCAATTAAGACCCTATCAGGCCACAATAGTTCGATATTTGCTAGAAACAAGGCTTCTAATTTGTATTATAATATACTGAAAGTACTCAATTCTATTTGGTTATTCTTAGTAGCACTGGATAAAACAAGTACTGCCCATAAAATCCTTCACAAACAAGAAAACAATAAAAACTCCAAAATTACAAAATGTGCTCACAATTTGTCCATTTTTGCATTTATATTTTTTAGTTTCTTATGATTTTTGTTCTTGTTTGAATTTCTCTTTTGTTGATAGTTTTCATTTGGTCAGTCATTCAGCAGTTTTTATGCTTTTTATTTTTGGTTCATACCCTTTAATCTTTGGATCTGCCCTTTCCTTTTATTCTTTCTAAGCACAAATTTTTTATTTTGAGTAGAAGAATTGTTTGACATTAACTTCCAGTTCCTGAATGATATAATAGATCTCCTTTGCTTTATTCCATGTAGTCTCTGAGTCATGCTGCTTCAGGTATAATAAACAAAGGAAAATTTAAATTGCATGTTCCTATTCAATTTCTCTGAATCGCAGTGATGTAGTATGTCATTTCAGAAGTATTGATATAATAACCTACGTGACTCTATAGGATATGTTCACAATTTCAGCCATAGACACCCTCAGCTTTCTCATGAATAAGATTTACATGTAGCAAAAAAGGGAAATAACATATATATGGTGAGTGGTGTCAGGGTTGTCTGTCTATGATAGACTTTGAAGAAATGCTATACCTATTGCTATTTTTATTTGAAAACAATAGAAATGGGTTAACTTGAACAGAAAAGGAATATACTAAAGAAGTTGGCATTAGTTCACAGAATCTTGAATCACTAGAGTATCTAGGTGGAAACAAAGGGAGTCAGCTGATCACTAGCACAAACAGACAGCCTGGTCAGAACGCCTCTACTGCCAATCAAAATCTGGATTCTGAGACTGGCATCATCACCATGAGGCAGTAGAAAGTGATCCATGCTGTGTTGGTAAATGTCTAAAAACTGGCTATCAAAGATAAAAGTTCTAATTTGTAACATTTGTCAATTATGCACAGTGTAAATATTCTCATCATGAGAGATATCAAGACACCAATGTGACATCACTGAATGCAAGTTGAAAAAAAATGTGTAGGAACACACCATTATATAAAATTCTAAATTATATGTGTAATAAATATATTATTGAAATACAATAAAATAATTAGGAACTGATGAGTTTTGAGTATTTAGTACCTTTATTTACAATATAATCTGTTTAATTAGAAGTTTATATATAATTTGATATTTAATAAAAACTTTAAATGATTCAATTTTTAGAAATTTTAACAATTGCTCATCAGAAGCCAGTACCAGCTGGCTCCACTGATGATGTCATTGTCTACCAACTATAGGACTCTAGACATCATGTAGCTGTCAGCAGAATGTGTTCTAAAAAGTCCTCTAATTTTTTTGCATCACTTGGTTCCAGGTTCAAAGTTTCAGGAAGGAACATTTTAGATAACATGCCAGGATTCATACTGCCAGAATTTTGTGTTTGCTGAGAAAAATATCTCCTGTGCCCACCAAAAAAATCACACAATAGTATATTTACCAATGTAGCAAAAGTTCTAGATCAGCTTCTGGATCACAAAAAAAGAAAAAGAAAAGAAATAAAGATAAAAGTGTACTACAAAAAGGAGTTTCACAAATGGACAATCAGGGGTTAGAGTAGAATGGGCAAGGGACAAGAAACTTTAAAGCAGAGCAAATAGCTTGTGCAAAGGCCCAGAGAAATGAAAATGGTAAAAAAAGAAAAATAAAACTAAGATGTGTACTTGAAAAACTACAAGAAATTTAATTTTGCCCACTGCCCAGTTTATTACCTTTAGACCATTGTGGCTGTTGAAAACACCAATAATAATCCCCCTCCTCTCCCTAAACCCAAATTATGGAGAAAATAAAAGCAATAGCTTAAGATTATGTCCCAATGAATCAAGACATAGTCAACCTCAAGTTTAGAAGGATTATCAGACAGTTAATAAGTCCTTAATGAGGGATGATTTAGTGGATTTGAGGTTCTTATTCTGTAAGTAAACCTGAACAAGAAAGTGTCACATGGGAAGGAAACTATCTCATTGGTGTAAGAGTAAAAATACTAGATAGCATATAGTGAAGGCTTATTATATGTTAGGCAATTGAATATCTTTCATATATTCTCAATTTACTTATCACAACAACCTTATAAAGTAGCTTCTATCACTTTCTCTACTTTTATACACAAAAGTGAATATAAGTACAAAGACATTAAGAAACTTGTCTGAGGTCTGCTTAACTAGATAGTGGCAGTACTATGGTAAGAACATCAGTGAAACATCTAATCCAAAAATTTTGACTTTAGATTTATGGCTTATCACCAATAAGAGCAATCAGTCATGAGACATCTCTATAACAAATACTAAAGTGTTCAGAACTAAGATGCTTAGTAAGTTATTCTGACCCCTAACTCCAGCACCCAGGAAAGTTTGGAAGATAATACTTAACATATAAGACTAAGTAGTAATTGAAAAAGATATACTTAGGCAGGTGGACACCTTGATACTTCTCAGATTATGCCATATAGATGACTACCTGAGGATCAATGACTTGCCCTACCTCTTGATATAATACAGTGGTGATTATTAAAATCCTATTAAAATTCTAGAGATAGACTTCTTGGGTGAAAAGCTGAGTCCTTTTTTTTTTTTTTTTTTTTTTTTGGTCTGTGAGAACTTATATTTAAGTTCTCTCAGTCTCAACTTTCTCTTCTGCAAAACTATGGTATAATAGTACCTCCCTCATAAGATCATCAGGAGAATGAAATTAAATAATTTAAATTAAATGGTTAGCACAGTGCTTGGCATGCAAGATGCACTCAACAAATATTAGCTATCATTCTTCTTATATTTTAAAATAAATGAACTAATTAAATGAGGCTCTTTCTGCCTCACGTTCACCACTTCACATAAGAGGTTTGTGGTAACAGAAGGAAACCTAGATGACAATTTTATATTTCCACATGATCCAGCCCTGCTTGGTCATAGTTTTTCCTTGAATTACTGAGTAATTAGCTTGTTGTGACATTTTTCACTATTGTTGGAATCACAGTTCTTGTAAGATATTACAAATGCGGAGAATATCATAAAATATCACATAGAAGACCCAAGTTAAGTAGATCTGAAATTATCTCTAAAAGTGTTTAGAATTGCTTGTGATTTCTCTGCCTAATTAGAATATAATCTGGTCTAGAAGGGTATATTTTGGTAGGTCACCCCCAAACCAATGAAACATTGGGTATTAAATATACAGTAATATCATTGCATAAAATAACTGCAACTTTAGATACAATTTAAGGCATATGGTAGGCATTTGGAGATATTAGAATCTCAAGAAATAGGCAATTCTATGGGTACCTGGAGAATTTAAGTGTACAGGTTTTCACTCTGTAAATAAAGAAATCAAGAAAAATTCTTCACAATTAGCAAAATGACAGTAGCTAGAAAACTAAATCACCCAAAATGCAACATCTTCAAATATTTCATGAAACCCAGACGAGGTCCTAGTGTCAATTATAAAATAACTTACTTTACTTCCTGTACTAATATTTTCCCCCTCAAATATTTTCCCCCTATTTTATTTGTTTTCTTTCCTTGTTGACTTGATTTCTGAAAAGGATTTCTAAGAAGTCACAGTGCTAGCAGATCCAAAAAATGGCTCTAAAGAGTTATGGGAATATTGTCTGTCAGATTTATCTCCAAGGTTAGACATAGACCAAGGAGCTGTGGAGCCATGCTACAGATGGGAACATGAGCATGAAGACTGAGGTAGAGACATCTGCTTCTGAAGGTTCTCAAATTAGTTCACACACACAGAATCACAACAGGCCACTCTAAATTTCATAAATCCTTAGTATTTCCATTATTGTTATTAGGTTTATAGCACCAAGGCTAAATGATGTTTTTAATAAACTATGATATAAATATGTCACATTATGATATCATGCATCAAATGTACAATAAATGTTATCTGCTTGGCCTTCTGGTAAAGATAAAACATTAAGAACAATTCTGCTTGTAAAGGATAAAAAATAATTTTTGGTTTCTGCTCTAACACCTAAGAAGCTTGGAAGTCACACTCCATTCTCACAACAAAGAAAAAGCTACACTGAAAGTCAAACAACTCTTTTTAGAGAACTGCTGCCCAGAAAACTGATGGATACAGAGAATCACAGCTTACTGAGAGAAGAAGACCAGAAGCAGAAGCCTGCATATGGAGCCAGCATTGCAGGAAAGTTAAAGTATAACTGACGTATTTTAGAGGCTCAGTGTAGACTAGCTTGAGAGTTAAAAACTCCAGAAGGGCCCCCAACTTTCATGAGTTGTACTTCCAAGAGTTTCAAAGTGTTCTCACTATGAAGATGAAAGAAAAATCACCTTCTGCTTCTAATAGGCGGAGGTAAGTAGTAAGTATTTTAAAATACAGCTATCACATGTTATTCTTCTTATCGAGGGTACCTGAGCTGGGGGAAAGAAAATACCTATCTCTACATCTTTCTATCTTCAGTGGTGGGTAAGGTTAATTTCCACATCTAGTCCCTTTACTTTACCTCTCTCACTTAAGGGAAGCAGGGGAAAGGGCAGCATGTGTAAGAAAGTTGCAGCCTAGGAACACAAGCTCACTAAAATACTGAAGTTTAATCATAAGATTATAGAATTCTTCCATCTCTCAAATCCTTACCACCACATTAATAAGGCTTCTATATATTAACAGGAGAATACAGCTGAAAGAACCACAAGTCTCAAACTTATGAATGAAGGAGTCTCTAATAAAACCAAAGGCAACAAGGAGAAAAAATAAGAACACTAGAAAAAAATTTAGTCTTTTTTCTCTGATACCACAGCTAGGACAGTAAACAGAGCCCAAATCCTAGCCAGATAAATATAACACTTCACACTAAAGACCTCTTTTCTTCAGTGTCTCTTACTAGATACATCATAGCTAGATTTCAACAAAAAATTTCTTTAGAAACCATTAAAGCAAAAACAGTGAATTCTAGGTCAAGCACTAAAATCAGTGTTTAAAAGAGGTATAATAGAAATAAGAATTGAGGAGGCACAATGGAATCATAAAATATTCAATTAGAACCAGAGAAAGTAGAGAAAAAAATGGAATACAACAAATAAGAAACAAAAAACAGAACAAGGGCAATAAACAGAAAACTGTGACAAATATGGTAGCTATTAGTCAACCATATCAATAATCACTTTAAATATGAATGTTCTAGAGAACTACGAAAATGACGTAGAAGTTAGATTCTATGCATGCCTCCTTTCACGACCACACCCAAATTATAACAAAACTGCAGCACAACCATCACTTGAAGTTGCTTGAGGCATGGCTGAAGAAAATCATACAACTGGGGATATACATAAGAGGTCACCTTGAGGCCAAAAAGAGTGGTGGAAATGCGAAATGTCCAGATCTATAACCACATGTGGCTGTTGAGAACATTCCCTACCCATTTTATGAGAGCATTACCTAAACACCAAAACTACACAAAACCATTATAAAAAAATGTATAAACCAATATCTCTCTTGAATATAGATGTAATAATCCTCAACACAATATTAGCACTTGAACCCAACAATATATTTTTAAAACTCTGTGATATGTCAATTATACTGCAATTGAAAAAAAAAAAGAATTATACATTATGCAAGATTTATTCTGGATACACAAATCTGGTTCAACAATTGAAAATGAATTAATGCAAATCATCACATCAACAGGATAAAGAAAAACAATCATATAATTGTATCAACAAATGAAGAAAAAGCATTTGACAAAAATCTAACACCCATTCAAAACAAACTTTTAGAAAAATAGAAATAGAACAAACTTTATCAATTTGATAAAGGATATTTCCAAAAAAAAACAACATTATACTTAATGGTGAGAAACTAGATCTTAAGATGATGAACAAGACAAGAACAGCTCTTGTCTTATATACCATTATACAAGAAGTTCTAACTAATAAAGCTGGAAGAAAATAAAATAAAATATATACAGATTGAAAATCGAGAAATAAAACTGTCTTTGCAGGTGAAATGATTGTCTATAGAGGGTATCTAAAAGAATTGACAAAAAAACTATAACAATCACAACAATTTTGCAGAATGGAAGGTTAATATAAAAATGTAATTTCTTTCATATAAACCAGCAATTAACAACTGCAGTTTGAAATTTAAAACACAATACCATTTATTTCAACAGATTTTTGCCTGTCTATAAAACAATGTCACTGAGTTGATTGATTAATAATTATATATCTTATGCAGATAAAATAGTGAATAAAGAATATACAAAAGGAATTACAAAGAATCAGATATTTCTAATGATTCTCAACATTTGTGCAAATATAACATATCTAGATATAAAAATTCACATTTGTGCATTAACACATTAGTATAAATTACTCATTAAGAACTACTGTGTAGTAAGATTATATACGGTGATCACTTTCTAGTGAATTTGGTCAGAAGATACAATATCTCTTTCTTTATATTCAAAGAGATTGTGATAAGCATCCCAGATAGAGGGCACAGCAAGTTTAAAGGCTCTAAGGCAGAATGGGCTTACTGGTTTCTTGGTTTTTTGTTTTTTGTTTTTGAGTTTTTTTCCAAAGAAGAAAAAGGTGATCAGTTTGACCTACATACATATGCTTCAAATTATTCTCTATTTAACATGCATAATATGTAATTGTTATGTCATGTAATATCTTTGCTTTTGTGAGTTCCTCAATCTAGAATGTTTCTCACCTTATTATATATCTATATTAAGACCCAACTCAAATGTCACCTACATCATGGTATTTTTTATTATACTTTTTTAATCTCCAGTCAGAATTATTTACTATTATCCATTTATTATAATTAGCTATTTGCATGTTTTCTTTCTTCAGTGTGCAAGTAACCTGTACGATTGGATGAAAATGCTTATTAGATTTAATGAAACGTGCTACTCATAATGATGAATTAGGAAACTTTCATAAGACTCAAAGAATCAGAAGAAACACTGTCTTTTTCTCCTTTATTAGAAACAATAACATGACCAATCTATCAAGAATGTCAAGTAAGAGTGATCTGCTGTACAACACTGTACCTATGGTCAACAATAGTGTATACTGAAAAGTTTGCTAAGGGGGTAGATCTCATGTTAAGTGTTTTTATGACAATCAAATTAAATTAATAAAAACATTTACAGGGCATATATTACAGTATGACACATGAAACACACACACACACACACACACACACACACACACACACACACACACACACACACACGAATTCCCAGAACAAACTGATATCTGATCAATAGTCTCTACTAAAGTATACTTCAATTTCTTACTAAAATATAAAAAAAGATAGAAACTCATAACACTACCAAATATTGCAATGAAAGTGGTGAATACACAATGCAATATATATATGATGCATGATTGAACTGTACACTTGAAACCTATATGATTTTATTAAACATTGTCACTCAATACATTTAATTAAAAAATTAAAAAATTAAAATGATAGAATTTAGGAGGCCTTAGCCTTAATTTTAAGGTAAATGGATATTAGATTGAGAAAAATCTTTCTAGTTTTCAGTTCATGAAAGACACAGAATTTGTTGAAATGGAAGCTGTCCTACAAAATTTAGGAAAACTATACCTCCACAATCTGGAAAGCTAGAATATTCCTCTCTTTCCTTCTGGGTGCTTCATTGTAAGATAGGAAGAATCCTCTCTACCTTTCTCATCCCACTCTATTTCCTATTGTCATCAGATTTATCAAGGTGATCACTTTGTAAATTATATAAATGTTTAATTACTACATGGTACACCTGACACCTGAAATTAATATAATCTTGTATGCCAACTGTAATAAAAAAATGAAAAAAAATAATTTAAAAAACTGTATTTCTTAGAATATATACATACATACATATACATACATACATTAAATAAAATAAATACTACCATCAAGCCTAGACATCACATCTAATCTAGAGAATTGTTCATCCTCTCTGCTTCACTATGACTGTAAAGGAGATGGAATTTCTCTTGCATCTGGAGGAGAGATGGGAAAGCTTACGCCATGCTGAATGGTTGATTGAGAGAAATGCCATCAGAGTAACAATTCCGAGTCAGGTATGACTTGCTCTGTCCCAGGCAGAGGGAGTCTAGAAGCCTGGGAAAACCTTCAGATCTTTCCAAGTCTATATGGGTTTTTTTATTTGTTTGTTTGTTTGTTTGTTCTTACCTACAATACCAAGCTAGGTAAGGTAGACATTATCATGTTCATTTTTAAATAATCTAAATGATAAAAAAAACAATTAGTTCTTGGCACATAGTTGTTTGATGTGGGCTTACTAAGTGAATTAATAATGACTTGCTATAGTTCACACTGCAAAATTGTGGTAACTGTTTTGGTGATCTTTCATCAAATTGTCTGTTCCTATTTATAGCTTCATTAATAGCAGCCACAATTGCTCTTTAACTGATTTTTTTTGCAAAAACCTCTCTTAGAAAGGTGAACAGAGTTAAAATAACTTCATAAGAAAAGGTTAAATTAATTTTCATTTTTATAACTTTGATAAAACTAAAATAATGGTAGTCAAATAATACTATTTCATTATTAAGTTTTTATAAAATTTATTCCTCTACTCTGACTTTTAAACCATTGTAGTCCTGCATTCCCATATGCTGTCTTTTATGAAGCTACTTGTGTCATTACTTTATTTTGCCATAAAGTGACATTTACAAAAGATCGAGAACAGTGATACTCAGGGCTTATGATGCTAAATAAACAGTTAAACATTTTTAAATTCTGTCTTTAGGAAGATATCTATATAATAAATTTTTAAAAGAAACAATCTCATCTCCACACTCCTTTTCTACTTATGGTTTGTTTTCCATAGTTTATTGATTGCTTGTCTATTATTGCTTGTTGCTTTGTTTCATGAAAATTAGTCTTGCTTCCCTAATGTAAGTGCATATTACCCTGTATCTTTAATAATAATTCAATAAATACTTAACTATGGTTAATTTATAAGCATCTATTACAGAATGATTGAATGAGTGATTATAATATTATTAGCTTCCTTTAGACTATAGACTCACTACAATCAATAGTTTGTGGGTATAGAGACCACACAAAAATTATTAATCAAAATTTATTCTCTTCTCCCCAAGTTTCCAGGGAGATGTTACCATTTCATTTTAGGAAAAACTTTTTTTTGTTCTATGTTTTTCCTAACGCACTTGCTGCTCATATACCATAACAGGATATTAAATACCAAATGAAAATCCTGGAGTTGAGCTTATTAGAAATAGATTTGATATACTGATTAAGAATTAATATATTCCCCTAAAAACTGATTCTTAATCATTCTTATATATTTTTTTATTTCTATTTATATACATAATATTTATATATTAAATGTTCTAAGTTCTTTTATTATTTTTATCCTGAAATACTTGAGTAATAATTATTCATGTTCAATTTTTTCCCCAAAAATTTGACATCATTCTTTGAATTTTTTAGTTTAAACTTTCAAATTAACTTTATATATACAAGCTTTATTAATACTCTTATCCTACTGCTTGGTGCTGAACATACATTTAATGATAAAAGTTAGATGACCTAGAGCCTCTGTTGTGGGTGAAGTGAGTGAGATTATCATGGGCATTGTACACATAAAGTTAGTGAGGTTCTGAAAATTGAAGAGATTTGTCCAGGGTCTTATAGCCAGTAAATAGAAACTGCCATTGTATCCCTCTATACCTGACTCCAAATAAAGAAATATTCCCAATTCAAGATATAATACTGAGACAAAAAATAAGATAATTACAAAAAGAAGTAATTTGGTGTCATATTTAGAGCATGAGTAATTTTCCATCAAAAAGGAATTTGTTTTGTAGAATGTAATTTAAATAAAAATGCTTAACTCAAGGATGAGACATTTTATGAAATCTGTCCTCCTTTATGTTGCTTTTGAATGAATAAGTATAGGACAGAGATTAATCTTTTTAATAATCTCTGTAATGACATTTATCAAAAATAAAATGTCAGCCTCATTTTTTTCGGAATGGAGCAAAATTCTTATTTTTTTTCTACTACGTGCATTTTTTGGCTTATCAATAGCTCCCTTTAGGATGCAGACTTCTATTCCTTACCTTTTAAGAAAAATAAATTGAGATGTAAGGTATATTCATCTAGCCAAATAATTTATTCATGTCTTCATTTATCATCCCACGGACTGAGTAATGCAGAGAGATTTTTAAGCATGGAAATTTCACTGAATGTAGTTTTCTATCTAGGCATTGTTTATCCAGCTATGAGAGTTCACTTGTTTTCAGTTGTCCACAAAAACTAACAAACGAACAAACATAACTTGAAGTGCTTATTCCTGGTTATACAATGCTATAAGAAATGAACAGAAACAAAACTTCTGTGTATATAGATGAGTTCATGAAGACTCAGATTCACAGATTGTATTCCTAGAGGAGAATATAGTATTTGATAATAATAAAATCTTAACTATCGATCTATTACAATCAATTTTAAAAACACCTTTTCTATGTATCACCTTATCCAAATGTACTTAATGACAATATTTTATGTAAGTTTATGCTCCCTTCCTTCCATGCTGCTCTGTCAGTTGTTCATGTCTCTAGGACTACAATACTAATTATCTGTGTAATCACTGAACCTGTTTTTTTATTTGTAAAATGAATCACAGTTTCCCAAAGTTTCATTTCATTTCTAACACTTAGGATTATTATTTGTGTTTTGCATTAGTTTTGCATTACTTGTGTGAATTACTGTCTTTTTAATTTTAGCAAACAAAGGTTTACCATCCATCCACATACCTACTTGATTGCAGATGAACCTAAAACATTCTTTTAAAGGATTTTGACTTCCATAGATCATTTTTTGGCTAAAATAACTTGATCCATTAAAGATGTTACTGCCGCCCTGGAGACAGATTATGAGTTTACCCTTAAAGAAGTGTCCATTAAACCTCTACTGACTCTATTTTGATGACATTGGTTATGATAGAATAAATCTACTACATGGCAGTTAAAGTCCTTGGATCGTGGCAGAGTTGTGTCTTCAGGGTTTCTGCTTTGGACTATTTTATCTGTTAAATTTTCTAAAAAGGAAGTTTCTTTGGTACCTCAGAGACTAAAATCCTTAAAACAGATCCTGTACGTACTACTTTTACCCATAATTCTGCTTCACGAAGCAGATACTTATGAAGAAATTTTGATTAATCTACTATTATAATATAAACAATATTAAGAATTAAAATATTAAAGTGTAACTCTAATAATTTAGACAGCAGCCTTTTTTACTAGAAAGAACTACAAATCAGTGAGCTCATGAAATATAATAAATAAGAATCAGGTTTCTTTTATTACGTGGTGATTAATATTAACAATATTTTTTTCAGATAATAAATAGTGATGAGTTGCTAGGTACTGTGCTAAGCATTTTAAAATCATAATTCTCTGTAGTCCTTTAAGGAATATTATCATTCTCACTCTAAGACTAAGGAGCTGAAATTTCAAGAGATTAAACATACACTAGTTTAATTTCAAATGTGAGGGTTTTAGACACTGCATCATCCTGGCTCCCTTAAAAGAATACTTTATCTTACCATTCACTGCTCACTTGCCTGAAACCTGACCATCAGTTGCAAACTACAAATGTTCTACCTCAACCTCTTTAGTCCTATCCATCTCTTGTACATTTCCACTGACTGCTACAACTGCGATAGTCCTCATTACTTCTGCTCTGAACAATTCAAAGGCTTCTTAAATGGTCTTTTCACTGCTTTTATCATTCTCTTCTAATAAAAAGTACTATAAAAACTACAAGAAACATGAAATATAGCATGAAAAGTAAATTCTACAAAATTTCAACATTAAAAATATTAATGATGTTGAAAACATGAGACTGGTAGTGAAGTGAAGCAATTAATTTTTCTATAACTCTAAGTAGAGCTTGTCCTTTTTTTTTCAGCCTTCTTAAGACTACTTAGGAGAGTAAATGCAAACTTTCAACACTTACATTCCCTAGTAACCTGGTTGTGATGATAATTTGATCATTATATGAGTCAAAAAGGAATCATCCGGCTGGTGTCCAGGAGTCTGAAAAACATGGCAGAGTGAGAGATATCCTCAGATCTCACCTCTTCAAATAACAATAAGTTGAACATCTAAAATTCAACAACAAGAAAATACCCAAATTGCACCCCAGCAAGTCTGAGAATGGGATTTGTGCATAAGAGCTACCACAAGTCAGAAATCCTGGGTGTCGGGTGGTGGACTGGGAGAAATAAAGAAGTTGCCTATTTCAGTTGCCAGAGCTCCCTGAAGGAGGAGAAGGAGGGGAGACACTCCAAAAATAAGGCTGAATCGCAGCCCCCAACTCTCAACCTAGAGGGCCTTTACTCCCCTACCCTCCAAGATTGATAACCGCAGATCCCCTGGGAAATATGAGCAAACACTGAAGAGACCATCAATGATATTGACAGGGTCTGAAACTGAGGGTAGCGAGTGTGATTAAATATCTACAAGAAAATAAAGAGGCATTTCTAAGGCTTTATATAAAGCAGGGATCTGAGAGTCTTAGACGCCACCTACTGAAAACCAAAAGAAAAGCTCCTTCTTTGCAGCAAGCTAGCTGGAGACCTTTATATAATGAATCTTCTTTTTGGAAAAACAACAGAAAACACCTTCATTAATGCTTAGATGGAGAATTATTTCATTAAACACCATGAGCAACCAAGATGACAAAGCATCTCAGAAAGAAAGAGAAAAAACTCCAGAAAATAAGCTTAGAGACATAGAAATATGCAGTTTAAATTATAGAGAATTTAGGATGGTACTTCTGAAAAATCTCAGTGAGTTCTGAAATGAGTCATATTAACAATTTCAGGAAGTGAAAAAACAACTCGATGATCAGAGCGAGGAAACTGAAACCTTCGAAAAGAACCAAATAGAACTTCTGAAGATGAAGAACACACTGCAAAAGTGGAAAAACAAAATAGCAAGCTTGGAAAATAGAGTCGACAAAATGGAGAAAAGGATCAGTGATATCAAAGACAGAAATATAGAAGTAAATCAGAAAATGGAGAAAAACTGAAGAATAAAAAATAATGAAAGAGAAATTCAAGAACTACCTGATACCATCAGAAGAGGAAACATAAGAATAATGGGCATTACTGAAGGTGAGGAAAATAAGCAGGCACTAGAAAGTATTTTCAGAAAAATGCTGGACGAAAATTTCCCAAATCTAAGGAATAAGCTGGAGTTTGGAATTCAAGAAGTAAACAGAACACCCAATTATCTCAACCCAAAAAGGCCTTCACCAAGACACACTGTATTAGAGTTATAAAAAATCAACAACAAAGACAGAATTTCAGGGCATCCAGGGAAAAGAAGACGGTATCGTAAAAGAATACCCATTAGATTATTATGGGAGTTCTCAGCGCCAACCTTACAAACCAGAAAGGAATAGACTGAAATTAGTTTATTTAAACATTAAGTGAAGAGAATGGCCAGCCTAGAATAATATATCCAGCTAAGCTCTCTTTTAGAAGGAGAAATTAAGACTTTTCCAGACATAATGGATGACCAGATATATATATATATATAACTATCCGTTTCACATTATAATGGTAACTACACACCAAAGATTCAGAACTGAAGTATATAACATAAAACAAGAAGAATCAGAGGCAAAAGCTACAAAAGCCAACCAAAATAAAGAAAACAGAAACACAAGGACAAGAAAGCAATAGAAACACTGAGCTACCAGAAAACAAAAGATAAAATGATTATAAGAAGATTTCATATTTTAATAATCACCCTAAAAGTAAATGGATTGAACTCACCAATGAAAAAGCAGAGAGTTGCAGAATGAATGAAGACAAAACCCAATCATATGCACCAAGAAGACATAACACTTATCAATATCTATGCTCCCAATCAGGGAGCTGTGAGATATGTAAAGCAATTACTAACAGAACTGAAGGGAGAAACATACCAAAACACTATCGTAGTAGGGAACCTAAATACCCCACTGTCTGATATGGACAGATCATCCAAACAGAAAATCAATAAGGAAATAACATCCACAAATGACACATTAGACCAACTGGACATAATTGACATTTATAGAGACTTCCATCCCAAAACAGTTGCTTATACATTCTTCTCTAGTGCACATAGAATACTCTAAAGAATCAACCACAAACGAACACAGAGATAGCCTCCACAAATATAAGAAGGTTGGAATCATACCAACCATATTCTCTGATCACAATGCTTTGAAATTAGAGATCAGCTGCAAAAAGAAATCAGGAAGAACCACAAATACATGGAGATTAAACAACATGCTACTGAAGAATAACTGGTTTAGAGAAGAAATAAAAAGAGAGATCAAGAGATATATAGAAATGAATAATAATGATAGTACAACATAACAAAACTTTAGGGACATGGCAAAAGCAGTTATAAAATGAAAGTTCATATCATTACAAGCCTATCTCAAAAAACAAGAATAAACCCAAATAAACAACCTAACACTTCATCTTAAAAAACTAGAAAAGGAAGAACAAATGAAGACTACAGTCAGCAGAGGGGAAAAAATCATTAAAATTAGAGCATAAATAAATAAAATTGAAAACAAAACCAAAAAAAAAAAGACAATAGAAAAAAATGAATGCAACAAAGAGCTGGTTCTTTGAGGAGTTTAATGAAATGAACAAACCCTTGGCTAGACTCACTAAAGAAAAAAGAGCAAGAACACAAATAAACAAAATCAGGGATGAAAGAGGGGAAAGTGTGACTGACATTGCAGAAATACAAAGAGTTATAGAAGAATACTATGAAAAAGTATGTAACACCAAATTTAATAACCTAGAAAAAATGGACCAATACTTAGAAAAATACAACTTTCTTAGGCTGAATCAAGAAGAATGGGAAAATCTAAATAGACAAATCAGCAGTATGGAAATTGAAACAATCATCAAAAACTTGACAAAAAGAAAAAATTCAGGATGAGATGGCTTTACCAGTGAATTCTACCAAACATTTAAATAAGATTTAATACCTATTCTCCAAAAAATCGAAATTCCAACTCATTTTATGAGGTTAATATTACTCTGATACCAAAACCAGGTGAAGATAACACAAAGAAAGAAAACTACAGACAATATCTCTCATAAACACGATGCAAAAATCTTAAAATAGATTCCAGAGAACCAAATACAGCAACATATTAAAAAGAGTATAAACCACGATCAAGGGCGCTTAATTACAGGGTCACAGGGATGGTTCAACATATACCAAGCAATCAATGTGATATACCACATACATTTTAAAAAAAGAATTATATGATCATATCAATAGATATAGAAAAAGCCGTCAACAAGATACAGCATAGATTTATGATCAAAACACTTAACAAAATTGGTATAGAAGGAAAGTACCTTAAAATAATAAAGGTCATATATAACAAACCCTCAGCCTACATTATACTTAATGGTGAAAAACTAAAAACCTTCCCTCTAAGATCAGGAACAAGTCAAGGCAGTTCACTATTGCCACTGATCTTCACTATAACATTGGAGGTCTTAGCAAGTGCAATCAGACAAGAGAAAGATATAAAAAGCACCCAAATAGAAAACAAAGAAGTCAAATTGTCACTATTTGTGGATGGCATGATTCGCTATATTGAAAACCCTAAAGATGTCACAAGAACACTACTAGAAACAATAAGCAAATACAGTAAAATTTCTGGATACAAAATCAATGTTCAAAAATCCATAGCATTCATATGCTCTAATAATGAAGTGTCAGAAAAAGAAGTGGAAAAAATAATTTCTTTTGCAATTTCAACAACAAAAATAAAATTCTTAGAAATAAATTTAACAAAGTATGTGAAGGAGCTATGTAATGAAAACTACAAGATGCTATTAAAAGAAATTGAAGAAGATACAAAGAAATGGAAAGATATTCCATGTTCTTGGACTGGAAGTATTAATATAGTTAAAATGACCTTATTACCTAAAGCATTATACAGATTCAATGCAATCCTCATCAAAATCCCATCAGTATTTTTTTAAAAAATAGAACAAAAAAGATCAAATTTGTATGACAGCACAAAAGATCCTGAATTGCCAAAGGCATCCTGAGAAAAAAGAACGAGGCTGGAGGCATCACTCTGCCCAACTTCAAATTATACTACAAAGAGATGGTAATCAAAACAGAATGATATTGGCAGGAAAACAGACACACAGACCAGTGTAACAGAATCAAGAGTCCAGAATTAAACTCATATTAATATGGGCAAATAATTTTCGACAAAGAAGCGAAAAACATACAGCGGAGAAAGGAAAGACTTTTCTATATGGTGCAGGGAAAACTGAAAAGCTACCTGCAAAAGAATGAAACTAGACTATTGTCTATCACCACACACCAAAATTAACTCATACTGGATTAAGGACCTGAATATAGGACCTGAAAGAATAAAATGCACAGAAGAAAACATAGGAACTAGACTCAAAGACTGGATTTAAAGAGGATTTTATGAATTTGATCTCAAAGGCAAGGTAAATAAAAGCAAAAATAAATGAACGGGACTATATCAAACTAAAAAATTTCTGCTCAGCAAAAGAAATTATTAACAAGATAAAGAGACAACCATTCAAATGGAAAAAATATATTTTCAAGCAATGCCTCTGATAAGGGTCTAATATCTAAAATATACAAAAAAATCCATAAGACTCAATAACACAAAAAAATGGGCAGAGGACCTGAACAAACACTTCTTCCCAGAGGACATACAAATGGACAACAAATATATGAAAAAATGGTCAACATCTCTAGCTATTATGAAAATGTAAATCAAAACCACATTGAGATATCATCTCACACCTGCTAGAATAGCTATAATCAACAGGACAAGCAATAACAAATGTTGGAGAAGATGTGGAGAAAAAGAAACCCTCATACACTGCTGGTGGAACTGCAAATTAGTACAGCTACTGTAGAAAACAGCATGGAGTTTCTTCAAAAAACTAAAAATTGATCTACCTTATGATCCAGCAATTTCTCTACTGGGTATTTATCCCAAAACCTTGAAAACTCATATCTGTAAAGATATTTGCACATCGATGTTAATAGCAGCAATATTTACTATGGCCAGGACATGGAAGCAACCGCAGTGTCCAATGATAGATGATTGGCTAAAGAAGCTGTGGTACATATATACAATGGAATATTATTCAGCCATAGGAAGAGATGAAATACTGCCATTTTGTGACAACATGGATGGACCTTGAAATAATCATGCTAAGAAAAATAAGCCAGACAGAAAAAGCTGAAAATCGCATGATATCACTTTTATGTGGGATATGAACCTAAAAGCAACAAACGGACAGGACAAACAAACAGAAACTTATGAACATGGACTATAAACTAGTGGTTACCAGAGAGTATGGGGTGGGTGAGGAGTGGGGAGGTAGACACAGTAAAGGGGGTCAAATATAGGAAGGTAGGGGTAGAGTGCAGTGGTTAAAGGGGATCAAATACATGATAGCTGAAGGAAACTGAAATTTGGATGGTAAACACACAATAGAATATACAGATGTGAAATTATAATGTACACCTAAAAATTATATAATTGTAATAACCAATGTTACCTCTATAAACTTAGTAAAAATAAAAATTAATAAAAATAAAATTAATAAAAATAAAATTTAAAAGCATTCACCTATAGACTATACCTACTATGATTGTCCTCAGTACCACATTTAAATATATATATATTAGCACTTAACATTGATAATTTAAAAAAATATTTTAAGTACTTTAACAAGCAAACTATATTAGTAAAAATGTTTGAAAATTTAGGATGTTTTGGACTTCAAATATTATTAGGTGGTTATTATTTCCACTCTTAAAATATTTTACCATAGGAGAGGAAAAAACATACTTCTTAATACTTTTTAAAAATCACATTATTGAGGTACGATTGACATACAAAAAGCTGTACATATTTAATGTATATCACTTGATAAATTTGAAGATTGGTATACACTCATGAGACGGTGACCACAATTTATGCCCAAACATATTCATCACTTCTAAAAGTTTCCCCTTGCTCTCTTTATTTTTTATAATAACGCTTAACAAATTTTAAGTGTACAATACAGTATTTTTAACTATAGGCTCTACGCTATGCAGTGAAGCTCTAGGACTTATTCATCTTATATAACTGCAACTTTGTACTCTAACTAGTACCTCCCCATTTTCTCCTCTCTCTAGGCCCCGACAATCACCCTTCTACGCTCTGCTTACATGAATTTGACTGATTCAGATTTATCATGTAAGTGGTATCATGTATTTGTCTATCTGTGCCTGACATTTCATTTAGCATAATGTCCTTCAGGTTCACACTGGATGTTACAAATGGCAGAATTTTCTTCTTTTTTTAAGGCCGAATAATATTCTGTTTTATGTATATACTGAATCATATTTATCCATTGCTCTGTTGTTAGGCATTCAGAAAAATTCCATGTCTTGGCTACTGAAAATATGCTGCAATAAACATGAAGACTCAGATATTTCTTCAAGATTCTCATTTAATTTTTTTTTAAAATACACCGAGAATTCAGATTGCTGCATCATATGGTAGTTCCATTTTAGTTTTTTGAGCCAACTTTGATTTATTTCCCATAGTGAATGCTCCAATTTACTTTCTCACTGAAAGTGTACCAGGGGTCTCTTTTTTCCACATCCTTGACAACACTTGTTAGCTTTTATATTTTGATAATAACCATCCTAATAGGTGTGAGGATATACCTCATTGTGATTTTCATTTTCATTTTCCTGATGATTAGAAATGTCGAGCAATATATATATGGATATATATATTTGTATGTCTCCTTTGGGTAATATCTATTCAATTTCTTTAGCCTATTTTTAATTGAGTTATTTGGGGTGTTAGTTTTGAGGGTTTTGTGGGGGTTTTTTGTTATGTTTCTTGTTTTATTTGTTTATTTGCTATTGACTTATAGTAGTTCCTTATATATTTTGGATATTAACTCTTTATCAGATATATAGTTTGTAAATATTTTTTCTCATTCCTTAGGTTGTCTATTTATTTCATTGATTGTTTCCTTTTCTGTGCAGAAGATTTTTAGTTTGCTTATTTTTGCTTTTGTTGCTGTGCTTTCAGTGTCGCAATTAAAAAAAAAATCATCGCCCATACCAATGTCAAAAAGCTCTCTCCCTGTGTTTTCTTCTAGAATTTTTACAGTTTCAGATATTGTGTTTAATACATTTCAAGTTCCTTTTTGTGTGTAGTATAAAAAAATGGTCCATTTTTATTCTCTTGCATGTGGATATCCAGTTTCCTCAAGACCATTCATTAAAAAGACTTTTTCAATAGCATATTCTTGGCACCTTTATAGAAGACTAGTTCAATATATATACCTTGATTTATTACTGAACTTCCTATTCTGTTCCATTGGTCTACATGTCTATTTTAATGCCAGTGACATACTGTTTTGATTATTATAACTTTATAATATATTTTGAAGTCAAGATGTATGATGCTTCCAGCTTAGTTCTTCTTGCTCAAGATTGCTTTGGCTATTCAGGATCTCATGTGGGTTCACATGAATTTTAGGATTTTTTTTCTATTTTTGTAAAAAGTGTCACTGGCATTGTGATAGGAATTTCATTTAATCTATAGGTTTTTTTGGTAGTGTGGACATTTTAGCCTTATTAAGTTTTACAATTTATGAACACAAGATGTCCTTCTACTTATTTGTGTCAGATTTATTTTCTTGCATTAACATCATATAGATTTCATTGTATAAATCTTTCACCTCCCTAGTTAAGTGTATTAGTAACTATATATTTTTCTTGTTGATGCTATTGTAAATGTAATTGTTTTCCTAATTTTCTTTTCAGATAGTTCACCAATTTTTCTATAGTTTTATAGTCTCTATTTTATTTATTTCTGCTGTAATCTACATATCCATTGTTTTTGCTACCTTTGAACTTAGTTTGTTCTTATTTTTCTTTTTCCTTGAGGTGTAAAAAGGATATTTGAAATTGTTCTTCTTTTTAAATGTAGGTATTTATTACTATAAACTTCCCTCTTAGTAACTTGCTTGTACCTACCAAAAGTCTTGATATGTTGTGTTTTCATTTTCATTTGTTTCAAAATATTTTCTAATTTCTTTTAATTTCTTTTTTGATTAAATGGTTGTTCAAGTGTGAGCTACTTCATTGCCATTTGTAATCTAAGACATTTTTCCTTCTGTTAATGATTTCTAGTTTTATTTTGTTATGGTTAGAAAAGATACTTGGAATGATTTCAATTTTTTAAATTTCATTAAGGCTTATATTGTTTCCTATCCTGAAAAGAATGTGTATTCTATTGCTCTTGGATAAAATGTTCTGTATATATCTGTTATTTCTATTTGATCTGTAACTTTAAGTCTTCTGTTTATTAATTAATTAATTTTCTGTCTGAATGATTTAGCAAGTATTGAAAGTAGGCTATTGAAGTATCATACTATTGTTATATTGTTGTCTATTTCTTCCTTGAGTTCTTTCAATATTTGCCTTACATATTTAGGTGCTCTGATGTTGGCTGTATATATATTTATAATTGTTCTTTCATCATTATGCAATGACCTTCTTGGTCTTTTGTGATGGTTTTTGACATACAATCTATTTTTTCTGTTTTAAGTTAGATATTCTGTTCTTTTTGGGGGATCATTTGCATAGAATATCTTTCCATCTCTTCATGTTCAGCCTGTGTGTGTCTTTAAACTTAAATGAATCTCTTTTAAAGCGTGTATAGTTAAATCTTGTTTCTTTCTCCATTCAACCACTTTTTATCTTTTGATTGATGAAATTAATCCATTTACATTTAAAGTAATTATTGATGAGCAAGACTTATTATTAACATTTTGTTAATTATATTCTGTCTGCTTTGTAGTTTTTTTCTCCTTTCTTCTCTTGCTATCTTTTTTGTGACTTGCAGATTCTTTTATAACAATATATTGTTATTTTTCTCTATTTTTGTATCTACTATAATTTATTTCTTGTGGTTGCTATGAGACTTGCATAAAACTTATTATCACAGTCTACTTTAAGCTAAAAACAACTTAACTTCAAACACATACAAAAATTCTACCCTTTTATATCTCCCACATATTTTGTTACTGATGTTAAAAATTTATTTCTTTTTATATTGTGCATCCATTTATCATTTTTTGTTATACTTATTCTTAATATTTTGCCTTTTAACTTTTGTATTAGGGTTAAAATTAATTTATGTATCACTATACTAGTATTATTTTATTCTATACTTGCCTATATATTTACCTTTTCCAGTAAGCCTTATAGTTTCATTTGCTTTTGTGTTGCTGTTTGGCAACCCTTCCTTTCAACTTGAAGAACTCTCTGTTATATTTCTTGTAGTGGTAATGAATTATCTCAATTTTTGTTTGTCTAGGAAAGTCTTTATTTCTTTTTCATTTTTAAAGGATAGTTTTGCCATCTATAGTATTCTCAGTTGGTAGAGTTTTTTTTTTTCTTTTGGTCTTTCAGCATTTTATATGTCATCCCATTCTTTCTTAGCTTCCAGGGTTTCTGAATTTACTGATAGTTTCCTTGCATAAAACAAGTGGCTTTTCTTTTGCTACTTTCAAAATTCTCTCTGTCTTTGACATTTGACAATTTAATTATAATATGCCTCAGTGTAGACCTGTTTAGATTGAACACATCTGGGGTTCTTTGGGATTCTGTAATCTAAATGTCTATTTTCTTCGTGAAGTTTTTGGTCATTGTTCTTTTAAAATAACCCTTTGCCCATTTTTCTTTCTCATCTCCATCTGGTATTCCCATGATGGATCTATTGATTCTGTTACTGGTGTCTCACAAGTCCCATAAGCATTTTTTGCTCTTTTTCACATTTTTTCTTTTTGTTCCTTTGAATGAATATTTTCAAATCACCTATATTTGCTATTGCTAATTCTTTCTTATGCTTGATTGACTCTGCTAATGACGTTCTATATTAAATTTTTCAGTAAAGTTATTGTATCCTTCATCTCCAGACCTTGTTTTATTCTTTTCTCTGGTTTCTATCTTTGCTGAACTTCTCATTTTGTCCATATATTGTTTTTATGATTTTTCTTAGTTGTCTATTTTAGTTCTCTTATAGTTCACTGAATTTCTTTAAGATTATTATTTTGAATTATTTGTCAGGCAGTTTAAATCTCTGTTTCTTTAGGATATGTACTGGAACCTTGTTCTGTTAGCTTGATGGTGTTCTGTTTCCCTTCAAGATCTTTAAGGATTCTTCAACATCCTTGTAGCCTTGTGTCGGAGACTACATGTTTGAAGAAGTAGTCACCTCTTCCAACCTTTACAGGATATGTAGGCAGATCCTGTAGTGAGAGGTCATAGGCAGGCAAATTGCTGCCAGAATCTATGAGCATGTGGGTTTGCTGCTGGTTCCCATGAGTAGACAGGCCTTTTGCTAGGCCTGTGGGTAAGTAGGCTTATTTCTGGAGACTCCAGGTAGGCCTTCTTTTCAGGGCCTCAAGCCAGACATTGAGATCTACCTCCTGGTTGTTGAGAGCCCTCAATCCTTTCCTTTGTTCTTAGTCACCTCTAGGTGATATAGCTTTGCCAATTCCTTCAGTGTTCTGGGTAAAGATAAACAAATGCAGACCTTTCAGATAGTGCCTCTAAAGGCTAAAAAAGTCAAATATTCACTTTGTTTTCTTTTCTACAGGATAATTTGTGGCTGAGAGGATCTCTTTTAGGACTATGCTGTGCTCATTTGGGCAATGGGTGATGCAGGTAAAGTGAAATTGTCCTCTTGACTTTTAATTTTTTTTTTTTAATTGAGTCTGTGTTCCACTGGAATGCTATACTCTCTAACCCGGATTTCAGAGCTCTTGTGAAGGTATTTTTTTTTCTGTGAATTAATGTTAAACTAGTGTTTCTGTAGGAGACGAGAGCTGAAACCTCCTATTTATGCTATTGTGATGTCATGCCCTTCTTCATACTTATAACACTCTACTACATTGTTGGGCTATTTTTCCCCAACAAAATTTTCCATTTTTAATCAAAATAATGGCAAGATATATTTTTTTAAAAATTAATAAAGCCAAACTTTAAACTATATATGCTGAGTAATAACAATTGCAATTGCAGCCTTTCTTAAAAAATAATTGAAATGGATAACTTTTTATTAGATAAATTTCTTAATATTCAACTTCCCTTCAGTGAGAAGAAATTTTTATTAGTATGTATATTTTTTTCTAGAAACTTAATAATTCAGAAAGTGCTTTGTAAGTATTTATACCTTTGACAAAAAGAAAATTTTAACTAAAATTCCATCTGTAGCAAAATTTAACTTGAAAAAGTTAACCACTCTTAGTGAAATAGTATTGTTCAAACTCTTCTAAATTTAAAATCACATATCATAAAATGCAAACCTAAAACAGTCTAAATAAAAATATTAGAAT
This sequence comes from Macroglossus sobrinus, assembly GCA_004027375.1. NCBI lineage: Eukaryota > Metazoa > Chordata > Mammalia > Chiroptera > Pteropodidae > Macroglossus > Macroglossus sobrinus. Next base: position 305,491 of record PVKZ01001010.1, read on the forward strand.
ACTAGATTTATTACTTACTCACATTTCTGCTGGAAAAGTTTGGAGAACATTTCCAAACAAACATTAAGGTGTTGAAATAAAATAAAATAAGGGGAGGCACAAGAAAGGGAGAGGAGATAAATTGGAACTATTAAATGTGCTGAATATCACATGTACCCAGAAGCTTTTTGATTCTTATAAGTAGAATACAATAAGGTAAGAACACATTAAAAATTTTCTTCTATAAAAAAATCAATGATAACAAGACATATTTTTTGAGGTAGCTGTATTCAGAGCATATACAGGAAAGTGCTAGAGTTAAGAGCTCAACACTGGCTTTGTGACCAAAATGTAATCTTGTTCAGGCTCAGTTTATATCTTTCTCATAAACTTAGTAAGATGCCATTTTTGTGACAATGCCAAATCCCAAGGAAAATTTCATGTGGAATTGTTTGCCTGAATTTTTCTTAGCTGGTATACATTTAACTACTAAGAAGAAGGGCCAATACATGTGCCACACACCAATCCTTCTCAAAATGTACTCCTTCACTTCAGTGTGGAGCATTTCCCTTTCAAGAGAGCACTGGCTTCTCTAGTAGCTGTGAGATTCACTTTCTTTGATTGTAAAATGAAGAGAATGATTTTGTGTAAGGTTGTTGTGAAGTTTAAATAAGATAACATAAATCAAATAAGATAACATGTGAGATGCAGAAGACATTTAATAATAATGTTCTATTTCCAGTGAGTCTTGGGCTTAGTGAGCAATTACTTTCCTTTAAGGGGTTAGCAGATAAGAGCTACAAATTCATGTCTCAAAAGAATTTTGCATCCTAACAGGAGGCTCTGAAAATTTACAAGACTTCAGGACACCAAAAACATTTACGGAAGTGGAATTTTGGATACTGTTCAACATGTATCTATTGCTTCTTCTTTGCTAGTACTGAAAATACAAAGATCATTAATGTAGTACTTATCCTCATTGAAAGTAAGATAGAGAAAAAGGTATCCTAATACTTCTTTCTTATTTCTTAGAAAATAGCAATAGAATATCACATGAACAAGAATAAGAGGTAAACTTTTGGGATAAGAAATGTGATTTTACTTCTAGAAGAAACAAAAAAATTAATAGACTAGACTAGACTAGATTAGACTAGACTTCTAGAAGAGACAAAGAAATTAATAGATTAGACCAGACTAGATTAGACTAGACTAGACTAGACTAGACCAGACTAGACTAGAAGAATAGAATTTCTTACCAATAGACCTGTTGGTTGTAGATTTTTGGCAGGATGATTAAACAATCTTCTTAACCCTGCCTTGATTCTTACGAACATGGACTTTTGGGCTCCTGCAATTTAGCACCATACAAAATTTATTTCTCTCTTTTCATTTGTGCAAGGGCCATCTTCTGCATTGATGGCATCTTTGGCTCTAAAAAATTTAGAAGGGTTTAGTTTAAGTTCAAATAAGAAAAAGCTGAGTGCTAACTCCACAGGAATAGTTTTAGTATAAACAAAGGATGTAAAGGAAATCTTCAGATTTCTCATTTTTCAGCCTAGTTCATCAAGGTGAGAAAGAAGAGAGTTTTTAGTAAGAAATAATCTATTGGAACAAACATTTGGCTGAAATATACAAACCTAAGAAAGAAGTGGGAAACTCCAACAGTAGTAAACAGATATTGGCCATTGTAATTTCTTATTACTTCTAAAATAAATTATCACAGATTTAGGGACTTAAAATACCACAAATGTTCTATAGTTTAAAAAATTAAACTTTGAAAATTAGTCTCACTGGGCTAAAATTAAAGTGTCAACAAACCCGCATTCTTTCTTGTTCTGAGAAGAAATCTTTGTTTGCTTTTTCTAGCTCCAAGAGATCATCTACATTTCTTTCTTCAAATCCAGAAAACTAACATATGCAAATCTCTCTGATTTGACATCTGATGCCATCAGCACATCTCTTTCTTTGACTCTCGCCTTCTATCTCTCTTATAAAAACCTTTGTGATTACTTTGGGCCCACCTAGACAATTGAGTATAGTCTCTCTATTCAAGACTCTTAATTTAATTACATCAGCAAAGTCCCTTTGCTATGTACTATAAGGTCACATATTCATAGCTTTCACAGATTAGGACAAGGACATCTTTAGGAAACCATCATTCTGCATACTATGGCCAAGATCTTAATGTGGGATATTAGCATTAATGGAAGAATAAAAATAGACATTGTCATGAGCGAAACTGAAATATCAATTTTGCTTTCTTACCATCATGTAAACATAATTGTTTTTCACAAAGTGGATAAGCAGGTCTCCCACAATAGACTATTTTTAGCCCCAGTTCCAAAGAGAGAGGGAGTTTTATTTTGTGAGATATCATAGGAGCCTATTATTTATCTGAGGACCCCCAGTCTCTTACCTTATCAGTAAACTTGACTTTCAGGCATTCAGTACATTTACTAGTGAATGATGTCTTGCCTTGCTTATAATGTAGTCTAGCCAGTAGGGAAGATAATAAATCAGAAGCAACACACCATGTAGAAAGCATTTAAAAACTGGTGTCATCAGCAAGACAAAACAAGTAAGTCTCATCATACTTCAATTTAATTTAAAGATATGACTTCTTTGAAGACCAGATATTTGCAGAAGACAATAGACTACTTAACCAAGTGAAAGCTTCAAATTATTAAGCTGTTTTAGAAACAGATTAACATAGCTTCTTGGATTTGGAATGAGGCTGAGAATTTGACCAATTTATTCTTTTCAATTCCCATTAACAAGGCAGATCAAAAAAAGTTGACTTTTATATGAAGAGAAGGGAAGAGAAAGAGCACTACATATTCACTGCCCTGCTCCATACTCTCTATAAAAATCAATTCTATAGAAATCTTGTTATTTTTACAGTCCATAAAATTTCACAATGATCCATGATACATATAATGTTTTGAAAGTTCTGTCAACTAAGATAATAGTAAGAATTGAAGATGTGGTATAAAATAATCATTGACCAGAGAGGGGGAAATAAATACCACAAATATTCATATTTTGTGACATCAGTGAAATTTGTAGAAATCTAATTGTATGGGACATAATGATACATCTCATTTATGGCTAAAAATAAGTTGTTGCCTCTTCTATCAGTAAAAAAAAACAAGCTGTATTGGGGAACCTCTTGGTCTTTAGAGACAAATATAGCACATTTTGTCATACTTCTCTAACATACTTAACAAGATATTCAGAAAGCTATCAATTTTGATTGAATAAAGATAATATAGTACATATATACAATGGGATAATATTTGGCCATTATATAATTAAATTTTACCATTTACAACATGGATGGACCTGGAAAGTATTATGGTAAGTGAAATAAGTCAGAGAAAGGCAAATACTATATGATCTCACTTATGTGTGAAATCTAAACAAAATAAATGAACAAACAAAACAAAAACAGACTCATAGATACAGAGAACAAACTAGTGATTACTGGATGAGAGGGGGATTGGTGAGAGGAGTGAAAATAGTAAAGGGATTAAGAAGTATAAATTGGTAGTTATAGAATAGTCATAGAGATGTAATGTACAGTATAAGAAATATAGTTAATAATATTATATTAACTATATATAATGACCCACTAATGAGGGGGGAATGGAATCACCTTGTAAATTATATAAATGTCTAACCACTAAACTGTAAACCTGAGACTAACATAAAATAATATTAGATGTCAACTATAATTGAAAATAAGAAAGAAAAAGAGAGAGAGAGAGAGAGAGAGAGAGAGAGAGAGAGAGAGAGAGAGAAAGAGAGAGGAAAATTGTCAGTTTTGAGTGGCAATGTGCTGTAAATATCTATTAGGCTGTCCTCAGCCATCCCAGTGCTCGCTCGATGGAGTCATGAAAGGAATGCCATAATGGCAGGGCTGGAAGCTATGCATTGAAACACAGCATGAGTTCTCTTTCAACAAGGCTAATTTTGTTATTACCGCTGTTGTTTAACTTGCCAGCAACTACTGAACCCTCAATATGAGGAGTCTAGTTAGCTACCTAGTGTCAAGATGATTATATGAGATCACTTCTATCTTACAGAGATAGTGACTCACCCTTACCAAAATTGATAGTTATACTAGTTTGACTTCTCCACTCGCAATGCCTTTGTCAGAACCACTATTTTAGGGCTTACATGCACTGAACACATGTGTAACATTGTATCATATGGAGGTGTCTATTTTATAGCACAATGAGTGCCTGCCCAGGGTATTCACCCAAAGGGTGATGGTCCAATACAATGATAAAATGACATATTAGAAGCTTGCCTAAAATAGCAGCCCAGCAATAATACTGGTTTGGGATGCTGACTTCCTGATTGCAGTGTATGCATTGAACAAATTTGGGAATGTTCTTTCAATATTTAGAATATATAATATATAGATAGGAATGAAAAGGCATCAGTAGGATTGGCCTCCCTCTTAACATCATACAAGTGACCTGCTTGAAAAATATGTGCTTCCAGTCTCAACAAGTTTAGGCTCTCCTGGGTTAGAGGAGAGATTTTCAGTTAGAGAATGGTCCCACCAGGGAACGCTGAATTGAGTATTGATTCCATAGAATTTGGCTATGATCACAATCCTGTCATTCTGTGCTCTCCATGCCAGAGGATCAGCAAGCAAAATAAATAAATAAATAAATAAGAAGAAAGGAGTTGTTTTAATGGCAGAGTTAACAAACCTTAATTATTATGAGAGAGAGTGGTTGGTACACAATTAGGGCAGGAAAGGTGTTTAGAACATGGAGGATTCAATTGGATGTTTCTTGCTGTTTTCATGATCCGTAATAATGGCAAAAAGGCAATAGTACCATTCACAGCTCAAATAAAAATAAAGAATAAAATATATAAAAACTATTATAGTTAAATAAGCATAATATTAAATGAAAAAAGACAAATCAGAATAAAATTGATACAAATTTCAAAAATGTAAAAAAATGATATATGATTTAGGAATCCAAATACTTTTGTTAAAATCTCAAAGGAAACAAAGAGAATAAAACAAAAAATTCAAGACAATAGTTCTATTTCAGGAATGGTCTAGGCAGGAGAGTGCCATCAAGGAAAGATCTAGGTGCTTCAGAGTTACACATTTATGTCTTAAGTTCAGTGCCTGATACATGTATATTTATTTTACATGTAAGTAATACAAGTAATACTTTTACACATAAGTAAATACAAATAAGCAATATCAAAACATTCAAATAGTTAATACTCTTTTGCATGTTTCAGTTGTTTATAATTTTAAAAGATAAGAAAAATTTACTTCTAAGATTACCATATTATTTTTCTGGACAATTAGCGTTTTTAATCTATTTCTGGACTAAAATGTATTCCTGTTTTTGAATGCTTCTTCAACATTAGTATGAATAATAGAGATTCTTTCTGTTCAGATATCCCATCTCAAATGAAATCAAGTGCTCTGAAATGTGTCTTTTCACAGGTAAACCAGGAAACTTGATTCTTAGAAAAGGTCTTTTTTATATCTTGTTTTTTCTGATGGACTCATCACTGATACTAACACAATACAGCAATAGAAGTATGACTTTGACTTTTCTAAGTGTAATAGTTTAAATTCATCTTTTCTCCTTATATCAAAAGTATTTTTAACAACTTATTTTAATTTTTCACCAGCAGTATTCTTCTTAATTTCCACATGTATCTAATTAAAGTAAGCATCAGGTAATATCACAGTTGGCATTATACTAATGTAAATAGTAAGAAGGACTAAAGTATAAAAGGAATTTTACTTTTTCCCTTCTCTTATATTCAAATCTTTTAAACAGATATGTGTTACTTTTGAAACCAATATAAGCAAAAAATACATAGATGTTAGGAATGTGTATTAATTTTTCACTTATATTTAAGGACACAATTTTAATGTATTTTTTTCTAGTTAGAAAACTAACTTTTCTAGTAACTGTGACATTTTGTGTAAGGCAAATGGTGAATTGGGAAATGTCAGCCTTTAGTTACCTTCCATTTTGACTTTTTTACTGTAACTTTGTGTCATATCTTTAACCTAGCCAAGGTATCCACTCTAGTCTTCCTCTGCCTGCTGTAATTTTCCTTCCCATGCAACAAAATTTCCCCTTCTTTTTTATCCAAATTCCCATCTGCTCAATGCCACCATATCAGTTAGTAGTTATTAGAATATCATAGGTTCAAATAAAGGCAGACTTTGCATTGCACCATTCTAATAAACACGAATTTCAGATTCCCTAGTATAGTTAAGTACCACCAGTCATCTAAAAACATGAATCACTTACCACAGTATATTAACTGTGAGTAACTGCATAAAGTACATGCTCTGCTACTAATTCTTCAGTCTGTAAATCAATACATAAATAACATGTGCATCATGATCAGTGACCAGTCACATCATGTCTTTAAATTTTTTTGGTAATTGGTCACTGCATATTTGTTATTCAGTTCATGCAGTAAATGTGTAGTTGTGTTGTCTCCTTGTTTCCCAGTGATAAACCTATATGACATTCTACAAAAATGATATTCAAAAGAGGGAATTGGCCAACAAAGATAAAGCACAGCAAATAAATAAAAAGTGATAACTCTGGCAGTGAATTTCAAATTCAATGTAAGTAGAGCATAGAAGAAATAGTTGATCACAGGAACGTTGACAGTGGCTGGGTTTCAGAGACTCAGTGGAATGAGCTTACTGAAAGTAAACTTATTGACATAAACAAGGAAAATGGTTGTAATGAAAAAGATGAAGATGTCCTGGAGAAGGTGACACTGGTGAAAATCTTCAGACTGAGTGAACTCGCAATGATATTTTCTGACATTCAAAGAGCAAAGGATAAAATGTTGGAAGATGATCCAAACCTAAAAAAGAGTATGACAATTTATCAAGGTATAGAGAAGATGCTCATTCTATGTCATATGTTGTATGACAGGTAGAAGGCAAGTACTATCAGACCACTCTTGATGCTTTCCTTTTCTTTACAAAAAAAAAATAAATAAAATAAAACATTTTAATTCTTTTAGTGTCTAATCATTTATAGTTTACTAGTAGTTTACCAGTAGTTCTTTTAATTTTCCTATACATGTATAACAGTTTTTAAAGTTTTTACAAAAATTTTTTAAAGTCACGTTTTAATTAAAACGTGAGCAGTGGAAAATAATAGAACATAGGCTGTAATGGGAAGACTGGAGCTAAAGCGCTGACTCTGAAACTTGTTCACTTTGTGACCTTCACTTTTTTATTTAACTTTTCAGCTTTAGTTGCTTCCTCATTTGTACAACATAGATGTTACTAATACCTAATCTGCAGCAAGGTCGTAGGGATTTAATGAGATAGAGAATGAAAGTACTAAATTATAAGGATAGTACAAATATTAGTTATTAAAAGGCATAAGATTTGAGCAGGTCAAAGTATTATACCCTCACAAATATCATTTTCTAGAACAGGACAATTAGTAACATAACAAGTTCTTCTCCAAAATAATAAACCTTAAATAAAAAGTTTTCAAATAGTATTTTAGATAGTCTAAGACATTTGAAAAATAGAAATCATTACTGAACTTAAGTTCTAAGCCAAACTTTTCTCCAAATCCGTAAGTTCTATTGACTGATGTTGAAACTATCCCCATATCTTAATTTCATTTTCTCATATTATCATTTGGATTACAAACATTTTGAAGTCTGTATCTGTTTTCAAACAATAGCTCCCTGTTGTACTCCTGAATCATTTTATTTACTTAGCAAACTAAGGTTTTAATTAACTAATGCTAATTAGATTCAATGCATACAGAAATATTGAAGAGAGAGAAGAAAAATGTTCAACTGACTTCAAAAATGAAGATTTAAATTTAGTTTGAAATTCCTGAATTTTTTGGAAAACTAATAACTGTAGAACTATAATTGAATAATCAGGTTATATAAATACAATGATGTGTCAGTTTTGGAAGAAGTAAATGAGCTATGTCCGCAGTAAATTTTATAAGTGGTCCCAAGTCATACCAATTCAATATACAATCCTAAGACATAGAATTGGTCTTAAAAATATACAAACAAGCCCTTAGAATAGGCCTAATCCTTGGCTAATTAATGAAATCAAGTCAGCCTTTAGTGCTCATCACTTTTCATGCCTTAAATTTATTAATTAGATAGTCTCTATAGTTATCAACATTTTGTTAATCTTGGCCAATTATACCAGGGGTCAGAAAACTAAATATTTTGAACTTTGTGGACTATACAGTCCCTATTGCAACTATTTATAACTCTGCTGTTAATGTGTGAAAGTAGCCATAGAAAACATCCTTACAAATGAGTGGTAAAATTTTATTTACAAAAACAATCTAACCTCACCACTCACAGGCAACCACTCTTCTGATTTCTATCTTCATAGATTAGGTTTGCCTGTTCTTGAGCATCATAAACATATACTCTTGTTTCTTTCACCAAGTATAAATTTGATATTATTCTATATTGTTATATATATCAGTAGTTCATTGTTTTTATTGTTATTCTGCTTATCCATTTGTTTTTTTAAGTTTTTTTGCTATCATAAATAAAACTATATTTAATATTCTTGTGTACATTTTTTTCTAGAATAGGGGATATTGATAAATCATAAGGCAGCTGTATGATATATTAAGAATGACTACAACAGTGGACATATCATTTTATACCCCCTCTAAGAATATTCAAGAGATCAGTTTACCTCACATCCTTGCAATCTGTTGGTATTATTAGTCTTTTTAAATGTTAGCCTTTGTTTAGTAATATTTTTACTAAAATAAACTAGTAATTACTTTGTTTAGTAATATTTCATTATGATTTTAATGTGCATTTTTATGATGAATAATGGAATTTTTCAAGTATTGACCATCCAATAAATACATGACTTTTATGAGGTGTCTCAGACTTTTGGCCATTTCTTAAAATGGAGTTGCTTGTTTTAATTATTTGATTTTAGTATTGAGATGTATAACTTTCAATCTTTTTTAGATATATTTATTGAAAATATTTTTTCCATGTCTGTAGCTTCCTTTTTCAAAAATAAACTATTCTTTAGATCAGTTTTAGGTTCACAGAAAAATTGTGCAGAAAGTACAGAGTTCCCACGTATCCTCTTCCACTCCTCCACCTGCTGGAGCCCGCTGGCTAAGATCGAACAGTTCCCGAGAGGGGGAGTGAGGATTGAGAAAGAAAAAAGAGACAGAGAGAGAGAGAGAGAGAGAGAGAGAGAGAGAGAGAGAGAGAGAGAGAGAGAGAGAGAGAGAGAGAGAGAGAGAGAGAGAGAGACAGAGTGGGGAGGGCTAACAGTAAATATTGGCCCCGAGTTTATTTAGCACAGCATGTATATACTCTTGGAGAAGCAACACCCACACATATGCAAATGATTGCTGACCTTTACCTAAGTTCTCACAAAACATCCTTGTTCCTGTTTTTGTCTCTTATTCCCTGGGGCAAGGAATGTCTTTTATTCCCTGGGCAAGAAACATTCAACAGTAAGCCAAATCTACTCCTTCAGTAAACAAGCCCACCTGCCCTGCAAACTTCTAGCTTGCAGGCAACTCCAACCCAATGCAGGGCATTCATCAAGAATGGCTCTCAACATCCACCCTACAAGTAATATTTTAAATTACAATTGTACCCCTTATCCTAGGGAGATATGTTTAAGACCCCCCAGTGAATGCCTGAAACAATGGAGAGTGTCAAACCCTATATATACTATTTTTTTTCTATACATGCATACCCTTTTTAGGTTCTCTTTGGCATAGCTGAATTTTTAGCATAACTACTTTTACACTACAGGGCCATTATTAAGTAAAATAAAGATTGCTTGAATACAAGCACTATCGTACAGTCAATCTAGTAACCAAGATGGCTACTAAGTGATTAATGGAAAGGTAGCATATACAGCATGTATAAACTGGACAAAGGAATGATTCACATCTTCTAGAGCAGAATGGAACAAGATTTCATTATACTCTTCAGAACAATGCACAATTTAAAATTAATGAATTATTTATTTCTAGACTTTTTCATTTAATATCTTCATACCCCTTTTGACTGCAGATAACTGAAACTGTGGAAAGTAAACTGTAGTACGGTTTACTTTTTCCTTTTTTCCCTCATTGTAGTTTCATTATTGGAGAATTTAGTACATATTGAAACTGTGCAAAAAATATTTTGTGTTTATATGTAAAATGTAGTGGTATATTTTTTGGCAATAGATAAGCCAACATTAATACATTATTATTAACTGAAGATTATAGCTTAATTAGAGTTCATTTTTTCTTTAATTCTGTGGATTTTGACAAATTTTGATAATATCACACATCCACCATTGCCGTATCATACACAATAGTTGCATTGACTTAAAAATGTCCTTCATTTATAACCTTCTTCATTTCTACCCCTCCTTCCCCACCAATGACTGGCAAACACTGATGTCACTATAAAGTTTTGGCTTTTCTAGAATATCATATAGTTGGAATCATACAGCATGTAGTCTTTTCAGACTGGTTTCTTTTACTTAGCAATATACATTTAAGATTCCTCCATGTATCTCCATAAATTGATAGCTCATTTCTTTGGTTGCTGAATAAATAGTTCATTGAATGGATGTACTGCAGTTTGTGATAAATGTTTACCTATTGAAGGGTGTCTTAGTTGTTATTTCCAAATTTCCATTCTGATCCTGAGTCTCTGAGCCATGACCTTTGTTAAGTCCTTCTCAGCTTCCCCTACCTTTTCTGTAAGAGAGGAATACTATTGCAGCCTGGAGTGCGGTGTTTCCCTGATCTCACATCAAAGGCTAGAAGTGGAGGAGGTGGAGTATGGTATTTCTCCCCACTTCAAAGGCTAAAAGGGGTCTGGAGTTGGGTATTTTGTTTCCCTATTTGACTTCTGGTAAAAACACACATTTGTTGGTCTGCGGTAAAATAGTTTTCTTAAAGGGCAGGTCTCTTTAAGAAGAATATAAACCTCTGGCAGTATTTTAGAATGGTTATTTGCCCCCTCCAATCTGGAAGCATGAGGAGATTTTTATCTCATCAGAGTGGCAACATAAAGTTTGGGGGGTCCCTAAAGGATATATACTCAGGAATTTTAATCTTTTAAACTAGTTCACAGCTTAGTCTCCAGCAAGTAGATAATTAATTAGCTTTTAAGTATTTTTGCCAATTGCTGGCTCCAGGAAAGTTTTCTGCTCTGGGTAAACTGTGAATGTCTATCTGCCTCTCTCTCAAATTTTTAGGGTATCTGTTTTCTTTGTGACTTCAGTTCTCTGACAAATATAGGAAATCTTGATCTTCAGTTTGCTCAGCTTTTTCTTATTGTGACAACATCCAGGTTCTTTACATGTTGGACCAGAAACTGGCGGTTTCTTGATTTTTAATTAACAGTGTCTTAAGAGAACAGAAGATTTAAAATTGATTTAACTCCAGTTTATCCTTTTTCTTTTTTTATAGTTAGAGCTTTTGGAGTTCTACTTTTCCTGCATTTTCTTCTAGAAGCTTTATAATTTTGGCTTTTACCTCTACTACTATAATCCATTTCATGATAATTTTTGCAAATCATGTGAGGGTATGCAACAAGATTCAGTTTTCTTTCCATATGGATATCCAATTGGTTACACATCATTAATTGAAAAGACTGTCCTTTTTCATTGAATTGTGCTGATGCCTTTTTCAAACCCTGGACTCTAGATATAGATGTACTTTTTGATTCTACTCTGTGGCATTGATTTATCTGTCTAGCCTTACTCCAGAGACACAACACAGTGTCTTCATTACTTTATCTTAAAGTCAGGTAATATGAGCCTTCCAACTTAAACTTTTGCTATTCTAGGATGTTTCCTTTTGCACACAGATTGTAGTATCAGCTTGACAATTTCTATAAAAAACTGTGGCATTTGGCACTTTTTATTGATATTTCATTGAATCTGTAGGTCAGTTGGGAGGGGGGAATAGTATATCTTATAGCCAATTAATATAATGCATCGCTCATGTATATAGTATATACACATATAATATGATATGGGTGTGTTTGTGTGCATGTGACCTGCCATTGAGTAGGCTTCTACTCCTGGCAATTCTGTGAATGAGTGATGTTCACAATGTCCCATTCTCAACAGTCCCACTCTGTTTCTGCAGACTAATACCTATGGTTTCTTTTATGGAATCAATCCATCTCATATTTGGTCTGCCTCTTTTCCTGCTGCCTTTTATTTTTCCCAGCATTATTGTCTTTTCCAAAAATCTCTGATTTCTCATAATGTGCCAGAAGTAGGACAGCTTCAGTTTTGTCATTTTTGCCTCCAGCAATATTTCAGGCTTAATTTGCTCTAGAATATATATGTTTGTCTTTCTGGTGGTCCAGGATATCTGTGGAGCTCTCTACCAGTACCATATTTCTAATTAATCTCTTCTTGCCCTATCAGCCTTCTTCATTGTATATATTCATTATATATATTCATTGTATATATTCATTCATTATATATATTCATTGTATGTATTCATTATAAATATATATCTTCTTTAACTTCTCTCAACAAATGTTTTATAGTTTTTAATGAGATTTTAGAATTATCCCTAGATATTTATAGTTTTTATGCTTTTATAACATTATTAACTCTTAAATCTTATTTTCTAATGGTTTTTGCTAAAAAATAAAAATATAATTAATTTATTTTATATTGGCATTATATTCCAACACCTTTCTGATCTCAGTTATTATTTTAATATTGGGTTTACCAATGAGTCAGCTATTTCCTCTCCCTTGCCCTCCAATTGAATGTGGGTCCTATATTCTTTCTTCTTTTTATGCCTAGTGATTTTTGATTGATAACGAGACATAAAAAGTGGAGATTGAGAATTTTATTGCATTGCTTTGTTGCCTCAGAAAGGTGTTTCTTACTATGTCTGGTGATTAAATGAGATACTAAGTTGGATTTTACAGAGTGTTTACAGATTTGATCTATGACTGAGATTTTGCTTTAAAAGTTTAAATTTCAGTATAATTAGCTCAACCTCCAGCCTCTAGTGCTGCCTGTGCTATAATTACTGTGAACCTACCATCATCACTGCCAGTTACTCCCACTCACACTGTCAACTAGGGGTTACTTTTTTGAGGAGTGAGTATTTAAAAGACTCATGTCAAGAAACCAGTTTGTCAAGACATTCTCCCGTTCATTTCTCTTATATAGTTTTACAGACACACAAAATTTTATATTATATATAGAACTTTTTGTTGCAACGCTGTCAGAAAAAAATTTCTGTTTTTTTACATTATAAATCCTAGGTGGAAGCTCCATATTTTTGAAATATTATTTTAGTTCCAGAAATTATGTCATTCCACCTACATATACTTCACTGATACATTTCTGATTAGGATATTTGTTTAACATAACTTCTAACTCATTATAACATCTAAAATATAACTATAATTCTTTAATATTATTTTATATCTAATCCATATTTAAATGTCCCTATTTGTCTAAAAATTTCCTGTTCCTATTGTTTTATTCAAATCCCCATTCAAAGAAGGTTCACAGATTGCATGTGTTTGTTGTGTCTCTTAGGACTCTTTTATTCTATAACAGTCACCCTCTTTTGTTACTTTATTTTATTTTTTTACATTTTTACATATATTCTTATTTTTTACATACCATTCATTTGTTGGAGAAACCAGGTTATTTGTCCCGTGCAATGGCTTACATTCTGGTTTTGGAAGATTGCTCTCTTGTGCTGTGGTTAATATTTTTTTTCTATCTCCCTTAGTTATCTTAAACTATCCAATCTAAACACCATATTACATATAAATTTATTTATTTATTTTTATTTTTGTTGCTAACATTTCATGTCTGTATCTTATCAGGAGGCACATAACACACCTCATTATTTTAAAAAGTGGGCAATAAAGTGAAAGAATTAAGATTTTATCTGGTCTTTCCCATACCAGATATAAAACTTTTGGTATAATTCTTGTCTGTAATGCATGAATCTGTTCATATGCAGTAGATAACAAAAAAAATAATATATGGAAATATGCCATTATTTACAAAGTGAATGTACTACCAAATTACACCCACTGTGTGCAACCATTGCAACCTAGAAGAGAATAGTGTGTTGTGGAACAATATACAAAACATACACTCTTGTGTCATTTTTCTTATTTCAATTCTCATTTTCATTGCCCTATAAATGTGAAGCATGTTCTCTTGAGTTTGGAAACTTTAACATAGAATCTAAAACATGAGTAAGTGTGCTGGTTATAAAAATATAGGCAATGAATAAAAAAGGAAAACAATATATATTAAAGAGAAGCTTGAAATAATATAGTGTTTTGAAATAACACTATGGAGTTTTCATTGTTTCTAGACTTTTTTAATGGACAAAGTCAGGAAATGTGTATATTAGAGAAAAATCATACATTTATATTGCTATCTCCATTTCAAATTTAAGAATATAGAGTTTTTTTGACTTCTTTGATTTTATGCTTTTACCTTTTTTTGCTGAAAAATGTTGGTTTTTAAAGGCCCTAATTACTTATTTTGTTTATATCATTATTTCTATAATAATTTCAAAATAATAATGCAAATGTTATTAATGATAAATTAACTGAACAGTTTTTGGTATCAATGTAATTCTTTTGTTTATGAAATAAATCTCACTAAGAACATTCAACTAAAATACTATGCTTTAAACTCACTTAAATTAATTATATCACCAAGTTGATACAGTTTGGTTTGTTCCCTTCTTTAATTTTTTCATAATTTTTAGAAACTGCTTTTGTTTCTCTTCTGAGTTCAGTTTTGAGTTTTAATTATATAAAACTTTATACAAACTTTCAAAAATCTATATAATTTATAGAAATTTCACTAGCATTTTTGTTTCCTCCACCCATCTATCTCTTTCCCCATATAGGTAACCATACTTACTAATTTTGGTGTTATCTTTCCATTGTTTCTTTTAGAAAATATAAGTAAATATGTATATATACCTAACTTGCCCTCTTATTTTCTACACAAAGATAACATATTCTATGAATATTTTTATTCTTGTTGCTTTTTTTAAACTAATATATTTTAGAGATTACACTATATTAATATATTGATATCATATCAATTTCTTTTGTTAGTTGCATAGTAATTTACTGGATTAATAAATAAGTATTTATTAAGCAAAATTTTTACTAATGGACGTTTAAATTGACATTATAAATAATATGTATAGCCTATTCAAAGGTCATTTAGTATTTTGGCAATTGGATAGATTGTAAGTTGATCAAAGAGTAAATGAATATGTATATATTATTTCTAACTGCCTACCTCTAGAGAATAAAAGTTAATATTTTAACTGTTACTGAGTTATGTAATTAGATGTGAATTGTCTTGTCATCTTGATTTTCAAAGATCAGACTAAGTTAAAATATTTATTTAAAGATGAAACTAAATTTTATGAGAGATTTAAATGATAGGGACTATATAAACTTAACCCTTGATATATTCAAATGAAAATTCAAGAGATAATTATAGAATGGCACATCTTCTAGTGTTAGGTTGCACGGTACACACTATAGATGTTATTGAAATTTTTTTAATTGTACCTGAGATATTCCAGGAGCAAATTGGTCTTGAGCTGAAAATTAAATGAAATGCTAGATTTAGATTTATGAAGATGCAATTCTGGAAAAGGAGACAGGTCAGAGGTAGGAGTGACAGGTTAGTTTAGGAGTAGATATGTGACTCAAGCCATGCCAGTAAAATTTAAACTGAGTGCTGAAAAAATAGGAAAGTCACTTTTAGAATCATGAAGCAAAAGGCTGTCTGCTCTATATCTGCTAATGAAGAATAAAGCTTAAACAGAGAGAAAACAGACAGAGAATGAAATAAAGTGAGAGCTCAAGAGAGGTGATTATCTCATTAGAGTCATTATATCCATTTGTGCTTGGAGGAAGGTCTAGACCTACATTTCTTAGTTATATAGACTAACACATTCCATTTTAGGTTTAAATTTGTTCAGTGGGGTTTCTTTCACTGGTAACCAAAAGAACTCAAAGATGATAGATAAATAAGATAAAAGATGATAGATGATAATAGATGATCGATAAATAGATAGATAGATAGATAGATAGATAGGTAGATAGATGATAGATAGATAGTTAGATAGATAAATAGTTCTCTGTTTGTGTATACATACCTATATTCAATAAACATTTATTGATGCCTAACATTCACCAGAAAATGTTCTAGGTACTAGATATTAAAAGATGGAAGACGTATGTATGTATGCTTTAAGAGTATACAAAATTCTGAATTAGGGTGACATTTTAAGCACATATATTTATTTTCATTCTCTCTAAAAATCCCTCTAAAACTTTAGTAAGGAGGATTTTTAACACAGAAATTAATAAGAAAAGAGAGAATAATAGAAAATTTAGCAACACATTTTTGTAACTAGTCAGCAGATGATGGAGAAAGATCTTTCTTTTAGCCAAAGGTAGGAAAATTTAAGTAATTCAGTTGCGACTAATAGTGAGAAAAGCCAAGAATTAATCAAATCTATACCTTTAAATGAAAACCCCAAAAGTTTCAGAAGTTGACAATACCACTTACCTTTGCAAGTGAGAATAGTAGTAGTGAAAAAAGAAAGAATAGTGGTCACAGTCTGCTTAAAAATAAGCCAGATCCACAAATCTTTCTTTTTCTTAATAAGGGAGTTACCTAGTACCTCTGGAAAGTATATAACAAATGGTTTGGGGGCTAGTGGGAGTTGGGAGGAATGTGTCACTAAGTAGGGTTGAAGATGGAAATATACTGACTACCAGAAAATTAAGTTAATATTTTCATTCAGAATAAGAAATATCATATCTCCTACCACTCTGCTTCTTTTTCAAGGATTCTAAGCAGCCTGAAAGACTAAAGAAACTCTGGCTTTGCATTAGACATTCCAAGGAATTAGCCTGGCCAGATAGCTCTCAAATGGAACCCATAGCTAGAGAGTTCAAAAGTGAACACCACTAGTTCAAAGATTTAAAATAGATTTTTTTCTGTCTAAGTCTTAAATATGAATAGTCAAGGATTAGCAAACATCTAAAGTCCATGACATGAAAGAAACTAAAAGAATCACATAGTTGTAGTGCTCCCAGCAGAAAGAAGACTCTTCTTAGGGACTATAATTTCAAAATAACTACCACTATATATTCTTAGAAAGAAGAAAAAGGCCATTTTTAAAAAGCATTTATAAATGATAAAAAACTCATAAAATAAAACATTGGATAAGAAATAAAAAATGATATAGTATATTTAGAAGATAAAAAAATCTAAAAAAGGCAACTGAAATTAGCCAAAGACAAAGAAAATAAGAGAGGAGAAAAAAGCAAGAATATTAGAAAACTAGATCAAGAGGCACAATACCCAAATAATGGGAATCCAGATAGAGAACTGAGAAACTGGAATAGAGGAAATAATCAAAAACTAATTTAGGAAAAATTTTTTATAAATAAATGACAAAGTTTTCTAGATTAAAATGATTCCTTAAGAGTTCAACAGAGTAGATACAAATAAGTAATCATCAAAGAATATTAAGGTTCTAGTCAAGATAGCAAAGTAGGTCAATGCTGTGCTCAACTCCTCCTATGACAACATCAAAATTAGAACTCAATTATAAAAAGGATAGCCTGGAGAACCATCTGAAGACTAGCTGAACAAAACTCCTATAACTGAGGATATAAATAAAAAGCCACGTGGAGACCAGTAGAAGGGGCAAAAACTCAAAACAGGTTAATCCACACACTCTTGAGGCAATTGAGAATCAGGAGGGATATCTCAGCTACAGAGGTCTCCCCCGAAGACTGAAGGTGCCAGCCCAACATGGGGCTTCCCAGCCCAGGGCTCTAGTGCTGGGCAGCAAAATCCTTATGGCAACGAGCTATGAAAATCACTGGGGATTCTGTACCCAGTGAGATGGAGAGCTGCTGGAAATCCAGGCATCCACTTAAAAGGCCCACACACAGATTCACTCAGTCATAAACACTCACCCTAAGCTCCAGCAAAGTGACAATAGCTCAAAATGTGCCAGAGACATAGGGGAGAAACTGAATTGTGTGCTTTAGGGCAAGGGCTTCCACTGTCCTTGTGTTGAACCCTCCAGCCACACAGCTTGTAGGCACAGGCAGGCACAAAATCTGAATTTGCATTAACCTGGTAAATCCCACTCACTCCACCCACCAGGAGCCCCTGACCAATTCAACAAAGGAAGATTCCATTCAGATGAGGGAGGGCTGCTGGAAACACAAGCACCCACTTTAAGGGCCTGCACACAGACTCATCAGTCACAAACATACACCCTAAGTTCCAATGAAGGGTTATCATCTAGAAAAATGTCACAGACATACAAGAAGAAACTGAACTGTGAAGATTCTTCATGATTATAATACCCACAAAGGTGATCCTTCCAACCCTCTACTTTTCATTAAAAGCGTGTTTAGCAAGATCACCTCTGACTTCCATATTTTTAAATCAAAAGATCACTTCTCAATACTCTGTTTACTGACCCTATCAGCATTCCAGGAAGTGCAGAGAGTCCCAAACAAGGTGAACCCAAAAAGGTCCACATGAAGACACATGATAATTAAAATGTCAAAGATTAAAGGCAAATAGAGAATATTGAAACCAGCAAGAGAAAAGCAATTAGTTACCTACGAATGAGCTCCCATAAGACTGTCAGATGATTTCTCAACAGAAACTTTGCAGGCCAGAAGAGATTGACAGGAAATATTCAAAGTGATGAAAAGAAAGCACCTACAACCAAGATCACTCTACCTAGTAAAGCTATCATTTAGAAGGACAGATAAAGAGCTTCTCAGACAAGAAAAAGCTAAAATAGTTCATAACCACTTTAAATGGACTAATGCTCCAATCAAAAGACATAGTATACCTGAATGAATAAAAAAAAAAAATGCCTGTGCATACACTGTCTACAAGTGACCCATCTCAGATTGAAAGACAAACACAAACTGAAAGTAAAGGAATGGAAAAAGATTTCATGCAAGTGGAAACAAATAAACAAAAAGGTTGGAGTCACACTATACATATAAGAAAAATTAGGCTTTAAAACAAAGGTTATAACAAGAGACAAAGAAGGAGCTTTCCTAGTGATAAATAGATTAATCCAATGAGAGAATATGACCCTTATAAACATGTATGCACCAAACACAAGAGCACCTAAATATATAAAACAAATATGATAGACATAACAGGAAAGATTGACTGTAATACAGTAATTTGGGGAGATTTTAACGCCCCATTGACATCATTGAATAGATCATTCACACAGAAAATAAACAAAGAAACAGAGGCCATAAGTGACACATTGTACCAGATGGATTTAATTGATATTTTTAGAGCATTTCCTCCAAAGCAGCAGAATATATATTTTTTCAAGTGCGCATGGAATATTTTCCAGGAAAAACCCCATGTTAGGCCACAAAACAAGTCTAAATGTTATAAAAATTTTTGAAATCATGCAAACCATCTTCTTTGACCACAATTTAATGCAATTGGAAATCAATCATGAAAGAAAAACTGGAAAATACACAAAAACTAAATAACATACTAGTAAAAAATAATTGGGTTGATGATGAGATCAAAGAATAAATAAAAAATATCTTGAGACATATAAAAAGGAAAACTCAATAGTATAATATCTATGGGACACTGCAAAAGCATTTCTGAAAGGAAAATTCATAGCAATGCAGGCCTACCTTAAGAAACAAGAAAAATATCAAATAAAAAATCTAACCTTGCACCTAGAGGAACTAGAAAAGAAGAACAAACAAAGCCCAAAGGGAATAGAAAGAAAGAAGGACATAATAATGACCACAACAGAAATTAACAAAATAAACTCTGAAAACACAACACAAAACAAAATAAATAATCAATAAAAACAAAACTTGGTTTTCTGAAAAGATAAACAAACTGATACTTTTAACAAGACTAATCAAGAAAAAAAAAAGAAAGGATCCAAATAAATATATTCAGAAATGAAAGAGAAGTGACAACTAACACCATGGAAAGATAAAAATGATATGTATAAAAAATATTATGAACAATTATATTCAAATAAATTGAACAACCTGGAAGAAATTAATAAATTATTAGAAGCTAACAATCTTCCAAGAATGAATCAAGAAAAAAAAAACTCAGAAAATCTGAACTGACCAAAATACTAACAAAAAAAAACAATAATAAAATACTCTCAACAAACAAAAGTTTTGGACCCAATGGCATCACAGATAAATTTTATCAAACATTTAAATAACTAACATTTATTTTTCTCAAAATATTCCAAAAATTCATGAGGAGGGAAAACTCCAAATCTCATTTTATAAGGGCAGCATTACCCAAATTCCAAACTGGACAAAGACATTACAATAAAAAAAAAAACAATTACTGGCCTATATTGCTGATGAAAATAGATTTTAAAATTCTCAACAAAATATTTGCAAACTGAATTTAACATCTATTAAAAAGATCACATTCCATAATCAAGTGGAATTTATTTCTGGGATGCAAGTTTGCTTTAATATCCACAAATCAATTAATGTGACATACTACATAAACTAAAAAAGTTTTTGCACAGCAAAGGAAACCATCAACAAAATGAAAAGACAACTTCCTAATAGAAGATATTCACCTATGATACATATGATAAGAGGTTAATATCTAAAATATATAAAGAACTTAACAATTCAACAACAATAAAAAAAAATCCAATTAAAAAATGGGCAGAAGACCTGAATAAATATTTCTTCAAAGAGGAAGTACAGATGGCCAATAGATATATGAAAACATGCTCAACATCACTAATCGACAGAGAAATTCAAATTAAAACCACCATCAATAAATCAAAAGTAAAATAAAATAAATGTTGCCAACAATGTAAAGAAAAGGGAACCCTAGTGCATTGTTGGTGGGAATGCAAATTGGTGCAATTCTACTTCAGAGTATTTATCCAGAGAAATCAAAATATATATTTTAAAATATATATGCATCCCTATGTTCACTGCAGCATTATTTATAAAGCCAAGACATGGAAGCAACCTAAGGGCCCATCACTAAATGATTGGATAAAGAAGTGGTGATACATATATATAATGGAATCTTACTCAGCCTTAAAAAAAAAATGAAAAAGAAAAAAAGAAAATCTTATCATTTGTGACAATATGGTTGGACCTAGGGGGTTTTATGGTAAGTTAAATGTCAGAGAAAGACAAATAACATAAGTTCTACTTATATGTGGAACTTAAAGAACAAAATAAATGAACAAACACAACCAAAACGGACATATAGATAGAAAGAACAAAATGATGATTGTAGATGGGAGTGTGTTCAGTGGGCTGCATAAACAATGTAAAGAGATTGAGAAGTACAAATTGGTAGTTAGGAAATAGCCATGGCATGTAAAGTGCAGCACAGGGAATATAGGCAATAATATTGTAATAACTATGTATGGTGCCAGGTATATGTGAGAATTATTGGAAAAATTGCTTTGTTAATTACATAAATTTCTAACTACTATACTGTATAGTAGTATATAAAATATAAAATAATATTGAATATATTCTGTTATTGAAAAATATAAAATAACATAAAAATTAAAGGGTTATTTGTTTTAAAAACTAAATAAATGATTCCCAAGGTACACCACTGTGACATTTCAGCATTTAAGAATACTGAGGACAAAGTGAAGATTCTTAAAGATTTGAGAGAAGAGAGGAGAGAGAGAATGGGGCAAATATTACATACAAAGATATAGCATTGACTTCTGACTTCTCAACAACATGAAAGCTAAATGGCAGTATACAATGTCAACCAAATTCTGCAGGAAAGCAATATCCAACTATATCTATCAGGCGAACCCCAAGACCACCTGTAGTGTCAGTGATTGATAGAGCTCACAGGACTCTGGATGTAGTTTTACTTACTGCTACTGTTTATAATAGTAATAGGATACAAAACAAAATCAGCAAAGGGAAAAGGCACATCACATGTGGTAAAGTCCTGAAGATACCAGGCTCAGACTTCCAAGATTCTCCTCGCAGTGGAGCCACACATGACATGCTTAACCCTGTCATCAGTGTGTAACTTTTCCTTAGGTTTGACATCATGTGTTGTCTACCAGAGATACTCAATAGAGATGCAATGCCCATGTTTTTTGTTTTTTGTTTTTTGTTTTTTTTTACTAGGGGCTGGTCATATAAGTACATTCTGCTTAATATGTACCAGAATTCCAGACTCCCAAAAGGAAAGCAGGTTTTCAGCATAAACCATATCGTTTGTACAAACCACTAAGATAGTAAAGTACTCTTATCATTCAGGGAATATTTATATCATTGTAGAGGACTGTTTACATTTTATGTTTCCAGACAACAGCCAAGGGCCAACCTTGCAAGCAGGCCTTTCTAAGGACACCATTATTAGGCCCAGTATGTTAACTATTTTGTGCACACCAACTCATAATTCTCAATTAGCCAAACTATCGATTGAATACAGAGAATAAAGATATTTTTAGATATTCAAGACTTCAAAAAAATTAAATCCTGAACCTCCATTCTCAGAAGAGTAAACCCAAGAAGTAAGGAGAATGGGAGATCAGAAAACAGGGCAAAAGAGAGGCAATGAAATCTTCAGAATGATGGTAAAGGAATATTCCAAATGGCAGCTTATACCAGGTACTGATGATAACCAGTTAGTTCAGAAAAGAACATATCAGAAGGCTCCAGGAGAAATTTAATTAGGATATTTATGAACTGAATAGATTAATAGCACATTTATAAAACTGACAGATACTTAGGATTTTATTAGTAATAAGTTCATGGAAAAGTAAACAAAATCAAGACAATTATTAATTTTAGGAAAAACAAAAAGTTAGACTGGAAGGAAAAAGTAATCAAGGAAAAAAAGATATTGTTCAGTGGAAAAAAGCAAAGTACATTTTATAATGTGTATATTATGTCACTATTTGTTACTTTCTAAAAAGGTTTTACAAACACAGACACATTTATACATATATGAAATATGTCTGGAAAAATATTTAAAATAATTATTTTTGAGCAATCAATGAAGGGAATAAATTGAGTGGGAATGGGACATAAGTTTTTACTCAGATCCTATTTAAGTTTTTGATACTTTGCCATAAACTTGTGTGACTTTATCAAGCAAACAAATTGAGACTTCTCAAAAACAACTCTCTCCAAAAAAGTATTAGAAAATAGAGTAGCAAGATACCCGGAGTTCCTCCAGACAGATAACAATCTCCTTTGGCATTCATAGTATCTCTGGCTTTACATTCTCACTGACAAGCTGAGAAAAGAATATCTGCCCAGGTATAGGAAAAAATTTCAATAATTCTGTTTTTCTTTTAAAAAATATCTAAGAAAAAGACTCTGTAGTTTTCATTTGTAAAAGAAACTCCTGTATTTTATTTATTTTAATTTTATTTTAATTTCAGGTAGACAGTTCAATGTTAGACATTTATATGGCTTATCAAGTAATACTCCCAATTACTCTAGCACCTATCTGGCTTTACACATAGCCATTACAATAATGTTGACTATATTCCCTATGCTGTACTTTACATCTTCAGAACTATTTTGTAACTACTAATTTGTACTTCTTCATCTCTTCACTTTTTTTACCCAATTGCCAAGAACTTTTTAGTTTGATGTAGTCCCATTTGTTTATTTTGCTTTTGTTTCCTTTGCCCAAGGATATATATTAGAAAAGAAAATACTACTAGTAATATCAGAGAGTTTTCTACCTTTGTTTTCTTGTAAAAGTTTTATGGTTTCATGTCTTATATTTAAGTCTTTAAACTATTTTGAGATTATTCTTGTCTATGGTGTAAAAAGGTGAGCCAGTTTGTTGTTGTTGTTTGTTTGTTTGTTTTTGCATGTATCTATTCAGTTTTCCCAATATAATTTGTTGAAGAGACTATTTTTACCCTTGCCTCCTTGGTCATAGATTAAATGACCATATAGTTGTGGATTTATTTCTGTGCTCTCTATTCTGTTCCATTGATCTATGTATCTGTTTTTATGCCAATACCATGCTGTTTTGATTACTATAGCTTTGGATTGTAGTTTGATATCAGCTAGTGTGGTACCTCCAACTTTGTTCTTCTTTCTCAAGAAAGCCATGGCTTTTTGAGATCTTTTATGGTTTCATATAAATTTTAGGATTATTTGTTCTACTTATGTGAAAAATGCCATTGTGATTTTCACATGGATTGCTTTGAATCTATAGATTGCTTCGGGTAATATGGCCATTTTAACAGTTGATTCTTTCTGACCATCAGCATGGTGTATGCTTTCATTTATTTGTACTTTCTT
The DNA here is from genome assembly GCA_004027375.1 of Macroglossus sobrinus. Classification (NCBI taxonomy): domain Eukaryota; kingdom Metazoa; phylum Chordata; class Mammalia; order Chiroptera; family Pteropodidae; genus Macroglossus; species Macroglossus sobrinus. The sequence goes on from PVKZ01001010.1 coordinate 329,878, forward strand.
CAATTTCTTTAATGACTTATAATTTTCCTTGTTAAAGATCTTATATTTCCTTTATAAAATTTACTCTTAGGCATTTTTTATACAACTATAAATGAGATTATTTTTAAATTTCTCTTTCTGATAGTTTATTAAATTATAAAAATACAAAAAACTTTTGAATATTAATTTTTTATTCTGTTATTTTACTGAATTTATTCATCAGTTCTAATCTTTTTGGTGGAATCTTTAGTGTCTTCTGTATATAATATCATGTCAACTGCAAATAATGACAGTTTTACTTTTTCTTTCCAATTTGGATGCATTTGTTTTTCTCCCTTGTAGCTAGGATTTCAAATACTATGTTTAATAGAAGTAGTGAAAGTGGACATCCTTGTCTTTTTCCTAATGTTAAGGAAATCACTTTTAGCTTTTCCCCATTGAGTATGATAAGACTCCTATATTTTAAAAATGTGGATGATTTTTCCTTTGATCTCCTGTAGGCATTTCAAAGTATTACCGATGTTCATTGATAATTTGACCTTGAATCAAAATATCAGATACTTATGGTTATGTAGCTGGAAAAAAAAGTATTAACCTTTCTAGCAAATATGTGGTTGAAAAAACTAGACTATGAATCAACTCAGGCTTTTTCACTAACAAGCTATGACTTTTTTTACCTATTCTTTTTGGACTCAATTTCTGAACAACAAAAGTGGAAAATAATAATTTTTTTTATTTGCTCTAATTGTAGATCATATTTATTAATGACTTATCTATTTAAAATGAGCCCTTACATATTTCTCATTTGGTCCTTAGCAATGTTGAGATAAACAAAGCAGCTGTTGTTATCATGTTGTTTAAAAAAAAAATTGTGTCCCAAAAATTAAGTATTGATTGAACTTATCAATAATGATGGAAGAGCTGAAATTCAGATGTTCTAACACTAATTCCAAGCTCTTTTTACTACCTGGCAGCTGCCTGCTACCAGTCTCACTAGATCACTTTCAAATGGATAATGGCTGTGACAGCACAAGAGAATAGAACATTATACAGTAAAATATAATTATTATAATTTATAGCAATATACTAATGGAGCAATTTATTATGCCACTAATCAGTAAAGCAAATGAAATGGCTTACCTTATCTACTTCATGGAAACACTGTAAATATAGTTAAATATTTTAATACATCCAATCCAAAAGCTTCTTGGAGATTTTTTTAAACATGCCGATATTCAAACTGCAAATTAAGCCAAAAAGTGTATATGAATTACTGTGGGGTAAGTTCAGCCAGAGCAGAAAACTTCACTTTGCCTTTTTTGCTTCCTCCTCCCTATAGCCAGCAGTAGAGTAACTCCTCTAGTTTCTACACACCACCTGCAAGCATCCCACAGGCCCTATTTCTTTTAAAAGCCTGGAAGTAGCTAGCAGAGCAACAGGTGGGTGTAGCTTTTAGTAATGAAGACATAGTGAATAATTCAGAAGCAGAAGTCTTGTAAAAACAAGTTTCACAAAAGAGCCCTCAGAAATTAAAAGTATTACAACAATCACATCCAATAATGGGGAAAACATTTTGAGAAGCCATAGTTCTAATATTGTTTTTCATTCATTGAACAATACATGTACAAGAGAGAGTAAGCAGGATTCAAATTTATCCTGCCATGTTCCTCTTCTACCAGAAAGAAAATTAATGTCCAGAATAGAAGAGAATTTAAATGACACTCTATACTCTAAACATAATGTGAACACACACTGTTTGGTGTGTATTTAGTAGAATAATACTGCAGAAGTCCTAGTATCTTGTGGTCAACATTGTTTACAGTTTTAATTAGACCAAGTATTAAATATTATCTATAAACTCTGTGTATTAATTTAATATTTGCACATCTCACAGCTAAATCACATATGAAAGTTTATTTTGTTTATACTTAATTTCAGCCATTAGACCACTGCTTGGATGATATATTGTACTATTTTTCAAAATGTATAGCAATGATCACTTTCACTGAAATCACTTATCATCACGTTACACGTTGATTATGCAAAAGTCATATCAAAAGTAGTCCATCCACACCCCTCACAGTTATCGATTTTATCTCCAGATGGTGAATCTGGAGATTCTTTTTTATTAGGCTTTCCAGATGATTATTAATTACATGGAAGTTTGAGAACCAGTGAGTTTACAATCCACAGTGCTTCCGGCGAACTCTGAACTTGCTTTTTATCTCCATAATTAATTTGTTTAACCAGCAACTATTTATTATGCTCTTTTTATGTATCATATCTTGTTCTAGAATACAGGATATAGTATTCTAGAGCAAAATACACATGGCCCCTGCACTCATCAAGGCATTTATACCCTAATACATCTCAGTATTTCACCAGAACATCCTGAAGAGTTTTGGCAGCCACCACAACAATGGTCATCAAATGCCACTAGGAAGGCTTGTAAAACATCATGTATATAAAGCAGTTCTGGGGTGGATTTTAAGAATCTACATAATTCACAAACTTCTTAGGTGATTACAACCATGCTTTGAGAAACTCTATTCTGAAAAGTTGGGGTTGGGAATTATTAATTTGTTTTATAAGTTTAGGCTTAAGTTAGTATATTGCACAATAACCGTGGTTTGAAATTTAAAAGGAGATATTTAATACTTGCCCAATATTTTCCTTCTGATTATTAAAACCACTGATTTTTATGAGTTGTAAATATACATGTATGTATTTAATAATTATTTGTTAATCAGCTTATATTTATTAATTATATTTATTAATTAGCTTATATTCAGCAAGTATTGTTTAGCTCCTACCATGTATCTGGCTCCCTGATGGGCACTGAAGAGTAAAGATTGAAAAGACCTGTCTTCTCTTCAGGGAACTTACAGGGAGAGAAGCTTGTCAGCAATGAATTTCCTTAAGTGCTATAATTATTATGGACAATAATGATTTGAGAGCACAGAGAAAAAATGATTAGTTGTACATGGGGAACCTGCAAAGTGTTCACAGAGGGAATGACATGGAGAGAAACTAGAAGAAGAATCCTACCTGGCAAAGAAATATAGGGTTATACTATGTTTCATTCATTATGTGAAGTGTTTTATGAACATAATCTCATTGATTTTCACAACATTCTTTTAGGTAAATGATCTTATTATGACAATATTATAGAAGAAAAAACTGCAGCCAGAGAAAACCTGCTCCAAAGTAGGTGGCTGAGTTTACTCAGAGCCTGCCTGCTGGATATTCCACTCTGTCCCATTATGGATGAAGAAACCCCATGGAGAAGAGCCTAAAGGCATGGTAGATAATGTTCAGGGATCTCAAACAGGCACAGGGTCTGAAGCAGAATATATGTGAAGGAGAGATAATTAGAATGGAAATGTGGATGGACCTTGATTTCACAAGACACTCATAAAAACTCATTAGTTTACACTCAGATCTGGCACACATATTTTAGTAGTCAATGTAATAATCCATTCATGTAGGAAGAAGGAACTAGTACAGTTGATCCTCATTATAGTCACAGATTACATATTTGTGAATTCATATACTCACTAAAATTTGTAACTCCCAAATCAATACTTGTAGTTGTTTCATGGTCTTTTAAAGACATGTACATGTGCAGAGAGGGAAAAACTTTGAGTCCCTCCATGCCCATGTTCTCAGCTAAGATCAAATAAGAGGTTGAAACCTCTTTCATAATATAAAAAGTGTAATTTTTTTAAGTCTGTTTAGTGCCATATTTTTTACATTTTTATGTATTTCTTTTAAGCAGTACATAGGCTTTGTCTATAGATAAAGGTAGGAAAATCTTTCTGTGGTAAATTAAAAACTATGTCCATGAAAGAAATAATTGATAAGCTGGACTTAATCAAAATTAAAAACTTCTTCTCTGCAAAAAAAAAAAAAGTCAAGAGAATGAGAAGACAAGCCAAGGACTAGAAAAAAATATTTGCAAAAGACAAAGTTGATAAAATATTATTGTCCAAAACATACAAAGAACTCTTAAAACTCAAGAATAAGAAAATAAACAATCCAATTTAAAAATAAGCCAAAGAATTTGACACCTCATTAAAGAAGATATACAAATGGCAAATAAGCATCTGAAAAGATGCTCTATATCACTCATCATCAGAGAAATGCAAATTAAAATGAGATACAACTACACACCTAACAGAATGGCCAAAATCTATAACTGTCAATATCAACTGCTGGTGAGAATGTGGAGCAATAGGAATTCTTATTCACTGATGGTGAGAATGCAAAATGGTACAGCCACTTTGAAAGAGAGTTTTGTAGTTTCTTGCTAGGCTAACTAAATACTTATTATATAGTTCAGCAATCATGTTCTTCAGTATTTAATCAAAGGAGTTTGAAAATATGTCCACACAAAAGCGTTCTCATGTATGTTTACAGTACTTTATTTATAATTGCCCAAACTTGGAAGCACCCAATATGTCCTTCAGTAAATAAATGGATAAATAAACAATAATCCATCCAGACAACAAAATATTATTTAGTGCTAAAAAGAAATGAACCATGAAAATATATGGAGGAAACTCAAATGCATATTAGTAAATGGAAGAAGCCAATCTGAAAAGGCTACATACTGTACAAGTACAACTATATGATATTCCGAAAAAGGGAAAACTATGGAGATGTGAAAAGATCAGTGGTTGCCAAGGGTCATGGGGTAGGTGGATAAAAGAAAGTCAGAGCACAAATGATTTCAGGGCAGTTAAAATACTCTGTGTAATACTATAATGTTGGATACCTGTCATTACACATATGTGAACTATGGATTTACATTATGTATCACTCTGGTGGGGAGTATTGATAATGAGGGAAATTATCCATGTGGTGGGGTCAGCAGGGTATATATGGAAAATCTCTGTACTTTCCCCTCAATTTTATTGTGAAGCTTAAACTGCTCTAAAAAAATAAAATCTTAATTTAAAAAAAAATCTCAAAACTGCTTTTCAAAATCAGAAAAGTCTACATTTTGAGCATGAAATTTAAGTACATTCAATGGTAATTGAACCACTTTAAAATATGAGTTAGCCATACTGGCTAAGTATATGTAGGTAGCATAATGTAAATAGATGATTCATAAATCAATTTTGTTAATAAATCAAAAAATAATATATTTGCCTGAATTATCATATTCATTGTAGCCATGGTTACCTGGCCATATTGGTTGAATTTTCATTAAAGATCAATTCAAAATAATATTATCAGCTGGTAAACCTGTTCATAAACTTTTTTTTGTTCTCTATTACCATAGCCATAACTCACCCACCAGTAGGACTGAGAGACATCATTTCATATTGACAGTCTCTCATTTTATTAAAACTGTCATTTCTGTCAAGTCTAACTTCTTTTTGGCATAGCTCAATGTCTTTTTATACCCTGGGTCCTGCAGCCCCTGTTAATTTGAATGCTCAAACTCTATTATTCTATTGTGTATGTTGAACTTTATATGAAATGAATATGAAAACATTGTACATAAAATAGAATCACCTGCCAGACTCCTAATGATGTGAGAGTTGCCCTCAAATCTATCCTCATCTTGTCCTATTCTTCCTTTCCTTTCTAAGTAACATCCTCATGCCCATTGCCTCCTTTTTGTATATGGACCATGTTAAGGTTTTTCCTGACTGAAAGCCTTTGTTTTTGCTATTCCCTACTCAACACTCTGCCCCCAGCTCCCTACCTGGCTGAGACATTTTTGTAATTAATTCTCAACAATTGTGTTTCCTCCCCATATGGTCTTTCTCAACAATCCAAACACAGCAAACCTACCATGTCCACTTCTCCAAGCAAATTTCTGTGAAATCACCCAGTTGTACTTTCTTCTCTGGATTTATAGCTATCTATAATTATACTACTTACTCATTTGTTTACCTATTTTTAACGTAGCCCACTGTATTTTACTGCAATCTGAAGAATGCCAAGCCTAGTTTTATTGTTGATGTGGAAAGACCCAGAGAAAGCCCACAGGTAGGATTATCCCCTGAAGACACCTCAGTAGTTTCACAATAAGGAGACTGTCCCCTCTATCCACTGTAATATTAATACGTATTAATTTTTAATGAAATAATTACACTGTTATAGACAATAGATATGCTGTTGAAAGTTTTTTTTTAATTTAGAAATAAAATTTTTATTTTTTACTTTATTAGACAGGAAACTCACCCACTCTTTAAGAAACAATAATGCAAAGCCACTTACAAATCACTTTTTTCTTTAATCATGATTGATTATATGATTAAGAAAATCAAATCTAGTCATTGTAGAGAATACAAAAGAGTTTAAAGAAAGTAATTAAAATAAACAACATCTTATCACAGATAACATTTGGTAATATTTCCATTTGTTTTTTTATTGTACATAAACATTTATGTACATAAATGTTTATGTACATAAACATTTATATGTACATAAACATTTATAGAAATGTAAAGCCCTATAGAAATTTAGATCACTAACATTTATTTAATATTTTATTCTATTATCCTGTGTCAGAACATATTTTCTAAAGTACAAAATGTAAAAGTTATGTGATATTTCTTCCTTTTTGTGTAACTTATTTAGCCAAGCCTTTATTATTGAACATTTAGCTTAGTGACAAATTTTCATTATTAGACAAAAGTATGATGAATATTATTGTGCAAATGTATACCCCAAAATATATAAAATTTAGACCAAATGTTTCACCAAATGAATTTACATATCCAAGAAACACACAACTGATACTTTTATTAAGGTATTTTATTAAGCAAATAGCTAATACTAAAAATCAAGTGATGTCCCCCAACCAAGTGACTTAGCCAAAAGATGCACTATTTATCTTCATCATGCATATTAATGAAACAAAATTCGACTACCTTTGTCTAGATTTATGATAGGCAGGACCCAAGACATTTTATAGAAAGAATGAACATTTGTGACATTTTAATACTTTTCTAAATTTAGTCTCAGAAAGAGAATTTGGTAGTTAGAAGTGAGCCATCTAGGTTTACAAAACAAGAAAATATCAGGAAAGATACAATAAGGTTAAAAGGATTTGTCATATACTTTGTCTTGGTATTGTTGGAGGACATGGACTTTGGAGTCTATCTCAGCTAGTTAGACTCCTGGATACATAGTTTCTAGAGGTTCAATCTTGGGTAGTTCACCTGTACTCTGAGATTTTTACGAATGAATAATAAAGATAAGCCCTATATCATAGACTTCTTTTAATGATTAAAAAAAACAAGCTCTTAATCAATATGCTCAGCACATACTAAATGATCAATACTGATAGTTCTCTTATAAGGATCCAAAGCAAGGCAATAAATCACACACTGATAACCAAGTGATGACAATCAAAGCCCCGAACTATAATAAAATGGATACAAATTTCAAAACACAGAACAAGGTCAAGATTTAGGCTGTAAACAAACAGTTGAGGACTAGAGAGGAGGCAAAAACTGAAGGGATGATTGAAATGGGGCAGGTAAAAAAAAAATCTAAGGCATAACAAACACTAATCTGAAGAAGCTGAGAGTGTATGAAAGTGTAGGGCCAATAGGGCAGAACTGAACAAAAAAAGGCTCCTGGGTGACTGAGACAAACTTTCATATAAAAAGTTATATATTTTGTTTAAAGGCTGCTGCTATTCCAAAATAGGACTAGTGTAGGCCTTAAAGACATCAAAGCACCTGTTAGAGCTAGGAGTAATGAGACAAGCCTCAAGAATGGTAGACATCTTATTTACAGTATCTCAGGAGCAATGCAAATGAAGAATAGCTGTGCATCAGTTTGGATATAATCAGGTGAAACAAAAGCTGATCAAGATGATTAAAACATCAACATATATTTGTTCATTTAACAAGAAGTCCAGCGGTAGATGTGGTTCGTTTGGAAACTCTCTGATGTCATCTTGGGCTCAGATGCTTTTCATCCTGTCAGAAAGTCAGCCTCTTTATACCATGAATGTCTGCCCATATGGTCACAGAATGTCTAAGGAGGGATGGCAGGGGGAAGCTTTCTTACGATGTTCCTCTCTCTTATTAGAGAAGACCCCCAGAGATATCCAGTTATGTTGCACTGGATTGAGTTGGGTTCCCACATCCACTCCTAGGTGATCATCAGCAAAAAAGAGCATGGAGGCTGTTCTTCTTTTAGACCAACCATGATTCTTCTTCTGGAATCAGGTGCATTGAAGAGGAAACAACACTGGAGTTCTCTTAACATGGAAGAAGCTGATTCTGGCTGTTGAAGAGACCACCAGGGGTGGTCTAACACAGGTTAGAAGACAACACAAAGGGTCCCGGAACTAGGTCAGATGACCAGGGTATTGGCCCCTGCCTTTTCTAAATCCACTGCTGGGATATGTTGATTATTTTTAAGGCAATGTCCATTCTTCCATAAATTGAAGATAATTCTATATTCACAAGGGTATATTATTATGTTATGAGGATTAAGTGAGATAATGCATATAAAAAATATTTTGCAACCTGGTATGTGAAAAGGTCCAGATATGACTTCAGTTGAATAACAGGGCATTTGCTTTTGGCTTATGCCATCTTTAAGACAAGTGAAGGTTCAAGAAGAAAAGCATTACATGATGTCATCATTATTATTACAGCTTTTAGAGAGTTGGCAGACAAAGTGTTATAATTGGTAATATACACTACACAGAAAATTGAATGGCCTGGAGTTTTTAAAAACATATTGAGCCTACCTTGAAGGTATAGAACTAAAAACTGTTTACAATGTATCTGACACATTTTAAATAAGTCACTTTAAATATTCTGTAAAAGACAGAAAAGTCTTTACTGAACCTCAACAGAAAAATAACTTGTCAAAATCTCAGTAGGAGCCATTTTCAATTTATTAGAACTCTGAATATTACATGCTTGAGTTACCCCCACAATAAAATTCCTTGCATGAATAAACATAAATGCAAAGAAACAAACCAGATGTTTTTGTAACCTATTCTCTCACAGGAATCAACTAACAGCAGTGAGAAGGTGACTGTTACCTCTTTTTTCTTGATAAATCCACCCAGCAACTTGGCAGTGACAAGAGAGAAAATGTTCCACAGCCAGAGAGTGATGTAATCATCTCATCAGATTCAGAGATTGCAAAAGCATCTGTCCTTGTGCCCAGGCTTTATTGATTTCTATGTCACATTGTCATGGCCACCTGGAAATTGCTTTGTGAATTATTTATATGATGTATCAAGAATCAAAAGTTTTCAGGTCATGGTGGTTGGGTAATGACTGAGGGTCAATGGGCTTCCAGGGCCTCCCCCTTTCTGTATGCAGAAGAAAGAACAGAATCAAGATGCCATGGTGAGCTCAGTACCCTGTCTCTCCATGGGGCTATGGGCAGATAAGGAAAAAACACAGAGGGAAGGACCAGATCATTTTACTAATCACCTCTGTGCTCCGAGCTTTTCCCTGGTGCTCCTACCCCTTTATATTCATGTACGAACTCCCAGTTAAATGTCACAATGTGTGAATAACTTGACATCATCACCTTTCTCATCTTCCCACTATGTCTCTTCCACAATCACTAATCTTTTCTGAACACACTTTTATATCTTCCCCTGGAGATGCTGCAATAAAGAAGGCTAAGAGGTAATTGTTGCCACCCAATTAACTATTATATATGCCATGTACAAGCTAAAAATGGAATAAAAGTCAGGGAAAATAAGTGACTATGTTGAAAAAAGATGTAGGAGGACAGGAGTGAAATAGCAGGAAGAAATAGAGGCAAAAATAGAGGTTAGTACAGTTCAGCTTAGCAAATATTTTACAGAGTGCCCACTACATGCAGACACTTACCTAAGTTTTGGAAATTAAACAGTGAAAAAGAAGTTGGGAAGTGTAATTGTCTAGTGGGGGTGTCAGACACACTAAATGATTTTTTATTTTAAAATGTGTTAAGTAAAAAGAGATCTATATATTTGGAATGGTTTGGGGCATAGGAGTACAATCCAGGAGTTTAGAGAAGGCACTTTTGGGGAAGACAGTGACTGAGCTAAGTCTTAAAGGATGAATAAGATAGTAAAACTGAGACAGTGTTTAAGGCAAAGCAATCGACATGAGGAAAAACATGGAGTGAAAGAAAAAGGTTAAGCAGGAAGAGAATCATAAAGTAAAAGTCTTTTGTGCTCATAATTACAGAATGGTCATAATCACGATACAATGTATATTTTATAATAATACATAGTTTATATACTTTAACAGATTACCTCATCTATTCCTATGACAGATCTGTGAGCAATTAATATTTTTATCCACATTTTACACAGGAGATTGGGGCTGAGAGAAATTAATTCAGGAAGGAAAGGCCACGGCCAGCAGAGCCTCCTGGTTCCATCTCCAGAGCCCTCTTCTGTACAGTGCTTTTGCTTCTTAGCAGAATATTAAACCACAAGAGAAAAAGAAAGTCAGGGTACCATATAAGCCAGTGACTTTCAAATTTTAAGCATGACCAGTAAAAAACTAATTTTTCATTTCAATATAGTAACTTCCCAAATATATATAAACAAAAGCATCACAAAACAATACTTAATATATATGTTGCTCTCTCATATTTTCTATTCTGTTTCAATTCATTTAAATAAAAAAAATGTTCATCACAAACACTAAAATTAACTTCATCACCACTAGACAGTTGAGAAACCGGTGATATTCTCAACCAGTTACTTTAGAGAGAATGAAACTGAGCTCCTAAGAAAGGAGGGGCCTAGCTGAAGTACCCAGCTATTAGAGAGAACAAAAGAACTGTGCTACATAAGGGAGCAGTCCATCCTGGCACAAAGCCAGCATTGACTGATTTTTTTCCCAACATATCAGGCCCTAATTCTGGGTACTTACCAGTCCTAAGTAATCTAACCCCCAAAACCCCATGAAGAAAGTGCTTTCCTTATCGTCATCTCATAAGTGAAGGAATGAGAGCACAGAAAGATGAAGCAGCTGGTTTGTCTATGGTTTCATAGTCAGTAAGGGTACTATGGTTCTCCAGGCCAAAAAACATCATTTTGTTCAAGTACCTTTATAAACAGTTCTATTACCTGTAGATTTAAATTAGTAGGCTCTTTCCAATTCTCATTTTTATTTCCCTCAGAACTTTTATTTCTTCAAAGCTGCATGCTGTGACCTGGCTGGCACAATGTACTCAAATACTTGTGTTGATTTGAGGAATCCAACAATGGATTTCTATTTTAGAAATTGTATCTGAATAACCTAGATTTGTTAATATTGCTTTGATCCAGTTGATTTCAGAGTTAATTCTTTCTTGTGAAGAAGGTTTCTTAATATGCAGAGTGAAGAAAGTCTCTTAATATGTGGAAAATTACAACAGCTATACTAGTGGAAGGCCATTGGCTTCTTATTGACTTTTATTAACTTCTGAAGCACAGACAAATTTTGTGAATAATAAATCTACCAAATTGACAGATGATGTACCAGATAATTTTAATGTATACCATATCATAGGGTACATATTTTCATGTTTAAATCCTGTTATTTTATTATCTCTAATTATTTGCCCTTCTTGATGGCAATTCTCTAATAAGTTAATTGTTAAGTTTACATTCTCAGTGGAAAATAAAAGTTTGTACGAGAGCCCGGTCATTCATTATTAAACCTGTGCTCTGGGTGACAATGTCAGGGTTCAGGAAGTTATTTAAAAAATGGGAATCTACTTAATGTAAAACTTAGAGAATTCAGGAATGCAATTCAATACATAGTTTAATGATATCTCTCTGACAGAAAATCAATCATGGGGGAAAAGCCTAGACTTTCTTCTAAAGCAAGAGAAATATATGAGACAACATTAAGAGATTCCAGAAAAGGGACAAATGTTTTGAGAGTATGACATCAATTAAGCTTGCTCTTTTCACATATTTTTTACACCCCTGGGAGTCACTTATATAATGTAGGCAATGATCGACTACTCTTATTTGCTGTTTTCTCAAATAAGACAAACCACCAGAAAACTTGAGAGTCCTTAAGTGTGTCACTGGAATAAATAGTAAGTTTTCCCTGCTTCAGTCCAAGAAATAAGTTCATCATCTTAAAACAAAAGCCAGGGAATCCTTGTTGAAAACATTCTGCAAAGGGATCAAAAGAGGTAGTCTCATCTGGGTTCAGGTGCTCTTGATTAACCATGTGGCTTTGAATACATCACCTCCGCTCCTGGAGCCCGGGGTTTTCTCATCTGTAAAGTCAGAGGACCAGACCAGATGAGGTTCCTTCCAACTTTTTGCTTTAACTCTTTTTTACCTCTTTTGCTGAAAACATTGGCTTGCTCAGGTCACTGGATACAAAGTTAAGTTTTCCTTCTTCTGGGTCTAAGTGTTTCTTTTTATTTCCAAAGGGAAATTATACTTCTTTGTGTGCTAAAGACTCAGGCAGTTGTCAACCTGCTTTGGTTTCTGAGATAGGTTGGTTTTAATAAAACCTTCTCAACTGTTACTCTGTCAAAAACTTCAAGACAGACCCCTGGGTTTTCAAGGACATATTCTCTAGGACCTTTAGGACAAAATATAACTCTACTCCTGGCTTCTCCATCAGATTTTTCTGTCTCAACCTAGTTTGGTTTTCAGACTTTTTCTATTTCCTTCCCTGACCACCCGGGTTTTCACCTTTTTTTCGTTCATTAGTCTTACTTGTTTTTCCATCTGACTTCTTAGCAGTCTTCTAACCCAATTGACAATCATCTCACCAAGGTTAGAACCATACTGCCATATCACAAGCCTCCATCGAGCCTGATGCAATGCCTCCTACTGAGGGAGGCATCATATTGCTGGTCACCTTTATGTCAAAGCAAATTTTTATGTTGGCAAGGATTTTTAAATAAATAAATGCATACATATATATATATATGAAAACAAACTTTATGACTGGTCAAATTTAAAAGAAAAATGGGATAAATGAAGGAAAGCTGAAGTGGCAAGGAGAATGTTCTTAAATAATTTTAATCCTTCATTTTACAAATGGTAACAGCATTGTATTGAGAAGACAAAGACAAAATAAATTCCGATAATGTGGTAAGGTCTTATGATACTATAGTGGATACATACAAACACACACACACATATGTATGTATCTTGTGCACACATATTCATATATATACTTGTGTATCTGTATTGTAAAAAAGTGTATTTATATGCATGTAATCTGTATATATGTATCTCTCTCTCTCTCTCTCTCTCTCTCACACACACACACACACACACACACACACGTACACTTTTGTTTTCCATAAAGAAAATAAAACAATTTTGCTCTTGACTTTCTTCTGTGAAATTTTCAAAATTTTTCTAAAAGGGAAAATCCTAATTTATAGATATTAAATTGTTATGGCAGAATGATTTATTGCACCATTAAATTGTGCTTTTCCTGCCTAGTTTTCCTCCTTGCTCATTTTGCTTGGCTCAGGAATTGTGGCTACCCAAAAGGAAGCAGAAAGCAAATGAGAATTTAACAAGCAACAAGGCTAAGAGGAAAGGTTCTTCTTTTGGTCCAGGAAAGACACAGATCTCTGTGGGTTCCTAAGGAGCAGGTTTTTCTACCCTCTGGAAAATTTCCTTCTGGAGAAGAGGCAAAACTCAAAAAGTCATGGTAATATGATCCACCTTCAGGTACCAGCCTTGCCAGAAAATCTCAAAGAACTACGCACAGTACAGAAACCAGAATGGCTACAGACAGGAAAAAGTCTTTGTGGCCCAGGGCAGTGGGCAGCATATGGTAGACTGATACCTTTGCTAGAGAAACTTTCCCAATGCTAGGGACATGTAATTCCTTGGCACTCTGTACCTTCATCCCAGGGGAAAGGGGCCCAGGAATGATGGCTTTAATTTTCCACTAGTGAAGAGAAATAAACATACTTTATAGGAAAGAGATAAATGCAGTGCTTCTTGCTTACCTAGATTTGTGAACACCAGTTCTTTCCTTGTATTTTCTGCATGCAATATGTACTATGGAAAAGTGTTAGTTTGTCTTAAATGTTCAGTTTAGGACATTAAATTATGCTAGGTTAGTTTTTCAGATAGGAGACAGAAATGTAGTAAAGAGGATATTTTATTTCTTATGAATATTTTATATAAACACAAGGATTTCTTGATAAAAACTTAAGTAAACAACATTTTGTTGTATATATAATGTATTATAATATTACTAACAAAGTAGCTACAACAAAGCCTAATTAGAAAATCATTGTCCTAGGATTCTCAGTCACCAATTGTTAGATTTTGCAGTATTAGGTAATTCACAGTAGGGCTGTCTTGAGATATGACTTTGCATATGTCAGCCAGAAAAAAAAAAAAAAAAAAACCTGCTCACCAGTGATGTACAGCTAAAAGGCTGATGGCGTACCTCTAATGTACCAAGAGCTCTGGGTCCAACTGTGCCCCCATTTCCCTAATGCTATTTTTTAGTAACACTGAAGAGTACCATGGGGTCTTGAGAGATTTAATTCAGTTGTTCATGGATTATAAACATTGGTTCATTACATGAGCTCAGTGTTCTCAGTATTATGAACCTTCTCTCAAAGGCAATGGAGAAATCCAGAATGGAGCGTGGCCCAGACTCTTTTTAAACTTCAGAGGCTAATTGACCAGTATGAGGCAGATTGAGTCTGGCAGAGGTTGTGTCTGGCAAATGCTGTGGTCTCCATTCCTGGAAAATGTTCAGGACCAAGATCCAAGTGAACGTCAGGCATTTTTCTCATTAAGTGGAAGCAAGTTTTAGAGGAGACAGTAGGCCTAGGTGTGTAGAATCTTGTATTCTGGTTCACACTAACGTCTACTCCTTGACCCCATTTGTCTTATACCCAGTAGCTGTGCTGGTCTTCTGAGGTCCCAAAACTTGTTTTTCTCCTCTGTAAAATAAAATGGTTAGAATAAGCAATTAATAAGATTAGTTCCAGATCAATTATTATAATTACAAATTCATATTATTTTTATTGCCAAGGTAAGTTCACCTTATTAATCACTGTAAGAAAAAAGTAAAAAGCAGAAATTAAATTGCTAGTTTTAACTAATGAATCTACTTGACTCTTTATAGTAGTCACTCTGTTTTCATCCAGTTTTATAATCTTGTCATTTCCATTTGATAACTTTTTTTCTTTTCTGCCTCACTCTCCCCTTTTTCTCACACAAACATAAACTTTTTCTTTTTTTTTGCATTTGATTTTATTATTAGTTTCAAATGTACAGTACAGTGGTTAGACATTTATATAGTTTATGAAAATATCCTATTGATTACTTTATTACCCATCTGGCTCTACACATAGCCATTACATTACTGCTGAATGCTTTCCATATGCTGTGCTCTCCATCCCCATGACCATCTCTCAACTATTCGTTTGTACTTCTTAAACTCTTCACCCCTTTCTCCCACCCCCACTAACTCCCTCCTCTATGGCCACCACCAGGTTGTCCTCCATATTTGTGAATCTGTTTTTGATTGGTTTGTTCTTTTTGTTCCTTAGGTTCCACATATAAGTGAAATCATATGGTATTTATATTTTTCTGTCTGACTGATTTCGCTCAGTATAATAACCTCCAGGTCCATCTAAGACCTGAATAGATATTTCTCCAAAGAGATGGCCAAAGGGAAAAGATGTTCAGGGTCACTAATCATCAGAGAAATGCAAATTGAAACTGCAATTTATGACCAAGTAATATTACTTTGTATATATGAACCATAACTTTGTTATCTAGCCATCTCTTGATGGGTACTTAGGTTGCTTTTATATCTTGGCTATTGTGAATGGTGCTGCCATGAACATAGGGGTGCATAAGTTTCTACAAACTAGTGTTTTTGTTTTCCTTGGATAAATACCCAGAAGTGCAATTGCTGGGTCAAAAGGTAGATACATTTTTAATTTTTTGAGGAAACTCAAGACTGTTTTTCTAATTTGCAATCCCACTAACAGAATATGAGAGTTCCCTTTTCTCTACATCCTCACCGACACTTGTTGTGTTTTGATTTATTGATGACAGCCATTCTGACAGGTGTGAGATAATATCTCATTGCAGTTTCAATTTGCATTTCTCTGATGATTAGTGACCCTGAACATCTTTTCCCTTTGGCCATCTCTTTGGAGAAATATCTATTCAGGTCTTCCACCTAATTTTTAATTGGATTATTTGGCTTTTTGTTGTTGTTGTTATAGTTGTTGTTATTTTTGAGTTGTATGAGTTCTTTATAAATTTTAGATATTAATTCTTTATCAGATGTATTATAGACAAATATCTTTTCCCATTCAATAGGTTGTCTTTTTGTTTTGTTGATGGTATCCTTTGCTGTGCAAAAACTTTTTAATTTGATGTAGTCCCATTTGTTTATTTTTTCTTTTGTTTCCCTTGCCTGAGAAGATATATCCATAAACTGATTTTGTGGGGAGGAGACCCTGTAAAGAAAAAGTTAAAGCATTTATTTTTGTGGAAAATGTATATCTTCTGTCTTTACTCTTTGATCATTACCTTGTATTGCAGATGGTTGGAATCTTGAGCATTTTAATCCTCTGTGATTTTCATAAAGACTTCTATTTGAGAGACTGATGAACAAGCCCTGAGCCTTTTCTACCAGAATGAAAAGCTTCACTTCTTCCTAACTGAGCTTCCACCATAGAGAGAACATTGAAGGTCATAGGAGCTGGCTGCTGGAATATACAGAGAACAGACCCTGTTTCCTTCCCAGTTACTTCCACCATTCATCACTTCTACTACTAATGTTGAGCAAGACAGAATAGTGTGGAATGGAGCCAGGCTAAAGAGAAAGTGAGCTCGCTTTGCAATCAGATAAACCTAGTTTTGAATCTCACACTGTGTTTTTTAGATAAATAAATCAACTCTCTAAATATCAATTTTCTTTGACAATTAACACCTATTTTTACAGTAACATTCATTTTCAGAGTTCTGCAAGAATTTCACAATGTATGTGGAATGCTTCTGGCACTATATGGGCATGCAATATATTGTAGCTATTGTTCAATACCCACTTGACTCCGTTTCACTTTTCTTTCATAAGCTTTTCACCAGAAGTAGGGTAATTTTTTAAATGCGTATTTTAATTGATAAATATTACATATATATTAAGAATCTTTAGATATATGTATAGTTTAAAGAGTAGATAACGATAAAGGGGTCAATATATGGTGATGGAAGGAAAGTGGGTGTTCAACACAATGCAATATACATATGATCTATTATTGAATTGTAAATTTGAAATCTATATAATTTTATTAACCAATGTTACCTGACCCAGCAATTCCACTTCTAGGTATTTAGCTGAAGGAAACAAAAACATTAACTCAAAAAGAAGACATGGAAGCAACCTAAGTATGCATGAATAGATGTATAAATAATTATGATACACACACATACAGTGAAATATTATTCAGCCATTAATAAAGAATTCTGTCATTTGTGACAACATGGATGAAACTTGAGAGCATTGTGCTAAGTGAAATAAGTCAGAGAAAGACAGACAAATGTCATATAATCCTACTTATACAGAGAATCTTTTAAAACATAGTGAATTCATAGATACAGAGAAAAGATTGGTGGTTGCCTGAGACAGGGGCAAGGGGTAGGCAAAATAGGTGAAGGCAGTCTGCCACCATATATTTGACTCTCTTTACTCTTATATACACACAGTGCAATATACAAATGATGTATCATTGAATTCTACACTTGAAACCTATATAACTTTATTAACCAGTTACTGTTTTTGCTGCCCCAATATTTTTAATTAAAAAAGTGTGTGTGTGGGGGGGAAAATATATACATAATATATACATAAAATATATACATAAAAAAATATATACATAAAAAAATAAGTGTTGGGGATACAGCATGGTGACTACAGTTAACACTGTATTGTATATTTGAAAGTTGCTAAGAGAATAAATCTTAAAAGTTCTTATCACAAGAAAAAAATTATAACTATATGTGGTGATGAATTTAATTAGACTTACTGTAGTGATCACTTTGCAATTATACATATGTCAAATCATTATGTCGTACACCTGAAAACTAATATGATGTTAAATATACTATATCTCAATAAAAAAAAATAATTAGATAAACCCATTTACCTCTTACCAAGTTTCGAAAATGTGTATATATATATGTGTGTGTGTATATGTGTATATGTATATGTGTGTATATGTATATATGTATATGTATACATATATACACACACATATACATATACACATATATATACATACATATACACATATATATAAATTTACATGTATATAAACTTAAAATATGTGAAAAAGCTGAATAGAAATTAGTGAAATGTTATATTTATATGAATTTATATTAATACATTAAGATAAATGTTCTCATCCTATATATATTCTTTTTTAGCTTATATTTCAGTCAATATTTTATTTTTAATATACATCCACATGAATTCATATAAATATAACTTACTTCAAAAATGTCTTTTTAGCTTTGTCACATACCTTAAGTTTCCAATTTCAGTTACTATAATTTTTTTACATATAAAAATTATACTTAGTTATTTTTCAAATATTTTTAGTCACTTGATAATCTAGCTTTTCTACATATTTTTGATACCTCTTTAATCATATAAACATATCTATTTTTAATTTCTATCTGAAAATTCTAATATCAACCATCTTTGTAGTTCTGATTCTACAATGAATTTCTGTCAACTCATTACTGATGGCTTATCTCCTCATATGTTAGAGATTTTTCATTGTGAGCTTATGCTTCTTGGAGCTTAGTCTGTGCTTAGTCTATTATGCACTTAATAGCATGTTTCAAAAACTGTTGTAGCAAGAATTTTCAGATATTGGCACAAGGATTTATCAGGGCATTTGAGTTATTTCAGTGTTTTATACCCTAGTGGTCTCCTACCCATCTTGGGCCCATTGCTCTCTAATCAGCTCTTGGTGACCTGGACACTTCTTTCCTGTTGGCCTATCCCTGCCTCTATGAGCTCCTCATATGATTTTCTTTGCTCTGAACCTATACTTCTTTCTTGATCCAATATAAATTTTCAACTGAGCCAAATAGAGAAAACAAAGATCCAATTTGAATCTTGTTCCTGCCCTATCCTCACTATGTGATTGGGGATAAATCATTTAACATCTTTAAGCTCAGTCTCTTCACCTATAAAATAGAAATAATAATTCCTGTTCCACTCATCGTAAATAATTGTGCTGAAGAGCAAATGACATAATGTGTTAAAAGTTTTATAATTGGTAAAGTGTGCTAAAAATGTAAACTACTCATAGAACTAGACCTACAAATTAATGGTGCTTCTCTCCATCATTTGTCCCTACGGAAAGGGGACAAATGTTAGATGAATTTATATTGAATGTACTATGCTTCGAGATCATTTGTGTTTAAATGGAGCAACATGCCTAAAAGAAGAGAAAGCCACTTTAAGTGTTTTCAGGTTGCTGGCTGGTTATTTTTGGATGGTGATTTTCCATTTTCCTATGTCTGTTAATAGCTCATACACATATTCATGAGGCTAACATTTCTATTACCTCCACAAACAGTCTCTCTCCTAATTTCTGGTGATTACTTCATGTAGCAATAATGATTGCAGAAAGGGAAGGCCACTCCATAGCACAAAACACAAGCCAGCTCTCACCAACTCTTACAGGGCAGGTCATAAAGCTTCGATGGACAGCAATTTGAAAACATACAATACTAGAAGTTAGTTTTAATGCTTTCCCTAGAAGTGATGCCTGATGCTCTCTATGGAAGTTAAACTAGATGTTGGCTCTAGCCATCTGTTAAACAGCAGCTGAAACTCTCCAGCTACTTCACATGGGCCAAAAATAATATCATTTCTCTGCCTTACTGAGAAGCTGTGTAAGTAAAATTCACAGAAGAGGTAAAGTACAATGTGCAGTGTATGCCTGGGAAAGTGTGCAAAGGAAGGAAAGACAGCATTTAGCATATGTGCATATAAGAAAGACCCTCGAAGATCTATGCATTCTCAAAATGTTTTGGCCAGGAATTCAAGCTTATTGTGTTTCATAGAATTTCTAATATTTTGGCATTGACCTGATTCCCAATATTTTATATCAACAGGCACATCCACACACACATACAACACTTGATTTGGAGTGGTTATTATGTCCTTATTTTGAAGTCCTGAAAGTTGGTTTTTAGCCACCTACATACTATTCTCCATATTCCAATTTTTAGTGATCTTTGGCTAAACGTACGTTTTACTAGAACATAAAATCTGAGCTGAATCCAGCAGCAGCTGTTTGAGATGGCCATTGGGCAAGAGCAGAGGTGCAGGGCTTGGCAAATGAAAGGGTCAGCAGCAGTGACCCATCATGTACCCATTGGCCCATGTGGTAATTCTGCTATCCAGAAGCTAGGAAGTGCAGCAGGAGTAAACAGTGGGCTATCAGAATTAGAAATTAGTGAGAGGCAGGGACAGGGAAATACTTAAAGTTTGGCCAGAAGGACAAGAGCAGTGCAGACAGATGGTATGGGATGTTGATTCAAGGTATGAATATAATGTACTCAGTAGTGTAC
Source organism: Macroglossus sobrinus (assembly GCA_004027375.1). Taxonomy (NCBI): domain Eukaryota; kingdom Metazoa; phylum Chordata; class Mammalia; order Chiroptera; family Pteropodidae; genus Macroglossus; species Macroglossus sobrinus. Next base: position 350,414 of record PVKZ01001010.1, read on the forward strand.
CTTTAGGCTGGCTGAACCAGATCTGTCAGATTGCTTGTGCTGCAACTGTGAACTTGCTTTAATGTTTACCCGAATTAGTATCCACAGGCTGATTTACTAATTGTTAAATGTAATGTAGTTTAAAATATAAGCTTGACTAATCTAGATGTCCTAATTTCAAAGAGAAAAAAACAAGCTTGAACACGCAGAATAATTTTTAAACCTAAATTCTAAATGCCTTAATAGAGCATTCAAGTATAACCACAATCTGTATTTCCTATCCCCCAGTCATTCTCTCATACTTCTCTACTTCCTGAAATTTATTCTATTTTTTTTCCCCAAATTAAACTATATTCGGGCATCTCTCATCATTTGCTCATAACTTTCTCTTTTTGTGGAAACCTCGGTAACATAAAGCAAGGTTAAAAACAGACAACTTAGAAAAATTTGATAAAGTTATAAGTCTCCTAGGAGGGAATCAAGTCTAATCTCCATGATTTTAAAGTCAATTCCTCGATTGCCTTTAGAGATGTTGTTGTTTTGAAATTAACTGCATATAATTTTGTTTAAACTACATTCTCACAACAGGACAAAGCCCTGAGAAAAGGGCAGGTGATGCTTGAACATAGTTAATCAAGAAAAAGTGAAACGACTTGTGAGTTGAAGAGAAGTGGGAGAGAATGGCTAAGAGACAGGAAATACAGCTTGTGGTGATGCTCAAGTGTTGGTTGAAGGCATATAGAATCATCCTGGGAGCTGGTGGTTTTCATTCTCTGTTCAGGAACGAGGGCTCCTGTGGATTTGTCTCAGAAACTACATAGAGGGAGGAAGAGATGAGGAATCCACTGTGTTTACCAGGGCGGTTCTAGTCTTACTTGTTTTAGATATGGAGTTATGCATGTTTACATAAATATGCAGTTAGTTAGTTGTTAATTTAGACAGAGGTTAAAATCCTTTATTCCTTTACTCTCTCAACTGTATTTACATAATCCAAACACAAACTAGAAAAGTATGTTCAGAAGACTTATCACTAAACTTATTCCAAGTAAGCTTCAAAATATGCTTTGATTCATTATTTAATTTGATTTCACACAAGAAACTATTTATTATTTCAAATATTCTTTCTCATCCATTCTGAAGTAAGTTCTTTTGGAAATTTCCAACACAGAAAAGAAATACTGGGAAAAGTATGAACGATAATGTAATCTTGAAGAGAGGACTACAAATTACATAATTTGCCAAAGGAAATTTTTCATATTAAAAAAAAAAAACTTCAATTAAAAGAAATCACAGGGTATCTTTGATTTATGCATTGACCACCTTGCAGAAATTTGGTATCACACACACATACACATTTAATGTGACTATATTTTTGCGTTTAATATATTCTATATACACTTGATCATTTGTTTCTTCTCTGACCAGCTCTATAATTGTTATCTCATTGCTAGCTTCATGTAAAATTATCAGATTCAGAAATTTTAAAATACATTATCTTTAATAATATTTAACATTATATCTTTAACAATGACACAGATTCTCTTCTGTAAAAAGCAATTTAAAATATGTCCTGCTGAGACAGAATAAGTAAATTTTCAAGATCTTTTTGGCCTTCTGTCTCTCTAATCCTTATGTCTCTTACTATTTTAGAATTCTAAAGTTTGAATGTTGAAACAAAACTAGAGTTAATGATGGGGAAGCTTACTATAAACAGAACTAAGAGGAATTACACTGAAAAATCAAAGACTTTAAAATCTGTCCAGCACTTCCATCTCAGTGACAACCAAAAATCTGCCACTTTTCCTAAGAGGAACTAGCCTTTATAGCCTTTATTTGCTTACCAGTATTTTCTAACATCAAAGGCAAGAAGATAAATGATGTTTTCTCTTATGATTTAAAGGTAATAATTCTTCTGTGTTAGAGTTTAAGAAAAATAAAAGGGAAAAAGACTTTTAATCCATATCTTTACTATTTACTAAAATTAATATCAAATAAGTCATAGACCAAAAATCTAAAATTATAAAAAAATTATTAAAAAATAGGAGAAATTTTTTTGCCTTTGCTTCAGAAAAGATTTCTTAAATATAACACCAAAAGCACAATTTATAAATAATAATAAAAAAGATAAATTGGACTTCATAAAAATTAAGTTCTGTTTTTTTCAAGATTCTATTTAAGGAATGAAAAGATAAGCTACATACTGCAAGAAAATATTTGTAAATTATATGTTTATAAAAGGACTTTCATCCAGAATATATATTAAACATTTTTTTAAAAATTCAATAATAAAAAAGCAACCCAATTACAAAATGAACAACTGATTTGTATAGACAATTCACCCAAGAATACACATCAGTGACAAAAAAAAAAAAAATGTGCTTAATTATCTTTAGCCCTTAGGGAAATTCAAATAAAAACCAAATGAGGTGATACTTAATAGAATGTCTGAGCAAAAAAAAAGGTAGATATAGCACCTCCAGAATATACAGTACATAAATTTATTTTTTACTAATTCTAGAAAAGTCATGAGAATCTTTAGTGACAGAGGATAGATCAGTTGTCTTGGGAAAGATAGGAAAGTTAGGTAGAAGAGGTAACAAGTTATGTGTGTGAGTAGTGTATATGAAAGTTTCCTTTCTGTCTCTGATTTCTGCACGAAGTGGGGAAGAACCTTTGCTCATAGTAATGTCAGGAGGTACTATCAGAAAGATGAAACTGGTCAAATGTACAATGATTCTTCAAGCCTGACCTCTGTACATTACTTAGAATTAAGGGGGTCTCAGCTCCAAGAAGACAAGTACCCCTGATGTGTACAGCCACCATCTTATGGCCCCTGCAAGCAGAGAGAACCTGGGAGACTGCTTAGTCCTGCTACTGTCCTTGGTTGACCAGGTGGAATAAAATATACTGTCCTCATTCTTCACAAAATCATGAATTTTGGATGGCTATGACTAACGAGCATAACAAAAACCCTACATTTCTTGGTAGCTCATTCAGGATCCCTAAGAGAAGTACGCTTTCTCACCATTCTTTAAAACTCACTCACTGAAATTCTTCGCCTTTCTCAAGGTTTCTGTTAAATCTCAAGTCCAAAAACATTGGTCTTCTGTCACCCAGTTAAGAATGAATACCGCGACTGCGGATCTTAATACTCCAAGGTTAGGCTTTACGGAAGGAAACTGGTCAGTCCCCTTGGCATTTTGTTGGAGCATGTTGGCTTCGTCCAGCCCGTCTTCTTTTCACGGAGGACCCCAGGTAACGCATGTCTGTCAGGACTATTCAGAAACAACTGAGGGGTCCTGACAGTGGCTAATCAACAGTGGGCTCTGAAGGTTTCCCCTTAGCTTCTTTCAAACCAACCACCTGTTGGGGTGTCACTTTGGTAGGCTCCTTCTGTTGCTTTTGTTTTCTCTCTCACACAATACCCTGTCCTCTCCAAGGTAACACTGAGGTCCAGGGCCTCCTCCTGTCTGACCGCCCACCCCCCCCCAAAAAAAAAGCACGCTTATTGTCCACTGACACCAAACCTTCATCACCTTCAAGGTGAGAGATGTGGACACTATTCAGTACCAGACTGAATTAGCTTCTAAGGGACTCCTTTTTTCCTGACTTTCTAGGGCATTTGTTGAACCCCATCAAGCCCTTTTTAGGACCCTCAAGAATAGATAGTTATGTCTTCAGTGCTGCCACCAGGATATCTGCTGCTTCAAAAATCTATAGATACTATGACAAATGTACCTTTCGTCAGATAGGATTTGGGTTCCAATCCCTAAGGCCCAAATATCTTGCTAACCTCCTAAGTCTCCTATCCTCTTGCCAGAGGTCTCATGATATTTTGGCAGAAAATCTGTAGAACTTGTTTTTCCTAAAGTGCCTCATTGACCTTCACAATCTATCTGCAATATGGAGTCAACTAACTTTTTCTCTCTGGAAGATTATTTAAAAGCTAAAACTGTTTCTCTCTCCAGATCTGACTATTTTCTCAGTCATTTGGTTTCTAGTTCATACTGAGGATTGGTTCAAGTTCCATTTGGAGAATTTTATAGATGCCAAAAGTCAGAGATTACATCCTTCTACCATGCAGCACCTAACTGTTGGCCACCTATTTTATTGACCAGATCCCAGTCAATTCAAAAAGAAGTCCACCATGTGGACACATAGCGGTATAGGTGGTGCCTGAGGTAAGGACAATTACTTCTGGTGACCCATGACCCCTGGATTGCAGGAATCTAGTTGTGTAGACTGCTGGAAACTGCATGTCTAGGGGATGCCCTAGGACTCAGTGGCAACAGAAAAAGACAGTAAAGGACATCTTCTTCTCTTCCTCCCTTTTCAGATGGGTAACAAACTCTCAACTGCCTGCACCCCTTTGAGAAGTATCTTGAAACACTGGGACCAGTCTGATTCCCAGTCTCTAAAGAAACAGCACCTGATCTTCCCAAATACAAAGTAGATAATGGAGAGATCTGGCCACCAGAGAAAAGTACAAAGTACAATTAGACCTTTATGCAAATGGCAGGGCAAATGTCAGAGGTACCCTATGTGCAAACTTTTTTTGCTTTGAGAGAGAACCCTGATTTACGTAAAACTTGTAAAATTGACTCAGCTCTTCTGGCTGTTATCTCCTGCCTTACATGTCAAACAAATTTTTCATTAACAACCCCACCACAAGCAAACAGTTGATGCCATTTCTAGGGGGCTAGTGAGAGACTTCTTCTCTAACCAAGTAGGAGTCCACCAGTCCTGTCTATTTTGCCTACTTTTCTTCCTCTAAATTCCCCGACTCAGCATCACGATAGAAATTCTAGAGAAAACCTGTTGAGGGACCTGTCAAAACTCCAAATTAAAAGACTGCTCAGCACCTTTTGGACACAGGAGGATGGCATGGGTACTTTCCAGCTTGTGCCCTACAGAGAAGACAGGAAACACAGCTCCACTGCCCACCTGTCAATAAAACATGTGGCAGCAATTTCTCACAGCGAGGACCCATAAGGGCCCCTCCTCCCTCCTTCTTCTAAATTAACAATAGGAGGGGGACCAAAAAGTTTGACCTGTAAAAGGTTTTCTAAACTACAATACTAATCTACAATTAGCTCTTCTTTGCAGGAAACAGGAAAAGTGGCAAGAAGTGCTCTATGTGTACAGTTTCTGTGCTCTTTTACCAAGACCCAGACTTATTAGATAGCCCAATGATAAGAGTGCTTTCCCAGAGATCTCAAAAAAATTAGAAATTTTCTCCTCTTCCTTTACCCTTGAACTCTGAGTTGGGGACTGAGTTCTCTGGGGACCCCATCTATTTCATCACTCCCTGAGGAAACTAGTTATACACCCCCAGGGAAGTTACAAATATGGATAATGGGGATATAATAAGAGTATGTGCATGAACTCTGATCTATATTTATTAATGTTATATGTAATATAATGGTTGAGTTAATTTTAGTTATGATGGAAAGGAAAATGTATGTTTTGGTAACAGAAAGTACAAAGTATGGAGATATATTTCAAAGGAAATTGAAGGAAAGGTGTTTGTCTTAAAGTTGGTTATTTCTGAATGAATGAGAAAAGGCAAACTAAAGGGATGAGGAAAGTGTGAAGAGAAATCCTGAGATGAAATTTTATATGTGATTAAGCTAACAAGATTGGAAATTTAAATGTCAAAAGTAAGCTAATACAAAATAAGTATTTTAATGTTTCTTAGACTCTTAGTCTGCCACTAATATTATGGAAAAGTTTTCTGAGTAGAAAATTAAAATTCCATGCTTCATCAAAATAATTGTCTGTGTTTTATGTTGTCTTAACCAGTTTTCTGAGGCTTTTAGAGAATATACTAACATTGGTCCAAAGTCTGAGGGCCAGACACTCCTGGCTACACATTTCATAGCCTAGGCTGTGCAAGATATTCAAAAGAAACTCCAAAAGTTGGGGCCTGGACACCAAGCACCAAAAGCTGCCTTGGTGACAGAGGTCTTTAATGTGTCTAATAACCAAGACAGGGCAGAGAAGGAAGTGAAGTACAAAAAGGAGGAAATTTTAGCTGTCATAATACAGGAAGCATCTCTAGGTGACCCTAGGCAATAAAAACCTTTCAGTACTGGAGGGCCTTGAACTTGTTTGGACATGATTGCATCATCAGGACTTGGGCATAATCAATACGCAAACTGCAGGAAGGAAGGGCACTGGAAGGGCGAGTGTCTATCCAGCCCTGGGAAGCCAGGGAAGGGTGGACCTCATAAGCCCTCTCCTCTCATAGCAAGCCTCTCAGGGGAGGGCTGCTCCCTCCTCCAACAGCAGAGGCCCAAGCACTCGCTGGTTCTAGTCCTAGGGAAATTCGCTAAAATCACAACAGTGGAACCTCAGGTCACCCTCGACATGGCAAAGAGGAAAAACTGAATTTTTACTAGATACTAGAGCTGCCTACTCTGTCTTGACCCATCCCATGGGCCTCTCTCCAACGCTAACTACACAGTGACAGGAATAAATAGCCAGCTTAACTTAAGATAATTTACTTTTCCCATTATGAGACCTGGACTAGCAATAAAATTCTCCACACATCAGGATCAGGGTCCGGAGCAGAGAGCTCCTCATCCTAGAAAACAGGATACAGCTGAAGAGGGGGCAGCACCCTTCTCCATAACACAAAGTACATTTATGGGGACATATTAAGACTAAACCATTCATAAACAACCCACTTCTATGTCAGGTTTTCCCATTGTTAGGTACTTAGTCAGACATGAGCAACAGGGAAACAAAGGAATATGGGCCCAGCCTAGAGACCACCCAAAGAACATCCTACTGGTAGTTAGAGAATCCCTCCTGCATCCCCAGAGAAAAAAGAAAGGGGGGTCTTAGTCTTAGCTGGCCTAATCTTGCCATAGACACCTGCATAAAAAGTACTGCCTATAACTTTAGCCTCATTATACCATTATTATAATATCATGGCTATGCCTAAGAAGTTCATGAATCTAATTATAAGACTGAATTCTGGGTAAGTGCATACACAGTAGGCAAATGGTTATATAGCAGCTGACTGTCAGTCATATAGGGATCATCTAGGATTTCCCATCATGGCCCAAATATAAACAAACCTGCCATTTCTGCATGATTATAACTCTCCTTGCTGAAAACCCATTCCTCCCTTTGGGACATACTGTCTTATCTCTTTACCTCCCAAATTCCACAAGGCTGCAGCCTTCCCTAGCATAGTCCTTCTAAAATGTCCTTTCAATAAATCTTACTTTTTCTCAGTCTCACCAGCCTGTAATTCTTTGCTATGTCAGCAGGGAAGAACCAAGGAACAACACATAATTCCACTTTCCTCCTCCTCTTCCTCTTCCTCCTTCATACCACTAGAGCAAAGCCAGATTTCACATCACCTCAACAGAGACACAATGAGCAGAGCAGCTTCCTCCCTGAAATCTACTGAAAGTCAGCCCTCAACACAAACAGAATGGGCCTTACCAAATTTTGTTAAGTTCCCCAACTGCTGTCAAATTACAAGGAATCAACAGCTGTATACATTCATCTCTAATTAAATCGGTTTCTATGAGCCCTCACAGGTTCCCCTAGAAAACGAACTGGGAAGCACGACCTATTCCTATGAACCTGTGGAAGATCTTAAGCTCTTGTTCCGGAAAACAGATAAGTACACTTGTCCCAGGGAATCAGAGAACTTTTCTGCATAATTATTCTTTTACCCCAACTCAAAGTCTATGCCACTACTCTCTTCAAAATGATTCTGTTGCAGGATTCTTGAACAGAGAGACAGGACACCAAGGCTATACGCAGGAAGCAGCATTTATTAATACTGGCACCAGCTCAACAGATTCTTATCCATAAGCTGAGCCTCAATTGTAACATAGCAGACAGTTTTATACCACCTCGTACTTCTGCATTCTTACACAGCTATAGATATTCCACATAAGGAAAGGGAACATTAATTGGCTGCCAAACTATAAGAAAGCCGGGTTAATCATTTAATCAGGTCTTCATACTGCTGCATCAGCAGGAGAGTCTTGAGGAAGTGGGGTGCAGTCAGGAACTAACTTATTGGAGTAGGAGGTGGTCAGGCAGGGTCAGGCTGCCACAATTCAATTTCCTTTCAGTAGATATCTTTACCTTGAATTAAACTGCCATGAAAAAGTAACTTCATTGTCAATTACCTCTACTATTAATTTTGACTTTTGTCTTTTCAATCTTTTTGCTAAATTTATATCTTCTAGGCTGCAAGTCCTCCTATAACTTCTACATTCTTTAAGGACCTTTCTCTACCTCTGGGGCCCTTAAAATAAGCTTTCAGAGATTTTTATTTCCTGTAGGCAGAAACTACAGCCCTATCTCAGCTTTGAATAAATTACAGAAAACATCCCCTTAAGAATAGGGGAATAAAATCTCTGAGGGCTGAATAATGTAGGAAGGAGGCAAGAAAATTAAACATGTTAATCAAGCCACAATCAGAAACTGCAATATGCCGATCAGCCCTGCAGCCAGGCCAGGAGAACATCTTCAGAACATAGGAAGATTTCTGCTGGGATTGATAACAATCCATTCTCCATCCCTATGAAGGGGACTAGGAACCAAGAGAGTCATTCCCTATAGTTAAAACTGATATGGGCCATAATTCATTTACAAAATATACTTATAGAACTTTTTTTTTAAGTATACACAGTTAAGTCTTTTTCCTTTCTTCCTTTCTTTGGGAAAAAGGCCTTTTCCTTTAAATCCAGATAATTACCTTGAAAATGGTGACTCAGGTCCTCTGGCTATTGGTCCATTGTAAACAGAAATGACTTTAGGTCAGGCAAGTCCATTAGAGTCTGAGAGGGGAGGGCACCATTAGTTCTAAGGTTTTTTATTCTTTAAGAAGAACTATATTAAATATATTAAATAAGGCTATTTTTCTTTACTCACTGTATATTTTTATTTGTCTAGGAACAGAGGTGGCATTTTGGCAGGATAGCCAAGACCCCGTTTTGACTGAGACAGCGAGAGAAAGAGCTCCATGAAACCCCAGCAAGGACTATGACCCTCCTCAGCAGGAAGCAGGTATAGAGGAAGAGACCTCACATCACTCAACATCCATACTAAGAAGGGGTTCATTGCTCTTAGATAAGGGTTAGGTAAGAAAGTTAGATAGGGGGGGGGGGTTTCAGCTCTGCCTGCAAAACACTGAGGTCATCCTATTCCAGAAAGGGCGAACCCGAGTCCACCCACAATTAAGCAAGCCAAAAGGCATTTTGGGGCTAAAAGTAACTCATACAAGGAAGCAAGTAAGCAGAAAATTAGGTACGAGTTTAAGCCAGCAACTCGCACCTGCTCCGTGAAGAGCATAACGACCTTCAACTCACCTGAGCCTCATTATATCATCATTATAATATAATGCTTATACCTGGAAGTTCATTAATATCATTATAACAGATTGAATTCTGGAAACACACAGGCACAGAAAGCAAACGATGAGTCATTGAGTCTTGTCAATCTTAGTTGTCTATCAAGAAAGTCCACTCCTCTAAAAAAAGTAACTACCCACAGCAAATAGGGATAAAAACACCAAAGGCTTTGTTGCTGTGACCTTAAGCCCTTGAGCCCTTAAGCCCTTGAGCCTTTGACCCACCCTTCCCTTGCTCCTGCCAGCTTCCACATCTGAAACTGTATCATTGCATTAGTTTCCCTTCCAATAAAGCTGTTAAAAAAAAAAGACAAATCTGTGGGGAGCCGTTCTTATCAAGGCTCTCATACCTGAGATCTAGGCAACTTCGCCTTGGGATAGGGTCTGCCTCACCCTGTGCTATTTGATAGGATAGACAGCATAAAGTCAGTAGCCCTGACATGCCCTGACATGCCCTGACATGCCCTGGGCCCCTTGAGCCATTTGCTCAAACTAATCTGACCTTGCAGCTCCCTCCTCTCCCAGGACACTCCTGCATTTTTTGGTCATATAAGGAAATGGAATGTTCTGCGATTCGGTATCCAAGGCAACCGTGTTTATGCAAATCATCCTCCCCCTTATATACTCTACCCCTACCTACAATAAACGAGACTTGATCAGAAAGCCTGTCTTGTTTCCATTCTTCGCGTTTCTTGTCCCCCTTCTCTTTCAGTGCTTGGGTCCCCCGTTGACTGTCCCGCGGGTCGGGACAGAAATCACCAACAATTCTCTTTTATTTTGTTTTAACTTCAACTGTGGAATAAAGATTGTATGAGTGGTATGCTTATTTATGCTCATTTAATTTTCTATACCCTTATGCACAATTTTATTGGAACTTTCAGGGAAACAAAATATAACTATATTTTCTCAAATTGTCTTCTCATCCTAATTTTTAGCATTTTTCTCTTTCTTGCCCTCCTTCTAGATGTGCCTTAGAAGAGTTTTGCTTCTATACATTTTAAATTTTTGAAAATTTTATTCAAGAAAATATAAAAATGGAGATGAAATTTAAATGGAGCATTAGTTTTTCCCCTTTATTTCTAGTTATATGTCAATGTTCATTCATGTTCTGAAAGTCAAATATAAAATATGGCCTTTGAAGCCACATGTGCCATCAAAATATCTCATTTATCAATCCTGGAGCCATGCATCATGAGCTGACTGAACACACTGTAAAGGCTACAAAGGAAGTTACTTGCTGCAGGAAAGTTGGTATTGTTTGCATAGCTTTCCTTTACTAGCCTCAGATTCTTCTTTGGTGAAACTCAGATTGCTCTCTCACAGCACACTTGTGACGAACGAAATCAAAGGAAGCATTAACCAGCCATGCAGACAGCACACAGTATACATCACCGTGTATGAATTCTGCTCTGGCTGCTGGCACCTAGCATAACTCTGGCTTGGAAGAACTATAACATAATAGAAAAGCAGAAAAAAGCAAATAAATGTACATAGGAACAAAAACTAGGTTATATGTGGTGACATTTAAAATCAAGGGTATCAGTCTGAGACCAACTTGTCTCAGTTCATAACAAAAATTCATCACTTACAGGCTGAGTAACTTTGGGTAAGTTACTTAACTCTTCTGTGCTTCTGTTTCCCCATATGCAAACTAAGAATAATATTATCTAATTTATAGAGTTTTTGTAAGGATCTATTAAATAAATGCATATAAATGCTTAAACAATGCTTAGCAAGTAGCAATAAGTGTAAGCTATTGTTACACTTCTTATCAAAGTAGAACCATCAACACTGTCTTCAGTAAGGCCTGATGCATATTTTCTATTTTTGGTTCTAAAATTTATTTGATCTAAGGTCTCCTGCCTTCCATGTCCAGACCCTTACTACCTCTTTGCCTGTTCTTGCTCATTTCTGGCTGTTCTGTTACATTAGTTTCCATTCAATGATTTGCTATGCTCTAACCTACTATTTATTCTATAGGAAACATTACTTTCTAAAGTAATTCAAAAAGGAAAATATTTGGTGACATACAATGACACAGAGAGGTACATCTGTTAAGATGGAAAATGGTCACCAGGCTGTCACCCACATAGCCCAGCAAGATAATCTTCATTCTTTAGGGAATCCACCACTGGTATTTCTAACCCAGAGGCCTGTTTTTGTCAGCCCACTGCAAATAGATTCCCTTCTGAAAATTACATTTACAAACATAGTTGTGAGCAAATGGTAGCTCTGAAGAAATCAGGTCCTAAACCTAGCTCTCAAGAAATGTTAAAATGTTTGTTGCATTCATCGTTCTCATGAAAAAAATCTTCCTCATATAATTTTTAGGCCAACAAACCAAATTAAATCTCAGCTATGTTAAGGTATTTTGCCATTAACTATGCAAATGCTCTCCCTCAGCCTTCGTTTCCCACTTCCTTGCTTTTCTCTTCTGCCTTCCAGAATACTTTTGCCATCTCCTCTTGTTCCTCACCTTCCTTCTCACAGTTTCCCAACACACCCACTCCCTGGAGCCCACGCTCCAGCTGGCTGCCTGCCACTTTTAAGGCTCCTGAGGACCACCAACTCTTCACCTACCTCCCAACTGCTGCCTTCTTTACCATCACCCGCTAGGAAACAGCTCTCAAAATACCCAATAAAAGTACTGCTGACATTTGGAATTTGCCTTGAATATAACTGCTTTTGAAGAATCAAAATAAACAATTTTAAAAGACCCTTAACTTTTAAAATAATAGACCTGAGATCACTCCTTTTCATTTGCATGCTAATGGACTCTATAATGTCTCATGAAATTAACTACAAGACTAATCGTCATGGATATTAATTGTTCAGGAGAGAAGGAGCATTAAATAAGAATATTCAGCATAATTAATTATAGCCAAATGGAGAAGTAAGACAGTCTGCAATACTAAGTATATGGAAAGCTAAAAAGGCACCACACTAAGAAAAGTTCTCTGTCACAGTAAAGAAAGAGCATTACAGTGGTACTTCTTGTAACAAACTCCTCTCACTAGACTCATACAACCCATTTTAGTATACATACAGCATAAATAATGTACATCATGTAAAGTAGAAAATAGGACTTAAGAAAAGAAGGGTTTGGGGAAATTTCTAATCAAAATCTATCTTGCAGAGTGGCAGAATCTTTATGAGTATCTAATTCCTTATTGTTATGATATCCATCTAACCTGTTAAATAGCTGTCATTAAAATAGTCATTATTAGGTCTCCACGTTTGACTTTCCAACATTTTAATAGATTTTATCTTCAATAGCATCTTTTAGGGATATTAAACAGATATGAATATGTTTTATGTTTCTACTTGCTAATACTTTCACTTGGTTGTCTATAACAAATCTCATGCTTTACATGGCCAAAACTGAACTTCCTCCTACCAAAAGCAAGGAAAAAAACTTTTCCAACTATAGCCTTCCTCTTCTCAGCAAATGAAAACTCAAACTTTTAGTATTTTAAGTCCAAAACCTTCTAGTCATTCTTGATTCCTCTTATATTCTCATACTACACATCTAATCTATGAGCTCTAGCTTCAAAGTATATTCAGAATCCAATCACTTCTTGCTCATCCATTGGCACCACTCTGGCCTGAGCCACCATCATTTTTAACCTATATATATGACCTTGAATATCCCATTTTTGCTCCTTGACACTGTCTCCCTCACATGGCATTCAGAAGTGTCCTTTTAAAGTATAAGTCAGACAATGCCCTGCCTTTACTCAAAACTCTACAATGCCTCTCCTCTCATTCATAGTAAAATCCAAAGTCTTTCCAATGCCTTATGTATTAGTTTACTAGGGCTCTAGTACTAAAGTGCCACACTTTGGGGTGACTTAAACATAGAAATGTATTATCTTTGTTCTGAAGGTTAGAAGTCCAGAATCAAGGTGTCAGCAGGGTTGGTTTCTTCTGAAGGCTATGTGGGAGAATCTGATCCATATCTCTCCCCTAGCTTCTGGTAGCTTTCTGGCAATCATTGGCATTCCTTGGCTATGGAAACATCACCCCAGTCTGCACCTTCATTTTTACATAATTGTTCTCCCTGTGTGTGTTTATCTCCAAATTTCCCCTCTTTAGAAGGATACCAGTCATATGGATTAGGGGACCATTCTAAGTTCATTATGACCTCATCTTAACTTATTACATTTGCAATGACCCTATTTCCAAATAAAGTCACATTAAGGTCACATTCTGAGGTATTGAGATAAATATGGGTGACATAATTCAACTCATGACACTCTACAAAAGGGGTTCCCAATCCCCAGGATGCAGACCAGTACCAATCTATAGCCTGTTAGGAACTTGGCCACACAGCAGCAGTGAGTGGCAGGTGAGCAAAGTATCATCTGTGTTTGCAGCGGCTCCCCAGCACTAGCATCACCACCTCAACTTCACCTCAGATCATCAAGCATTAGATTCTCATAGGAGCATGAACCTTACTGTGAACTGCACATGCGAGGGATCTAGGGTTGCCCACTCCTTAGGAGTATCTAATGCCTGATGATCTGAGGTAGAGCAGAGGCAGTGATGCTAGTGCTGGGGAGTGGCTACAAATAATGGATTGACATTAACAGAGAGGTTTGACTACACAGAGACCATAATCAATCGCTTGCACACTCATATCAAAACCCTATCAGTGAGTGGCTAATGACAATTAAGCTGCATCTGGTGGCAGGCTTTATAGTGGCAAGTGAAATGATGTACTTCAATTGTACAGCTGCATCTGGTGGCAGGCTTTAAGTCAGAATCTGACAGTTATGCATGGCCTACATATTATTTATTTACCACCTCTGTCCACACCTCTTTCCTGCACTACACACTTGTCTCAGTCACAGTTTTTGTAAGCCCACAAGCTAACTGCAGCCAAAATGAGTAAAAAATAAATGTCACTAAAGAGCTTCTTTGAAAAGAAGGAAGACCTAATGATGTGACAACAAAAGACTCTAAGACTGTCAACAAAAATAAAGCTGCATTCAAAAAAGAAACAAAAACAAGAGTCCTACTTAAATTTTGGGTTCATCGCAATAGGTAGTTCACATTCTCCAAGCCTGCTTTGTGTAATATGTGACAACCAGCTATCTAATGAAGACTTAAAACCTCCAAAACTTCATCACCACAGGGGGACCAAGCACCCTGCATTCAAAGACAAGCCTTTGGAGTTTAAAAAAAAAAAAAAAAACATGAACAGAAGCAATTATTGAAGGTCACCACTTCATCAAATGTGTCTGCACTGAGAGTATCACTCTTAGTAGCTAACTGCATTACTAAAGCTAAGAAGCCCTTTACTATCAGTGAAGAGAAAATCCTGACTGCTGCTAAGGACATTTGTCATGAATTTTTAACAGAGACTTCTGTTTAAAAGGTAACACATATTCCTCTTTCAGTTGGTACCATAACTAGATGAACTGATAAAATATCAGAGGATATTTAGGCACAATTGTTAAAGTGGATTAATGAGTCACCATGGTATGCAATTTAGGTTGACAAGTCTACTGATATTGACAAGACAACCATGTTCGTTTTTGTATCATCTATTTCTCAGGAGGATGGGCATGAGGATATATTAAGTGCACTTTTATTGCCAACCAACACCACAGCTGCAGAACTATTCAAGTCTTTGAATGATTAAGTATCAGAAAACTGAAATGGTTATTTTATGTCGACATATGCATGGAAGCAGCAGCTGCCATGAGAAGACAGCTTTCTGGTTTTGCGACTCATATCAAAGAGGTCATTTCTGAATGTGTGTCTACACACTATGTCATCCATAGAGAAATGCTGGCTAGCCAAAAAATGTCACCTGAACTTAACAACGTTTTGCAAGATGTGATTAAATGATCAACCACGTTAAAGTACATGCCCTTAACTCACGTCTTTTCACACCACTCTGTGAGATGTTGGGCACAGAGCATGCATGTCCTCTCTCATACACAGAAGTGAGAGGGTTTTCTAACATTAGATGGCTGGCCAGAGTTTTTGAGTGGCTCTTAGGAGAGCCACTCAAGAGATTTCTTTGAGAAAAACAGTCACATTTCAGTGACACAGAATGGATCTCAAAACTTGTTTACTTGTGTGATATATTCAACCTGCTTAACCAACTCAATGTGTCACTTGAGGGGAAAATAATAACTGTCTTCAAGAGGCAGTGGAATTATGGGGGTGACGAGTGAACATTAGGATTTTTGGCATGTTTCAGACATTAGCAGAGATTTTGAAAGACACTGAGCCAAGGCCTTCTTTCTCTTAGCTCCCAACCACAAAATACCCCCCAACAGCGAAGGAATGGATTCACGACCCATTTGTGAATCAACTTTGTTTATGCTGTAAGAGGGTCGACTGCTTGAAATCTCAAATGACAGTGTACTTAAAAGCATGTTTGAGACAACTTCAAATCTCCATACATTTTGGATTAAAGTTAAAGCAGAATATCCTGAGATTGCCACAAAAGCACTGAAAAGCTTGCTTCCATTTCCAACATTCTATCTTTGTAAAACAGGGTTTTCTGCAGTGATAGCAACCAAACGAGATTATGGAGTAGACTGGACATAAGCAACACACTTTGAGTATCATTGTCTCCCATTCTCCCAGATAAGACTGTCTAGTTGCATAAATACAAACTCAGAGCTCCTACTGATTCTGCACTATGATGAGTTGTATAATTATTTCATTACATATTACAATTAAATTGTAATAGAAATAAAGTGCACAATAAATATAATGCATTTGAATCATCCCAAAATCATTCCCCCCATCTAAATTCGGGGAAAAAAATGTCTTCCCTAAAACTGGTCCCTGGAGCCAAAAAGATTGAGGACTGCTACTCTACAGGACCCACAGGATCTGACCTCAGATCCTCCTTCTTTCCCTGACCTATCAGCCTGTCTCTCCTCCACTGACATACTCCATTCCAGCCACATTAGCATCCTCCTGCCCATGCACACACCAGGGCATCTGCTTTGGGCCTCTGCACTTCCTGTTCTCTGTTTGGACACCCTGTTCCCTCAAGATGGCTATCTTTGTCAAATTCTTCAAGTCTTCGTTCCAAAAGCCCCTTGATCAATGAGCTATACACAAACCACCCTATTTTAAATTAAAGCCTAACCCCCACAACCCACCCACCCAGCTCACTCCAGTCCTCTTTATCTTGCTCCATTTTTCTTTCTATAACACTTATTGCATTCTAATATAATATATAACTTACTATTTATTATGTTTATTGTTTATATTTGTCTTCTTCCACAAAAACCGGAAAGTATTTTTATTTATTTTATTCACAAATTCTCTGATTCATAAGGAAAATCATGAATTGGTCAGAGCTTTTTGCTTAAGAATTGCTTAAGAGATTCAGAAGAAACAATTCTACAAATGAAGAACTCTGAAAACGAGTCCCTAGGGAGACATGCAATTTTTAATCAGAATGTATGAACCTGGTAGAACCATGGGAGCAGCCCTTTCAGCAAACAGTAGAGGTTGTGTCTGCAAGAAACAAACTAGATCATATAGACAAGGAAAAGCAATCAAACAATTTAATCTGAAAAGTTACTTTATTATTTCTGTTTAGAATTTTGAATTAACCATTTTGCTTCTACAGAACAATTAAAACTTCTCACTTAACTACAATTCCTTACTCTATTTTGCACTTAAGTACAATTTCCCATTTTATTTTGGGTTATGTATATATGAAAAGTTCTGAGGGTGAAGTTTTTTTTTTTTGTTAAAATGTGTGAACAGACTCATACTATAATAGGTCACAGTGCTAAAAAATAATAATAATAATTTCATGTCTTGATTTGACAGTCCTTGTGCAAGTAATAAAATTTCATTTTAAGGAAAATTTTCTTCATAGAAAAAAATAAAGAAATCTCTTTGGAGAAATGAAAAAGTAAACGACTTTTTAAAATTTATACATTTTTTAAAAACTCTTCATGTAGAAAGACTCAGAATAGACTCAGCCCAAGTCTCGAATTTGCAGTTTATACATTCATCAGAGTTAATGCTTTTCTAGTAACTTTGGTGGCTTCACACTGAGTCATCCACAGTCTCACCTGCTCCCTTGTGACTAGCAGCATTCATTTCTGAGATGATTGCATAGGTTTCAAAGGTAAACTTTCCTGAAATCTGGCTTTTTTATGTTTCTGAGTTCTAGGAGATATCTCGAGATCCTTAAAATGAATCCTTTTCTTTTCTTAAACTAATATTACTACTTCCAACCAAATATACACATTTTGGACATATGTTTTCCACAGTCTACACTATATGGCCTGTGTTTCCTTGATGTAGTTTTCAGTATATGATATACTCTCTCCTTCACAATAAGAATAAGTATTTTCAAAGCCATTCTTATTGACAGTGGATATATACAAAGCACACTGAGGTGAGGCTTCTTCTGCCAAAGAAAAAGAGCATTAAGCTAGAAAGTAGGCACAAGACTCATGGTGCATATACACAGATTCTTTGATCAAAATTCTCATATACACTATGGATTTTTAAATATTGAAATATGAGTATTCTATTATTAGGATAAATAAGTGTTTAGTCATACTGCCTCAATAAAGACACTGATATTATCACTAGGTTTTCAAATATGAATATAAATATATTCAGGTTACTGAATTTTTGTGTTGTATTGATTTTTTTGTTTCACTTACATGACATTTGTGAAAATGACTCCTATTCTTTTTACATGTTACTACATAGTTTCAATCCTGTAATTTTAAAATGCATTATTTAAATCCTAGCTTTAATGGTCATTTAAAATAAGCCATTTCTTTATTTCTGATATCAATCTATCAGTCTTCCCTTCCATCCCTTCTCTTATTGTCTAAGAATACTCAGAAAATTATAGAAAATAAGGAAAAGGAGACATTAAAAAGGCAAATATTTATGACACCTTCATCTCTACAATGTATACCACCTAACAGTTTTAAAAGTCTCTAAAAAATATGTGCATTTATTATACTTTATCCTCAGAAGAAGTAGCAGAAGAAGTAGCTAGTATTAATATATCCCATGCAAAGGCTTTTATACTCTGCCCCCACCCCACCACCTCTTACCCACAGACCCCTAGTTTATTGTGCCATTGTCACCGTTGGGGCTAATCAGATTTTGATGCCACCCCAATGATAGGAGGAGGTTAAAGGGATAATGATGGAGCAGACCTGCAGTTAGCATTTTTCCTAGGTTCTTTCTCAAATAACAGCAGTAAAGAATCACAGGCCATTGAGATTTAATAGTTTTATTAAAAATATATTTTAGAAAGACAAAGAATGACCCCAAGGAGGCCCATGGAGAAAGATAAAGTATACCCTAAGGAGACACATGGTCCCAGCACAATAATCAACACAAAAAGGCCAAAATGGCCACAAAAGGGCAAAAGGGCCACAAAGGGCCACCAAAAAGAGAGAGAGAACCCAGAAGGAAAAAAAGGAGGGGGAAAACGGGAACAAAAGAAGGGAAACCCAAAAGGGCAAAAAAGGACTCAGAAGTAGGAATGTCTACCTTATATCTATGACGTGATGGGGTGGTTCCAAAGGCATTCCTAGGTGATTGGCAAATGAGGTCATTTTGAGTGACAACTGGCTGCTATATAACTTTGCTTAGTGCGCATGTGCACACAGAATTCTATTACCATTGGGGTGTTCTTTGGACTGTCTGTAGGCTAGGCCCCTATTCCTTTTTCCCCTTGTCACTTATGTCTAACTAGCTACCTAATACCACCTTGCCATCTCCAAAGAGTCTTCACCTATCCACCATTTGAAATGGACATTTTAAATTAAGAAAGCATTTTTTATAGTGTGGAGAGTGATATCAAAAGATGATATAGAAGAATGAGGGTGATTGAGGTAGATTAGAAATGTAAGTGTATACTACGACCACTTTTTTATTCCAAGGCTTCTTTCCTCTAACACATTTGTTTATCACAAACTATATGCCAGGCTCTGACTATAGCTACAAAGGAAAGTAAAATACTGAGAAACACAGGCATTATACACTGGTTTTAAGTGGATGAATGTTATGGATGTTGTACACTCTATCAGAGCCAAACTCTCTAATCGATTTCAAGATCTCTTACCAATTCACTAGTACTTAGAAAGTTTCTTCATTTTATAGTTTACTATTTATTTTATGTTATAAAGCTTTTCAGGCATTGCCAAGGTACTCGATGTGTTGTGCATAAAGGGGAGGGGGCAATTCATAATTGAAGAAATAAAATTCTCCAGTGACTTATGAAAAAAAATTTAGATATACTTTAGCAGATCTTATTGACTAATAACATTTTGATATTAAAGCCTTTTACTTACATATATTTTTTTATATTTCATTGTGATGCAATTCTCAGTTTCCTGAAAAACAACATATTGACAGCAGAGATGCAATTGTAACCCATATTCCTGTGTTGTGATCTTTCCTTTTAATCATAACATTGAGGTGTTCTATTTTGTATTGAATTTTCCTCATATTTGTGATCATTTTCTTGTCTTCAAGTTTTCTACATTCATCGTCAAAGTCATTTCATCTAATCATCTATTTGTTCTCTTTTCTAATGTCTTCAAATGTTCCATTAAAATTTTCTAGTTTCTCAGAGTTCTCATTGAAAGGAAATACAACAAGATGATCAAAGCCTTGAACCCTGACATTAGGACATGAATTCAAGTCCTATTCCCTCTTTTACCTTAATGACTTGGAAAAGAGGCTATGATTCCCTGTACTGCAGATTTCTTATCTGTAAAATGTAAATAATCATAGTACTACCTAATAGAATGATTCTAAGGATTAAATGATTGTTTACATCTGGAGGACCAAAACAGTTCCTGGTACATAGTCAATACTTAATAATTGTTAGCTAATTTTATTTTCATATGTGGTTCAATCATTTTTATATTTCTAAGATTCAAAGATTATAACTCTATGATTTTAAGTCAGAAATATAAATGATTCCTAGATATATGTACTAGTTATTTTTAAATAGATTATGCTGATTTAATGTTACATTTTTAAGAAAATATGATTTCCTTCACAATATGTGATGTGACAGCAGAATGTAGGGTATTTACCAGTATGCAGAAAGATATTTAGGTCTAGAACTCAAGAGAAAGTTTTGGGCAGATGGGCAGTAGTTGAGAGTGGACTTGAAAATGGATGAAAATGGTCTTCTAGCTAGTTAGTAGATCTGAAACCAAAGAGATTCCAGAGAGGGTCCCATGAGGAAGGAAAAGAAATGAGTCCCAAGAAAGTGAAGCAAGAGTCATCTGAGAGATAGAAAGTAAAGCAGGGAAATAAATTAATCTATTCTGGAGGGACTATTTCATTCTGAACATAGTCAAGTAAATTAAGGATTCAGGCATCCCCTCTGAAGATACTAACAATGTGATTGCTCACTGGTTGTCTTGGTTTGAAAAATAAAGTGTACGGATGAAGGTAACCCAAAGCTACAGTGGGTGTAGGAGTGAATGGCTTAAAGAGAGAATGTGATAGTTAAACAAGTATTAGTGTTAAAGAAATATGCCCCCCCCCACACCCCGCATAATGGTTATAAGAAAAGACAGATCTCTTTGGGAAACTTCTAAACCAGAGAAAGCATAGAACTGACACCCGTGGGAAGCAGAGTCAGGACAAAAAGAGAATACAAAGGGGTAGTTGTCACCATTCAGGATGAAAACAATAATTGCAACTATAACACTAGATATCTAAGATGAAAACTGCTGAAAGTAGAGCAGTAAAGGAAAGGTGTACGATAAGTAAGGAATTACCTAGGACAGGATTTATCTCTTGCAGGTGGCTTCTTTGTGACAGCGGCCATGTATGTGGCTGACTTGGAAGAATGGCATGGACTGACAGGAAGTTTCAAAGCTGAAAGAATAAGGATAAGGGCTTGGATGTTTTAGATTTATAGGATTTTAGAGTTAAAGGGGGCTCTGAAGGCCATAGAGTTAACATCTTTCATTTTATCAATTCATTTATTCATTTGGTCAGACAATGATTACTTATTACTATCATGTGCTATCCATGATGTTTCATGCTAGACACTGATATAGAATATAGTGATTTTACTTATAGGTCCTTGGAATAGATTTTACTTCTCTAGTTTTATCGAGTCCCAAATTTTTCCTCAGGAATTTAATCCATTTTGTCTTATTTTAATTCAGTATTTTCTTTCTCTCTTCTTAATAAATCACTCAGCTTTTTAGACCATGCACCTTTGATATACTTCTCTCCTTCTCATTCTTTTGCCATTCTTCTAAGTATCTCCAACTCACTAATTAGAGATTAACAACAAAGGATCATTCCCCAGTCAACCTTTATCTTCTCAGAATGAAATTCTTTTACCCTCTAAATCAATGATACCTTAGCACCTATCCCACCTGTTTCTTAGCACCTGCCAATTTCCTCATATCCAATCAAGTAATAAATCCTTAAATGAAGTAGACCCTTAGCAGCTATTCATTATGAGTAAATTAGAGTTCAGGAATAATACTATTTACATCTTTATAATATGGTCAATATAGTAATATAAGAAAAGATTAAAAAGTGATATAATTATACCTCTCATTATAGAATTAAACCTCTCATTAATATAGAATTATACTTCCTATTGCTTCTCTTACTTAAGAATATCAAAAACTTAGCTGAGGTGAAAGAGTCAGCCCACTGGCTTTATTCACATACTCTAAAGACTATCATGAGAATAAATTTTTCAAATTGTGATAGAAAAAAAAGTTCTGACAAAAAATTTTTAGTTCTAAATGTTTTGCCGCTTTTTGTCATTCATAATGCCCTGCTGCCTTTAAGAAGGGTAGATTCTGGTACCTGGTGGGTCCTTTGTTTGCTGAACACCAGGAGGTTGTGTGGAAAAGAGAGAAAGAACTAAATTCACTAAATGAGAATAGAAGAGAAATACAATGGCTCTGAGAGGACTGTGCTCAAATGGGAACAGGATTCAGGGAGATTTGGAGGCTGTTCTGGGGCAGACATTTCAAGAAAAAAAGATCTAGTATATGGCAGCTAAAAGAAACTTTGAAGATGAAATATATAAAAATAATAACTTGTTTTATCAAAATAATAAATGTATGGTTAAAAACTTAAATAGTAAAAAATTATTTATAATAAAACACAGTCTTCCTATTACTTCTCCGAAGCCCATGTGCCTGATGCTTCGATAGGCCAAAACTTAGAAAGTCAGAGTTTGAAGTAAGAAAAGGTTGATTGATTGAGAGGGTGCCAACTGAGAAGATAGGAGCCCTAGTGATTTCCCCTCTTTAAAAAGTATAGAATTTAATTTTTATTTATGTCAAGGGAAGAGAGAAATGGGAGGGGTTGTTTTTGTGAAACTCCTGCTGAAAGCAGAATTCCTATAATGATTAACATGTCTATATGCAAGACAAGACAGGAGCCTGAAGGCCATGGGAACAATGAAGGCTTGAACAAAATGGAGTCAGAGAGACCAGGTATTTTATTCTGTTACAGTTCTTCCTTTTTTTGTTGTTCATTCCTCAGTTTTGAAAGAAATAGGGCAATTGGTTCCAAGTTTAATTAAGAGGGAGGAATAGCTTTGAAGATGGAGTCAGATTTATCTGCCCATGTGCCCCTCTTATCCGGTTCTTATAACTTCACATGCCCACCTCTTCCATGGTGGTCACTGAGCTTTAGAGGGGGCATTCTGGGTGTTCAATTTGGATTAAAAATAAAGAGTAACTTTTTTTTATTATGTCACCTAGGACCCAAACCATGATGAGATTGCCACTATATAAATACTCCCTTGTTCAGCTAACAAGAAATTTAAAGTAATCCTACTGTTTAAGGACCTATGTGCCATGAACTCTAAAGTGGTCTGTTGGAGTCTTAGAGCTTGAGCAGTAGAATGGGCCAAATGGCTAAATACATGGGTTAAATTCCATAACCTTAGTATTTGATAAGATTTTGAAAACAAAGAAAAACAAAGGTTAATGGTCAGAGCAAATAATAAACCAGTTTCTGAGTCTATAAGGCTGTTGGTCAAGATTTCTAGATTTAAGGCTCAATGCTTTACTCTTCTTGGAGTGAAAGTAAGCAATGGCAATGTGATAGATTCTCCTGGTCTGAAGTTTGAATGTTTCTGATGATGTCATCAGGTGTTTAGGTAAACTCTGTGAATGGCTTACATAGACAGTATCAGTCACTGACATTGTTTTATCACAAGCTGTTGTGATAATTTCTCTGAAGTTTGTATGATGTCATCTAGTTGCAGTTTGTAATTGCAAGGTTCAGAGAAAAAAAAAAAAAGCAGTTTTATTTCTCAGTAATTCCAAGGCAAAGAATGAGAGAAAAGTTAGTATAGAGAGTTGTAGCCAAATATTTTGCTAGAAAAATTCAGTATTCAGTGCAGTTTACAGTTGAAAATAAAACTTTGAAGACAATTAACTGAATTAGAATTTACTATCCACAACTGTGTATTATAGTTTCTGTTGAAACAATTTCTCTCTCTAAATTCACCTTCATTTTACCAATGATAGACAAAATAAGACTCATTCGTTATATAAGTCTAGTTTCAATATATTGGGCCTAACTATTTGTATAAATACAATAAGAATAACAATTGATTACATTGTCCCTTTTAAATCTGCTTTGCTGGAATTTCATAAGGAATCACCAGATTGAATTTTAACTAGCCTCTCAAGGCTAAGAAGCCAAGTCACATTCTTGTCATTAGACACTTGCAATACGTATAGATCTGGGTAAATTCCTCAGATTCTGATGTCCCTCAAAGTATCTTGAGGTTCTTTCTTTATAACTCCCAGGAAAGCAACCTTTGTTCTTACCTGGAATGACTGTTGTGAACCATGTAAGAAAGGTACCAGGCTGTTTTATTGGCTTCCAAGTCAATCTTAATTCTTTAAAGGTTCTGGTCACATTCAAGACTATGCATGTCCCTCTCAAACATAGCATTCTAATAATAAAAAGCAGTTACCAATTGTGTCCTGTTATAAAAAAAATGGATTCTTATAGAATTTATGCAAATAACCATATTGCCATGAAAATAATATTATTTACTCAATCAGAGTTTCCAAATTCTGGAATGATCAGGTAGTGAGAAAAGTATTAATGTTTCAATACTGCTTACAAAGGTATAATTTACCAAATTGCTCTAAGAAAAACGAGTTTCCTTATATCTAGAAAATAAAAATATTAAAAAATCAGCACTATTTTAAGCAAAAAGTTATGAAAATTATAATCATTCTTATTTATTCAGACTGTATACTTAATTCTTATTTATCCTGATCATTTACTAGCATTTTGTAAATCCACTTATTCCTTGGAGTTTTATAAATCTTTGTCCAGTTTAAATCTGAAAATTTATTCTCAGAAACTTGAATTTTAAAATAAGTCAGAGTTCTTTCTGCAGATCTTTCTGAAAATAAAACATATTTTCAAAAGCATCAAAGTTAAACAATGACTCATTTTACCAATGATAGACAAAATAAGACTCATTCGTTATATAAGTCTAGTTTCAATATATTGGGCCTAACTATTTGTATAAATACAATAAGAATAACAATTGATTACATTGTCCCTTTTAAATCTGCTTTGCTGGAATTTCATAAGGAATCACCAACAAAACAAAATGGCATGGTTATAAATCTGATTATAATGCAATTGACAAGGGAATTTGCTTTTCTTTGTAACATAACATTTTCAGATACCAGATGAAAATATGATATTAGGACAGGGTAGACTCTTGGAAATTATAATCTTTAGATCTTTAATTTAGTAATAAGAATATATGCATATAAATACAACCTAATTATTTCTTTATTTGACAAAGCTGCCCATGTAATTTCAACACAACAAAATAAGCCTAATTAGTTTAATATTTCTCTTTTATAAGAAGAGAAAACAAATCTTTTGAGGCTTATTTGAGACATTCTAGGGGCCCATTGGAACAACCCAAAGCCATTTTCAGGTTAAGAAAAAGTCTTTTAAAATTTGATTCTCGGGAAGATTGTCGAATATACTTGATCAAAAAGATCAAGTATATCATTATGAAACAATATTAAATTATTTACTCAAAGTGGCAATAAAAAGTATCAAACAAAAATACAAGTTAACAGTTGTTAGCCAAACATTATTCCTTAAGATTGAGAAAACTGTTTGCTTAAATAATCAAGGACCTGATTAAGACCATATAAAACACGGAAAATTATTTTGAAAAAAACACAGAATCTTTGCTTTCTAGGCATGAAACTTTTTCACAGTATCAGTACCAGACCAATAGTTCAAGAAACCTTGTCTTTTTTAGCAGAAAGAGAAAACCAAACTCTAATTTTGCATCAGTTTATTTTTGATATCTAAATTCTCTTACTTGATTAAACTTATTTTACTCTTAATGAACTTGACCATACATAAAACTTTCTTTATCAGGAGTCTTATTTGGGAATGGCTTAGGTATTTAATAAATATCCATCATTTAATTTAGCTAACAAAACCTTAAAGTTCCAAGTTATCAAAGAGATTCAAAAAACCATCTTAAATCCAACAGAAACTTTTAATACTACATAAGACAAATTGACTACTCTCTTCACCAAATCTCAGATAAACTAGTTAGTTACAAATTTCAAATTAAAATGACAGAACAAACAAATGCAAATGAACCAGTTCGCACATTGGGTAAAAGTCCTACAACTATTTCCCTTTCAACAGGGTACCCCAACAAATTGCAAAACAAATTGCCTTATCCCAAGGAAGATTCCAAATGGAGAAGGAGTTCTCAGTTGTACACACTGGGGAGACTTATCCTACTTCCAAAGCAATTCTGTGGGCTCACAGAGAGATAACAAGCAAATGGGTGGAGTCCAAAAATCCTGTCTACTCTCAGACGGAGGCCCCAAAAATGCAGACAGTTGTGCCCCAAGGAGAAAAAGCCCAGACAGAGAATGTTGATTCCCAGCTGCCCATGCCACAACAACTTACCTCACAAACAAAATAGACATTAAACCAAAGCTTAAACATATTTTCTTATTTCAAATGAGCCTTGTGCCTAGGGCAGCCAGCGCCTGCCAGAGAAAGTCCCTCCCAAACTCCCGAGTTCCCAAGGCAAAATGGCCTTGGCAGCTGCTCAGGACTCATGGAGCGGAATCCCAGCCCGAGCTGGTTTGTCATAGGCACTACTTCAAGGCCAGCACTTGCAAAATTGTTTTTGGTTCAAGGTCCATGCATCTAATACTTCAAAAAAACCAAAGCTCAAAACATCAGAGTTTGGAGTAAGTGTAAATTTTGCTTCTTTAAAATGACTTTTTCTATTATCTTTTTTCTTGATTCAAACTGGCCTTGTTTTCACTTGCTTTTCTTTCCTTATCCTTCCACCTTTGCACATACTGCACAATCAGTCCCTTAATTATTAAGCCCTTAAGACATCAGATTCTGGTCAGCAACCAATAGTCTTAGGAACAAAGCCTCAGATCTATTAACCATTGAAACACAGTTTTGGTCAAACTAAAGATGACATCTTGACTTCAGCTGAATTTCAGTTTTAGACCCATGAAGGAGGAACAACTCCACTGGCCACATCCCCTTGAGACTAGAAAAAATGATGCCATGACTGACATCAGGACTTGATGCAATGATCAATTGCCATCTACTCTAGCCATGATCAATCAGTAGAGCCCATGACCCAAACTCCCTTAATTACCATGGCTAATAATTTTTCCTCTATATAACCCATCCATTAGAGCACCTGTCCCCAACCTTTTTGGCACCAGGGACCAGTGTTCCTATGAGAATCTAATGCCTGATGATCTGAAGTGGAGCTGAGGTGATGATGCTAGTGTTGGGGAAAGGCTGCAAATACAGATGAAGCTTCACTCACTCACCCTCCACTCACTTTCTGCTGTGCAGCCCTAACAGGCCACAGACCAGTACTGGTTCATGGCCTGGGAGTTGGTGACCCCTGCCCTAAAGGCTATTAGGAAGTTAGGTCTTTGAGTACTAACTCACCGTATCTCTGGGCTTGGTGCCACTTTCTTAAATAAACCTTTACTTTGTCACAAATCCCTGCTCCTGTCTCATTTGACTTTGATGTGCTCAGGAAAACAAACCCCTTCTATTTTAATAACTAAAGGAAAGTTTTATTGATCAAGAAAGTGCCAACTGGAGAAGATAAGAACCCTAGTGATTTCTCAAATCCATCTTAAGAAAGTCCAGAGTTCGGCCTTATTTCATGTCAAGGGAAGGTGTTATTTTTCTAAAACTCAGAAAGAAAGCAGAATTTCTGTAATAATTAGCATGTCTATATGCTAGACAAAGCAGGAGCTATTAGCCTGAAGGCCATGGAACCAATACAAACTGAACAAGATGGAATCTGAGAAACCGAGTATTTTACACTGTTACGTACCATCACACTACTCTTCACCTTCAAAAATCCTTTTCAGAGGCAACAACTTTTAAATATTCCTGGTTTCAGTTGTTCTCTTTGTTTTCAAGCACCATACTTATATTTAAAATACTATACTTACATATTATCTGTTAATTTATCAACTTTAAAAAAGTATTAGTTATACTCATAATTTTTAAAGTATTTAATATACTTAAAAGTCTTCATTCTCTTTCCATCTCTCAATGCAGCCCGATATCATTAGGTCACTTTTTTGGTTTTTACTAAAATGCTTATTATAAAATTTTATATCTAAAATTGATATGATGTTATTAACCAATATTACCCCCCAAAATTTTAAAAAATAAATAAAATAATATAAACAAACATAAAAGCAACCATTTTGTTATGATTTTCAACCATAACATAAATAACTTAAATAAAAAATGCTTATGTATCTATTTTTTATTGGCTATATTTACACCTTTACCCTTACCCTTTCCTGCCTTTCTCCTTCATTTTCCCGCCTCCACACTTGAAATTATAAAGGTTGAAAACATTTATATTTTATTCTATAGCCATAATTATCTCTTGTTTTTTCAATAGGAAATTACAAAATCAAAAGGCAATAAGTAGCATTTACTCTATGACTGAGTAAATATTGTTTACTTCAGAAACAAGTACTGTGGTTTCTTAAATAAACAATATTTCTTTATCATTTCAAAGCTGAAACTTTCGATGCCACCCTAAGAGGACTACACAAAAAGTCTCATTTTATATTCCACCAAGAGCCCAATCATGTTGCATTTTAATTTCTCAGCTGGAGTATGTCTTTCTGTGGTAGTTGTTTTGCCTGGAATTTCAGATTGCCTTTTGTGATTGTTTTCAAAAAAAAAAAAATTCACCAGAGTGTTAAACAGGCAAGGAAGACTTTATTCAAGACTATTACAATAGGGGAGAGAGACTAAACTCAACTCCACTGAAGAAAAATTTGGGAAGATTTTTGCACTGGTTAAGCTAGTGGGAAAGTACTGTTTGCTAATTGTTACTTTTTTGAAGTTAGGCTCCTGCCCTCCCACAGAGACTTGAAGATAGGAGCACTATCTCCTTCAATGATTATATTTCAAAAAATGGCTCCTAAGTTCTTGAGAAAAACAT
Organism: Macroglossus sobrinus; assembly: GCA_004027375.1. NCBI lineage: Eukaryota > Metazoa > Chordata > Mammalia > Chiroptera > Pteropodidae > Macroglossus > Macroglossus sobrinus. The sequence goes on from PVKZ01001010.1 coordinate 379,297, forward strand.
TCCTAGGTTGTAAAACTGGCAACAGCCTGGGAAATGATTTATATCTCAAAAGGGCAAAGAAAGAATTTACAACTGAAAGTTTTCTAAAGTAACTGTAAAGAAAAGAAAGATCGAGTTTTCCATAGTCAGAAATAAACCTTTTCAACGTTTAGTTAAGCTGAGGGAAATGTTAAGACTTTCTTCATTAGTGTGTATGTTTTATCATATCTCTACAATATTCTACCTGTTCATCAATTTTCTTTTTTTCTCATTTTACTTTAACCCACTGTCTTACTGTTTTATTTTGGATCAATCGTATAGTGTCCAATATTTAATAACTATATATTGAATTGATTAATTAATAAATGAATGAGACAGAAGGTTGATACAATTGTTGTATATTGTCACAACAGCTACACTGTCATAATGTAACATGCGTCAGAACCCAGCTTTCATACTGTGTGTTTTCAAAGACACCACCACTCTAAAATTTTCCCTACACACGTGGAAGTAATAAAGTTGGTGTGCGCTTGGCTATGGATTCCCTGTAGTTACAGGTAATTATTTGAGTTAACAAGTAAAATGTAAATGCTCATGAGAAAGATAAGTCATGTCTAAAAAACAAATTCGATTGATGCTCACCCGCTTAAGTGAGTCTGATAACTCCCCAGTGTGAAAAGATAACATCAAAATGTTGTAGGATTTCTTTTTAGATTCTTTATATTATAGCTTTACATTTGCATCCTACTTTCTTCCATTCACTCTTCCAAACTATGCTGAACTCTGACCACACAGGGTATTTTTCTGAGGAAAAAAATAATCTTTATTAATTACTAATTCAATGTTATACTGATTATATGTTTATAGTATTGGTCTTTGTATAAACAAAATTAATCCCTGATTTTTGGAATAGAACTTTCACTGAGATATGAGCTTAGTCAATCACCATCGTTTCCAAAGTCTCTTAAGAGAAGGTACAACTTTCAGGTCAGAAAAGTTAAGGTAGCAAATCAAACTCCCCATCTTCACCTTGGCCACAGAGAGACAGAGGCTCAGGGATCTGTGTGGTGGGAAACAATAGGGCTTTTTCCACAGGGAAGCAGGTGGGCAGCTTAGAAGTCAGAGCCCAGATGAGCCCTTGATAAGATGTTCCACATCTTGAGGATGGAGAGTATTAACCTCAGACAGAAATAAGCACTGGTCAAAAGAGGGAGGCTCTGGAAAAAAAAATTTCTATAATAAGATTGAAAAATCAGTACTTGGTAGTCCACCATGCTCTTAGAATCTCTGCATTTTATTAATCTTTTATTGATAGCAAAGTTTTTCAAGTTCTAGCTTGTTTCCCTGAGCAAAGAAGAGCCAAGTCAGTGGTCCATGTTCACCTCTGGCCAGAGCTGGTGGTACTGATGAGAGGAGAAAACTCCAGTAAATAGTAAATCTCAAAGACAACTGAGTCAAGTTTACTTGATTGAAAGACCTTTTTCTATGTGGTGAGTCTCACTCTTTGCTTGACCTCATATATCTGAGCATTTTTTCAATGGAGGGAAGCAATCCACTTATATGTTTCAGTGGTGAACTCTTTCTCTTTCTCAGTCACTTCTTTTAAACTTCTCATCCTAATTCTAGGTTAATGTCAAATGTTCCTTTTGCTGTTGAGACTTTTCTAATCTCCAGGCAAAGCAAGTCACTTCTTTCTCTACTCTACCATTGTTATTTCACTTAAAATCTCTGCACAGATGTTTCCAACTCCATAAAAGTAGAGATGTTGAAATCTCTCTTCCTGGGACACTGTGAGGATTAAATATAGTAACATAATAGAAAGCTCCTGGCATGGTCTCTGGCTTCTTTTTTTCTGACTATACTTGATTCCCATTGCAGTAGTCATTCTTTTCATATGTGGCTCTAATATCACTAAATTGTGTCCTCCTTGATGGCAGGTGCTGTATTTTATTCATTGTTATATCCCTAGAACCTAGCACAACCACAGAGACAAAGGACAGAAAGTGTTGGCTTAGTTGAATAAAGATTTAGTTTAGTCAGTTTGCTTTCCTATTGAAATCTACCTGAAATCAGACTAAAGCCAAGGTGTTCGGTAGACATTAGGTGGAGACCGAATTCTTTTTGAAGCATTTGAAGCCATTTGCAGCAGTAGAGTGACTTTAAGATACTGGAAAAATAGCACAAGTAGTGATGGAAAGGGGATCATGAAGAAAAGCAGGATGATGTCAAACACAAATATTAACCATTTCTGCAAATTCTCTTGAGTTTTATTTGGGCACAGTATTTTTTGAATAGATTCTTCCCTGGGAGACACAGAACTGTGAAAAATAAACCTCTATTTACAGGGGCACCTGGACTTCTTATTACAGGCCCTGGTGTCACCCGATACCTAATTGCAAATTGGAATGGAGAGTGAAAAAATCAGGATGGAGCAGACCTAGAGGGAGGAGTCAAATCCAGATCCCAGAGACCCAAAGAGGACTCTATCATCCCTAAGTGGCTGGACTGAAACTCAGCTACCTCATCAAATAACCCTATTTCTCCTTTCTAAGTACCTATTCAAAGAGAAGGGAAGCCATATGTACTGAATGCCATTTCTAGGTTAGATCCAGATCTAAGAACTACACTATTTATTTACTTTTGTCTCACAAAAATATTATGTTTACATTGTACAGGGTAAAATAAGGCCCCAGGAATTATATCATTTGTAGTAGATAAAAAAGACAGGATTCAAACCCATACCTTTCCGTTCCCAAAGCCCTGCCTCTTGCTATCTCTTGCTGATGCCCCCATGCCAGAATAATAATTTTGCATTCCAGTTTTCCCAGTGAAAGCCTGAGATGGTGATACATGTAGCTGTTGGCTCTCACTCCTGGGCCTCAAGGTCAGTGACAGTTTCCTAATGCATACAAGTATAGTTGAATATGACCTCCACATTTGTTGAGGTCTGTACACTTTGTTGGAGCACATGTATTTAGTTATAGTCTAATCACGAATCTTTTTATTGGGAAATGGTGCTTTTGGTAGAATAAAAGACATGGCAGTGATCCTTGTGTTCATTAAATTACTTATATGTCACTCCAGGATGCACCAGTATTAATATTTTTATCTGGAAAAAGGCAAAATAATTTAAATCAGTAATTTAAAACCAATGATGTAAATTTGCAACTAGAATTAGAACATAGACTGAGAACAAAAAGTGAGTCTCCTTCCATTTGCTCTTTCTAGTATTGTTTTTGCATTTAAAATTAAGGATTAAAGTAATTCAAATAAGAATAGTTCCATTTTGTAAACCCTCAAAGACTTAATGATTTGCTACTCCATTGACTTAAAGAGCATAAATAGCTGTATGGTCAGAAATAAAATTCCAATGTCTAGATTAGACTTAAGCAGTGCTTGTTTATACCAGTAAATTCAAATATAGGGCTGTAATATAAATCAGGTGCAATGTTTCCTACATGAATACTTAGCTAGTCATTGCTAAGTGGGGAATCTCGTTTGTACCATGCCTCTAATTGTCCCAACTCTCCATTTTAGATTTGCCAGATACAACTTTAAGAAGCCAAGGCTTCATTAATCAGTGCAATAAATCAATGTGCTGTCCAGATCTTAAAGCTCCCCTCTTGTAACCTCTGAAAATGAAAGTGGACTAACTTGCTTTATAAAATGGCCTTGCTTTGGGGGCCTTACACTGAATTCACACATCCCTGGAAGAAGAGAAAGGTTAAAAAAGAATTGAAGGAATTTATAAACCTCTTGATCTCCTCACTTGTCATCACTCCTCCTAACATTCTCTCAAATTTTAAACAAAATCAATGACTTTAATACAGTCAACGTAAGGCTAAACACTACCCTAATAATCCATTATGTGTCTCTATATGATATTATTGGATTATATACATGATTAAGTATGTTTTACAATTTGATGAAACATGAGTATGTGACATGGCCTATATTTGATACTTAGAGGAGAAAGAATCACAGCTTTTTTCTTTCAGGTTGTTGGTAAGCTAGAACAGCCAGTAAATTGCTATGATCTTTTGAAAATTGTATACAAGTTGTTGAAAAAAAGTACATTTCTCTAAGTGTATCCCTTAATCCCTTTAGCAACAGAGAAGAGCTAGACCAATGGCAGGATTTACAAAAGATTATGTTAAAATCCTTGACTATCCCAACCTATTTTTCTGGAGATGACAATCTTTCTGTGCCTCATTAGATCTAAACTCAAATATCTATATGCCACTCTTCAGTTTATAAAGCATTTCAGTAAGTATTATTTCATTTTACCACCTTAGCAAACTTCTGTATGGGTAGGTACATTTCATAAAATAGAAGAAACTGAGACTCAGAGAGGTGATGTGATTTGTTAAAAATCACAAGATTAGTAAAGGTAGACTAGGAACCAAGCCCACACTTTCTAACCCCAAGTGATGTCTCTGTTTTGCCTCATCAGCTCCCTCTTTATAAAATGGTGGAGATGGAACTATCACATTCTTTTCACATTTGGATTTTCTCTCTTTGTCCTTAATAGTCAGATATTTCAAGACATTGAGACCTTGTGAAGGTCTTAAGAAAAAGTCCTTAAGAGATTAATAAGGCCGAGTTTAATTACTGGAAATTAATTTATCTCTCATTTCCTCTGTAATCATAAGTTACAGGTGATCTAAAAAAAGCTTACTGCAGTGAGCAACCTAAAAGGCTAACGAGTGAGGAATAAAATCCTGAATATAGGCAACTCTCCTTAACCGACTGCCATTTTCATTCTGTGTACTTTGTTTTTTTTCACAAATAGGAAAGAAGTTTGTTTTTGCCTTATTTGTCTATTTCCTTATGTAACTGACCTTAAGCAATTGTATAACAGTGCAAGACTGTTCTTTCCTACTTAGTATTATTAGAAGTTCTTTCATACTTAGCATTATTATTAGTTACTGGAGAAACATTGCTTGGTGCTCTCCAAAAAGGAACCTTAATATTCTATTTAAAGATCTTATTCCTTTTTTCCTGTGAAAAGGAATAAAAGATAAAATTGGTACATTAAGGTTAATATTAAGATTTTTATAAAAAGAGTACATCTCTAGAATGTTTTGTATGAACAATTAAAAAATAAATAAATAATTAACACATGATTTATGCACAACAGGTATAGATTACAGCCATAGATTACTCATCACCAAAGACATCAGCATGGATGAGTATAATCACTTTCTTAAAATTCCAACCTAGAATACTGTGAATAGATAAAATTAAGTTATATTCATAAGTGCTTCTGATACAGGATGGCGCAAATTTCCCCCCGTTGGTGGGGGGAAATCAAGCCCTTCACTGAGAAAAGAGGGTCCTTTGGTGGAGAGTATAGAAATAATTCAACGCACATGCCAAAAGTTAGAGTCAAAAGGAGTTTATCAGAAAAGGGGAACACTCCACAGAGTGTGGTCTCCCCTCAGAGGCAGAGAGTGAGAGAGACAATGAGAGAAAGACAGAGTAAAGGAACTGAGCGGGACAGTGACAATAGAGAGACTAGGACAGTAACAGAGACAAGAGTAAATGAAGCCACTGAGTGTTCAGAGAATTCTGTTTATATGTCATTCTTTAGTTTCCATTTCCTTTGATATGGACATACAGTGAGGGGATGGGTATGTACCTGAAAAGTTAAGAGATAAAACTATGTAAAGTGAAAGGCCTGCAGTCAGTTCCCAGACTTTAATCCTTGATTCCCCATGATTTTAGCCCTAGGGATTGCCTCTTGGTTCCTGTTTTCCCTCCACAGGGGTTTTGGGGGAATGGGTTGTTAGTTGTCCCACAGAAATCTTCCTTTATTCTGAAGGTGTCCTCCTGGCCTGGCTGCAGGGTTGATCAGCATATTGCAGTCTCTGATTCTAGCCTTGATTAACATTTTAATTCTCTTGCCTCCTCCCTACATTACCTCTATATTATAAATATGAAACAATCATGTATCGAATTTTCTCCCCAAGAATTCTATAGCAGTACATGTGAAAAAATACATTGAAAACTGAAAAAAATTTCTCAGTGACTCAAGAGCACCATTAAAAGCTGTTCATGCACACACACATGTGCAAGCACTCGCATGAGCGCTCACACGCGTACACACGCGCACACACACACACTAAATTGCAGTATCCAAAAGGAGCTGTTTATAAAACCAACAAAGCAACAACAGGAATAAAAACACTAACCAAGCAAGTTCTCCAACTTTCCTTTGTTTTGTTTTTGATCCTGTGATAGCTATATGCCGGTGCCATTGTGTAAGGTTGCAGTGAAAATGACTTTTTTCTCTACCTAAAATTTATGATTCCCAAAGGCAGGCACCTTTAAATTGTCGCTATTGTAGACCGGTATCCAGAACCTCTAGCACTTTGCCAAAACACTCATTTTTTTACCGTTTCTGCTTCCTCATTTCTTTCCTCTTATTTAGCAATTTCATTCTGAAAAGTTTATTCTACATAGCAGATTTATTTAGTTTAAGGTGACTAATATAATCAATAACATAATCTCTAAAGGAAGATTGCTGCTTGCGTTGAAGATTGTGTCACTATCTTCTGCCATACCTTATCCACAGTAAAGTTTCCTTATTCATTATGGGGCTATAGGATAGAGATATTTTAACCACAAATTTAAGATATAATCTATATATGTTAAAAATAAGCACCTAAAAACTATAATAAAGAAGTCCTTATTTCCTAGGAGAATGCTCTAAATGTGAAAGAAAATCTTACTTTGTACCTCTGAGAGATAAACTTGAAGGATTCTACCAAATCAGAAAGAAGCTCTACTAGCATCTATTTTTTTCTCAGCATACAGACTTAAAGTCTCTATAGAGTAAGGGGCTAGCTCTTTTGAAACCTGAGCTTTACTTTCATCTGGCAACTCATTTCTAAAATTGTAGATGAACTAAAAAAAGGTCAGAAGAAAACAAGAAGAATGATTCATAGTTTGGAGGAAATGACTCATTAAGAGAGGTTATAAAAATTTAGCAGATGTACAAGTTGTCCTAGCAAGTCTATTGGAATGTCATGGCCATGTATTTCATGAATGAAAATGTGAAAAAGGCATATGAACATCTTGGCTGAGTTAAAAGAAAATTATCCAAAAATAGAATTTGTCTTTATCAAAAGGAAAAATTCAAGCTTCATATCTTCTTCCTCTCATGCCCAAATTTTATTATATTAGGACTTCCATCTTCATGAGTAAAAACAGATTACTGTTAAAGAATAAAAACAAAACAAAAAAGTGACGGGAAATAAGAGGTTTAAATTTCCAGTTATAAAATAAATGTAATAGGATGCAATGTACAGCATAGGGAATACAGTCAATAATATTGTAATAATCTTATACAGTGCCATATGGTAAATAGACTTACCAAGGTGATCTCTTCTTTAGGTATCTAAATGTTATATAACTATGGCGTCCACCTGAAACTAATATAATATTGTATTAGCTATATTTTAATTAAAAATTTTTAAAAGAAAATATACAATACGGTATACCTATATGCCAAGCCCCCAAACAAGATTCAAATATGCAATTTGTTCAGGCAGATTTCCAAATAGGCATAGACACCAGAATAAACTTAGCAGAATATAATGAGCAAAAAACGGGGAGACAGCAAAAATGTCTTTTCTCAAAACATAAATAACCCAAAATGAAATGATGTCCGAGATTTCTTTAATATAAACCAGGGAAAGTAGGAAGAGGGAAAGATAAAATAAGATTGGTTATAAATTGATGATAGATTAAATCGATCTATATATACTCTATTATACTCTTTGCTTTTGTCTATATTGGAAAATGTTTATAATAAAAAGTTTTAAAAGATATTAATTTGATAAATATTGAAAGAGAGCAAGACTGAAATCTGGTCAAAAAAATAATTACAACTGTTAAAATATCCTTTATACTGATTAATTTTTAACACTAAAAACTACTTGTGTGTCAACTGAAAACTAAAGATTATTAACTTTGATCATTTCGCCTTAAATTAGTTACTTAGATTAGTTTCTCATTATATAGTGATTTGATCCATTTATTAAAATACAATTTTAATCATCTTTTTGTTTCCTAGAGAAGAATGTTATGACATAGACTAGCTTGAAGAAGATCAAAATCCTGAGTTTAACCCTTATACTTTAAGAGACAAAAATATTCTCTTTATTGGGAGACAGTTCTCTGAGTCTTCTGTGTTTCTTCTTGTATTGCAAGCACAAGCACAGACTGTCCTTTGTTAAAGACTATCTTTTCAAGGATCTTTGTGTAGAAACAGCCTTGAAAGATAATATCTCTGGTTTACTTCCCATGAGAAGAGTTTTGATTTCTCTAGGAGAAAGGTTCTAACACAACCACATGTACAAGTATCATCTGTTCCTTTTCACAATACCTTGTGAAGATTTGGTCTCAGGAAATCAACATAAAATATGCTGATGCTCACGCTGTTTGCTGTGCCATGAATGATGGCACATCATTTGTTCATTTGTCTCTGACCCCAGAGTCTCATATCTTTTACTAGCGTCAGTGAAATAGTAACAGGATAATAATCTATGAGTTTACCACTAGAATAAGATCTCAGATTCTTCAAAAATATTTACCCTATTAAAACTAAAATGGTAAATATAATGTGCCCTACATGAAACTGACCTATAATGAGATTGACTGCAAAGAAGTCTTCAGCTGAATTCATTTTGAAAGACTCTAGTTAAAAATTAGCAATGCCTGCCAAGTAAGCCAGCAGGTGAGTTGCATCATGTACGCCATTAATACTGATTTAGTGAAGTTATTTGTTTCACTGTGATCTACATTGAAAGTGCTCAAGAAATTATTACTAAACTGAAATATTTAACATTTTAGAATCTAATTCTAGATTTTAATAGATTGGATACTGAAGAATCACACATTGGTTATGGTAATAATTTTGATTTTTTTAATTCTTTTTTTTTAAATAAAAAGTTCTTCAATAACTAAATAAAAAAGAAGAAACACATATAAGTATTGAAACCTTTTTATTTGTTAACACAAAAAATTAAAGTTAACAAATTTTCTTTATTACTATTGAAAGAGAATTTAAAAACAAAAAATTATTATCATAAGCTATGTTTATTATTTTAAGATCTAAATAACTAAAAAATAAAACCATACCAAAATTGAGGTTTCAGGTATTGTGTCAAAATGTTTGCCAAGTTCTTACACTTTATAAAATGTCCCAATTTTCTTGATGTAAATAGATAGCCAAGGTCTTCAAAATAATTCAGAAATAACATTATTATCTAGGGTTAAACAAAGACTGATGTTCCAATAACGCTGATAAATCTTTGACATGACAAAAAAAAAAATTAAAGATTGACATGTAAGCCATGTAAAAATCAAGGGAATTAAAGGCAAAAAAAAATAAGATAATTTCTATTATCAACAAAGACTATGTGACTCTTCCCAATGAGTTAATAAAGAGATTTTTGTAAATAAAATTTAAAAAATAAAATAATAAAATAAAATAAAATAAATAAAAATGACTTGACTTTGGACTTTTCTACCATTGCACTTATTTGGCACATGTTCATTTTCTAGATTGAAAATGTATAAATATAAAGATATATTTATAAATCTTTATATAAATATAAAGATATCACTGAAAAATATGAGAAAAAGAAACCTTATATAAATATAAAGATATTAATTTATATAAATATAAAGATATCACTAAAAAATATAAGAAAAAATCTTACTGCTTTCAATTCTATCAGAAGAGTAAGCAAACCTTTGATTACTGGCTTTTTAGTGAAGCAGTTATGCAAGTAAGCCCACGAATAGGCTTGTGAACCTGCTATTTCTATCAAAGTGGTCTGTATAGTTGAGATATTATTTTATTTTAGCAGATGTAGTTCCAGACCAAAAATAAAAAAGGTGTCAGTGGCAATGATCATTAAAAAGTATGACTTTTACAATTTTATCCTGCATTTAATATGCAGTTTTTATTAAATTTTGGGAATTGTTCTAACATATTCTTGATATTTGATTTTATGCATATATAATAAACCCATAGCAGAAACTCAGATTCATGCCTTGAGGTATTCCCAGGATTCCAGCTTGATCATCTGAGTGGGTTTTTACTCAGTGGCAGAAGATGAGAGGAGAAACAATTGACAGGGAGGGGTAGGAATGTGTTTGTTTACAAAATAAATATCCAAATGAAGATGAAATATAAAATATCTAAGAAAAGAGGCCCAGAATCATTAAGAAACCTTAAATGAACATAATTTGAGATCTGTCAAAATACAGATTGTATCTAAATCCTGACAATAAATGAGATTGCCTAGGGAGAGAATGGGACAGAAGCGGTTTCTGTACTAAGTTTTATAAAACTCCAACTTTGAAGTCTAATAAGAGAAAATAAGGAAAGGAGACAACAGGAATGTTCAGTGAAATAATTAGAAACTAAGGAAGTAGTATCAAAAATGGAGAAATCAACTTTAATAATTGTGCACTATTGGAACTTCAAGGATTTTGAAAGGTAGAAGTATCTAGTAACCTTGAAAAAATGAGTTTCTATTTATGGAAAAAAGAAAAAAGAAAATGAGTTGAAGAATTTTTAAAAAAAGATGTGGATAAGGAGAGAAAACATGTAGAGAACATTTTAAGCATTTAAGCAATAGAGAATAGTAGAATGTTAACTGGAGAAAATATAGTGTCAATGAAAACTTTTGTTGTGATTGAAACAACATGATATTGAGGAATAAGTTAAATATACAGTAAATAGAAGATATTCCTGAAGAACAAAAGTCCTTAGGATGGTGAAATGGAAGAGATCCAGAGCACAGGTAGTGAGTTTGGATGGAGAAAAGAAAAGATGAGTGAAGGTGCAGACCTGAGTAAATTTGGAGATGGCAGAATGAAAACATCCTAGTAATGGTTTGTATTTTCTTCAGTGACATATAAGATAAGGTCAGAAGATAAAATTGTGGGTGAGGCTAGATTGAAATTTTGAGGAGAGAGAAGTATGAAATTGTCATTACAGAGGGTGGAGAATGAGTTTCTTAGAGAAATATAATAGATTTGCAATAATAAGATTGCTCAGGATTTAAAAGTAAACATGGCTTTATAATATATTATTTATCTTCACATGCTGGTAACTCATTAATGAAACTTAGTAAGAGCTCATTTAAATGTGTTGGTTATTGCATATAGAAACAATATGTTATAGTGTTATTCATAATTTTGGCAGCTCTCAACGGTTTTGTTTTCCTCTTGTGAATGTCAAGGAATCATTGACTGGTTTGTTATGAAAGTGTGGGCCCTCAGAGATTTAGGAGTAGTCAGATAGGGTCAAGATTCCACGAAAGTCTGATGCCAAAAAGAAAACCTCCTTAATTATCTCAGTTTGGGCCTCACCATCCACAAAAAAAAATAGATGAATGTTCACTCTGAGCCAAGATGATGCTACCAAATTCTTGCATAGGGACTTTTAAAGAAGCAAGGAGAGTAACAATAATAGTTATTATTATTATTATTATTATTATTATTATTATTATTCATTGGTCACTGAATTTCTTGGACAAACCAAAAGGGACAATCTCTTCAGGTTGCTGTATCACTAGGAGATATACCTGGAATAATGCAATAATAAACCAAAAAATAGATAAGCCAAGACTCAGAATGTCTGCTTTAGCTTCCATTAAGTGCTTCTTGTCAAGAGCTCCCATGCTGTGCAAAAGTCAACATGCTCTCGCCATGTGCTCCTCTCCTCTGGTGAAGCCAACTAGACTAGTGTAGGCTTATAACCCTGTGACCTACAGTGGGAGTGAGTATGAAGCTCTGCATAACAGGGATGCAGGATGGTGACTAGTTGAAACAATCGAATAATTTTTTTTTCGAGATTTTTAATTCAAATAGGGAGAAAGCACACACATGCATGCTGAGCTATTAGTAGAGAGGACAGAGCCAAATGATGTACAAACAGAAGCAGAAACAGTGACGGTAGATCATTAGAATAGAGAATTCTGTAAATTCCTAGAGCAGTGTGATAACTGAGTTATACATGTGTATTTCTTGTCAGCATCTTGGGAATTCTGGGAGTCCTTTTTGTTCATAGCATGAACATCTAATTAAGAGCAAACCAGCATTTTTCTAGAGGTAGACTATTGTAAAGGAACCCCTAATGACCCCACCTTTCAGTATGCATGCTTTTGTGTTATCTGCTTCTTCATCAACTCCAAGCTTATCCTTGTGAACCATGGAACATTAACAAATGTGATGCATGTTGAGGCTTGTCTTTTTGGAATGCTATTCCTTGAAAGCCAGGTGCCATGCAATAAAGAAGCTCAAACAAATCTACTGAACAATGAGAGGCCACATAGAGAGAAGCCTTTGAGAATGAGGGGCCATGTTGGGCATTCCAGCTCCAGATGAGCTCCCAGCAAATGTGCTGCATATGAGACCTTGGCTATACCACATGAAGCTGAAGAATGCCCTGACTGAGTTGACCCACAGAATTATGAGAAGTAGTAAAGAGTGGTTGTTTTAAGCCACTGAGTTTTTTGGAGGTGGTTTGTTACACAGCAATAATTGAATAATGGAATAATTTCTAATAACTTGGAAAATCTCTCATAAGTAGCCACTCTGCTCCTGAGACAGAGGCAACTTAATGGATTAGGAGTTAGAGAAGCTTGAATCTCAGTTCTTACTATACTACTTACTCCTCTAAATAAGATCTTGTGTCCTCACTTTTTTTTTCTATTTAATGGGAATCAGCACCTTTGTCCTGTCTGCCCTGATAGATTGAAAACATAGTGAGTGTTCAATAAAGACTTAGGTATCAACTATATGAATGGATGTACTAGTTTGCTAGAGCTTCCATAATAAAATACCACAGACTCATGGCCTAAGCAACAGAAATTAACTTTCCCACTGTGCTGGAGGCTGAAAGTCCAAGATCAATGTATCAACCAGTTTGGTTTCTGTTGAGGCCTCTCTCAGATGACTGCCTGCATTTTACTATGTCCTTATGTAGATGACTGCATTTTACTGTGTTCTTATGCAGCCTTTCTGTCTGCATATACATTCCTGGTGTTTCTCCCTCTTTTTAAGAGCACACCAGTCCTATTGGATGAAGGCCCTATCCTAACAACCTCAATTTAACTTAATCGCTTCTTCGAATGCCCTATTTCCAAATACAGTCACATGGATTAGGGCCCACCTATATAACCTAATTTTACCTCTTTATAGGACCTGTTTCCAAATATGGTTACATTCTGCAGTATTGGGGGTGAGACTTGGCATATGAATTTCCAGAGGGATACAATTTAGCCCACAACAATAGCTAAGAAAGTTCATAATAAATAACACGGGAAATGATACATGAGGTCTCAATCCTGAAGCACATGTAATATATGAGAAGCTGTACTATAAGTTTATTAGTGCCGGGCAGGAATTATTATTTTCATGTGTGTTCATGGTTAGGGTTCCCTGAAAAGAAAGCTGCTAGCCTGCATCAAAGAATGCTGACTAGTAAACAAGTCTTAGAAGTTAAAGAGATCTCTGGAGAGATTTACTGGTTGACTTCTACTGGAGTCATGTGTTTACATCCCAAAAAGTAACTTAGGGACCTGGATTCCTGTCTCTAGAGAGGGTTTTAAATTTCACAGAATAAAAACATTTTTCTTTCTTCTCTGTCTCTCTCTCTCTGTCTCTGTCTCTGTCTCTGTCTCTCTCTCTCTCTCTCTCTCTCTCTCTCTCTCTCTCTCCCTGTCTCAAAACAGGGACAGTTGTGCATGCAGCCCATATTTAAGTTCCCAAATTCATAATTTCAGATCTCCTTGCCTGTGATACAGGCCCACTTTATGTGCAAGTGGCATCTGCCCTCACGATGTTGCCCCATGAGGAGGTTGAGACCTGGACAACTGCCACAAAATGTTCTGTAAGTAAGTAATTGGTCTGTTCTCTGATCCAGAAACCTGTGTTTCCTGTCATGGATAGAATAAATGCATAGAGGTTTAAAAAACTTAAGAGTTAGAGGCTATAATCTGTAGAGTCAAGATCTAAAGAAAAATAGATAACAGATACTAAAAACAAGATGCCTTTAATAGTAAGTAATTAAATACTGGAATCGTAGCAATTTACCTCCTTCCAGAAGCCAATTCTATGTATTGCAAGTGGTACTTTTAAAAAAATTTTAGTTTCTAAAATCTTGGTGAGCTTTTTACTAGTCCAACTTTTTACCATATCTTTTAGAATGAGAACCAAAAATTGTAACATCGAGATCATTTTGGTTTTGTTGTTGATGTGACGGTAATATGATGATATGAACTAGTTGTTGTTTGTTTGTAGAACATTATATCGTTGTAACATGATGTTGCCCAAACTCATCTTGTCTTTAAACTGATACATAACACTATACAAATGCTAAGATATGCCCCACACACTATACTAATAAAGAGTTAGAAACAGCCCAACAATATGCTCAGAAAGTTTCTTATCTTAAGAAATATTCTTCATAGTTAGAAAGAAATGCTATAAACAAAGAAACTGCTATTATAATTTTAAAACAAAAACAAAATGCATGGTCTCCACAGGCAAAGTTTTTCTCAAAGCAGTGCTACTTTTAGCTACCATTACACCCCTCTGTGCAACTTTATTGTTTCTTCAAGGTCTCATAACAAACATTATTGACTCCTTTGCTATAACAGACTCAACTCTATAGCAAGTGTCTAATGAAAAAAAGTTAAAATGAAATTAAAGAGCTGATGAAATATACCTACTTAGAAACAAAGTATATCCTTACATCCGCCAACTGCTTTGTGGATGTATACCAAGGAGAACTTCTCAGGGATTAGGTTCAAGTGCAATTCATTGTCCACCTATTAACTATGTGTGTTTCTATAGCTTCTCATTAAATTTGAATTTGAGAGGAACTTGGATCCTCTAACCTAGCCATCTATCAATAATTTACAATATTTATGCAGATGGATATGCATCCTGAACAAATAAAATGAGTTTGTTGTCTTACAAATCCACTTATCACTGGGACTTTCAAAGTACTAGAGAATTCTTTTTTCTATTAAACCAAAATTCACCTTCTTATAAATTATACCTATTGATTGTGAGTCTGGCCTATGCATCATAAAAATTGTCTTTTGTTACTCAGTAGTTCTTCAGATGAATGAAGGTCATTGCCATGTCTGTTTTAATCTTCTTCAGTTAGTTAATGATTCTAAAATTAAAATAAGCATTTCTTCACACTTTTTTCCTTCGAAGCTTTCTATACCTTTGTAGGTGCCTCAGCACCTACACCATGATCAAACTCTACACCAGCATCAAATTGTTTTATCTTTCAAGTATTATAGACACATTGCCTTACACATACAAGCTTTCCAGAGTTGAATATATGTAAAAGTTAGTTATTGGCTTCAAGGCATTAATAGAATCTAAAAAAATAAAAATTAATAAAAGTTTTATTAGGTACCTGTAAAACATATCATTATGACAGATTTATTATTAAATATAATATTCATTAAAAATTCTTACAAATAAAAACAATCTTTAAGTTAGTTTTAACTTCTCAGAAATTTTCATGTATGCAAAATAATTGCAGAGAAATTAGAACTAATAATAAATTAAAAGAATTATTGAAGCTAAATTAATTTAAAAGCAAAAACTTAAATTCTTTATAAAATATAAATAATATAATATACATATATTTATCATATTAATGACATTTGCATTTTAACTAAAAATCAAGGACCTGAACAGAAGTATGAGAGTCTATGAAGGTCTTAAAAATGGACTTTTATACATGAACTCCATAAGAATAACCTAAGAGGTATATGATAAATGCAGAGTTTGTGCCCCACCTCAGCCCTACTAAATTAATAGTCTAAAGTTTCATTGGTATTGATTTTAACCACTAATTTCTAGGTCCTATTCACAACTTTTCTTTATTACTTAGTCATCCTTACCTCTGACTTCTGATCTACAGCTTACTACTTGTCAGTTATAATAATATTTGTATTGCTCCATTGGCTCTAAGCAGTCAGTCCTCATATTATTACCAGTGTCCCAATGATGAAACAAAATCAGCATAAAAATATTGATTAGAATTTTATTCACAGTGAGTACCAAAAGAAAAACAGCAAGATGAATGATCAAGATGAAATAATTCCCAACATCTACAGTGCATAAAGTACTAGTTTTAGTATTTTTTTCTTCTTGTTTCTTGCTTTCAGCTTAAATTTCCTCAGGGAGGCAATTCCGGTGCAGAAGAAAGTCTTTCAAGTTCCAAAGGAAGTTAATTCCTCCACGGCAGAGGAGGAAACTGTCCCTAACCTAGGTACGGTGACCCATAGCTCAAAATGCATCTCTAGAGTCAGATTGTTATGGATAAAAGACCTTGAGGTGAAAAGAATCTTATTTCTTAAGCCACCACATAAGTACAAAATACAAAGATCTTTTTAAACACTCATTACCAAACCAGGGAGCATTGTCAGGTTTTTTTTAGTGGTAGATTTTTGTTAGTCATTTTTTCTAAAATTGATTCTAGCACTTACTGTGCCTTACATGGTCTCTAAGGAACTTGAAACAGTGACAAAATCTTCTTAAATACTACTGAGTTATTACTTAGAGCCCAGGAATTATAGAACTCAATAAATATTAATAAATTTTAATGTTAATATCAAAAGTTTCCTATGGAATTTTCAGATTATCTGCTTTTTATATCAGGTCAGTCAACACTGACCTAACAGCAATATCTGAAGAGAGGAAACATTTAACATTGTGAGACTGTAAAATAATAGCAACATCTTTTTTCTTAAATTAAAATTAATTTCTTTGAAATCAAATATATCAGGCCTGGATACCAAAATAATTTTCTAAAAAAACCCTTAGGGAAGAGTTTTAATATTACACTTGTCAATGTATCTGTCCTTTGCTAAAAATAAACAAATAGAGTGCTAACAGAATTTAACATAATTACCAAATCCTCAGAATAGACCGTTTATAAAAATATACACTGGACATGTGCCTAGGCCCATATAGAAACTGGGCCTGGTTCAGTGTAAAGTTGGCACATTTAACACATCCAACCAATTTTGCTGTAGATTAGCAAAGCCCAGAAGAGCTATATATCAGAATTTTTTTTTCTTTTTTTTCTTTTTACAAACATAAACTCACAGGATAAAGAGAAAAAGAGAAGCAATAATAACAACTGAGTTTTGGAAACTGAAAAGCAAGTGGAAAAATGGCAGCTCAATTGGCAGAACTGAAAGAGCCAAATTCTAAAATGGCAATGGGGAAAGCTAACAAGTGGTTTGATTTATACAGATTTATACAGATGTTCAAAAAGCTATGAAATCACTTCCTTCTTGGGTAGGGTTCTAGGGATATGCTATGATGAGAAAGATTGGTTTAGAGGCATATGAGAAGCATTAAATATCTGTATTACATACTTCATGCACCTGTGTTACTGCCCCTCTCTCAATACAACAGAATGCTAGAAATTTATTATTTGAAGACAGCAAAGCCCAGAGTCTCTGGACTTAGGGAAACACACAAACAGAGGAAAATGGAGATGCCGCACTGCAAGCAGGAGAGTTTAGAAAACTTTGTCTTGATGAATGCTGAGCTCTTCCATACTGATTTCTGTCACATAGGAATAATAGCAGCCCCATCACTACTCTTCAGGCAAGAAGTTGCAAGAATCTTCTCTGGGGAATTAGCCAGACACCCTAAAGCAAAGGACACCAGAGAAAATCCCATCAAATGCTCTGAGCTTTCAATCATCTTTGTTCACCCAAACTCTTTCATGAACAGACAACCAAATGTCACTAGACTTCTCAGGAAAGCCCAGGATAGATGCCAGGAGACACAAACAAAAGAAAGCAACTTAGCAGAAACAGAGACTATCTGGGGAAAAAGAAATTTCAAATTTCAAAAGCATTATCAGAGAGATAAGACATGTATTACATCCATGAAAGGAAAATATGATAATCTAATAAGAAACTTAACGCAACATTTCTCAACCTTTTTGATCTAAAGATCCCTTGCCTTAACACTCTTAAATTACCTGAAAAGCTTTTATTTATGTAAATTATATCTATCATATTTATCATATTAAAAATTGAAACAAAATTTTAAAGTATTGATTTAATTCAAAATAAAATATAATCAACATAAAATATAAGTATTTTTATTTAAAATAATTATATTTTTCAAAATAAAAAGTAAATCAGTGACAGTAGTGCCTTTGCTTTACATGTTTCAATTCTGTTTAATGTCTGATTTAATAAAAGACAGCTAGATTCTCATATCTGCTTCTGTATTCCATCTGTTGCACATCATTCAAGAAGTTTCAAAAAGAAATGAAAAGAGAAAGAATACCATTAAAAAAATAATTCAAGAAATTTTTTAGAACTGAGGACATGAGTTCCAGATTGAAAAGTCATATTAAATGCCCAAATGAATGAATAAAATTAGACTCACATGTCTACATCACTGTAGACATTTCAAAATCAGAGTTAAAGGGCAAGCATACAAGCCTCAAGAAAGAGAAAATAACAGGTCATATCTAAGTGATCAGAAAACAAACAAACAAACAAACAAAAAAACCCCTCAGATTTCTCAATAGCAATTCTGGATTTAAAAAAAAAATAGAATGATGCCTCTAAAATAGCAAAAGGTAATTATTTAAAATCAAACTCTCATCAAGTATATGGGTAGAACAGAGCTATTTATAGAAACGCCAGAAATTTTTTATTTATACATTCAGTCCCAGGAAAGTATCAGAAAATGTGTTCCAACAAAACAAATTTTTAAATCTCATATTAAAAAACAAACCCAGACATACAAGAAATAGACAGTAGAGAGAGGAAAAGAGAATCCTAGAAATATTCAGGATGGCGTTGGAAGATTCCCAGTATAACACATCTGAGCCCCAGATGTTGAGAATAAGCAGTTCAGAAGGCAAATCAAAAAGTGACAAAAGAGACTTCTATAAAAAAGATGAACTTGATGAAAATACATATATTGAGAATTGATTTAGATAAATGTTAGAAAGTTTGGGATTATGTTACATAAATAGAAAACAAAGCAAACAAGTAATTATTAACTCCAGGAGAAACAAAAGGCTGTGCATGAAAGGAAAAATGATCATAGCTTACTAATTGCCTCAGGTCTAAGTAGCATTTATATACTCTTAATATAAGATTAACAAATTATATTCTATCTACATTGAGACAGGAGTGGGTGAAGGTAAGTATGCCCGTCAAATGGGAATTAAAAAAACTAACATTTCTCTTCTACCAAAGTAGAAATTCAATAAAAAAATATAAAAAATTTACTTTTAAAAAAGTAGTAATACAAGCATATTATTTATAGAAATGAAGGTTGAAAGTAAATTCTAAAACCTTAAGAGAAAATGTTTAAAGAGGGCACTTCTGTGGAAGAAAAAATAAGATTACTTTTTATCTTTGCAAATCTTTTATAATTAATTGACTCTTTAAATGTGTAAAAATAATGAGAATACAGCAGTTTTTGAATGTTGTGCAAGTTCCAAAAAGCAAAATAAAGTTAAGCAAAAATCAAGCATTTGGTTCAAAACAAAGTTAACACTACTTTCCCATCTGGGTCAGTTCTTCTCAAACACTTGAGTATTTGAGGAGATTAAACACATTTTCCACAAACCAAAGCTAGTGTTCTTAAACAGTATGTCCTTGTTATATTTTAGAACTTCAAAGTAAACAAATTTCAGATTTGCCTCATGATATAATCTTGACAATCTAAATTGTACCATAAATCAATTTGTAATAAATTGTAGAATTGTAGAATTATTGTAGAATAAATCGATTGTAGTCAATTTTAGAATAAATCTTGTCATCATTACTCTATACAGGCTTGTTCATTTTGGTATTATTGCTTTAAAAATCAATTATATATTAAAGTTAAAAGTTGGTCTCACATGTAATCTCACAAGGGTTAAACCAGAGAGATTTTCATTGCATCTGGTAAGAGGCATTGTGGAACTATAGCCAAGGTTTTATCAATGCAGGCATTGTAAAACCTTAACAGACTATGTGAGAGGGAGAACTATTGATAGATATCTTGTCACTGTTAGAGTTTGTGGAGGAACTAGGTCAGGTCTGAGACTGCAGATGGTGGTCATCAATGATTTAGCTTCAGGACATTAGAGAAAGCAAAACCACAGCTGGGATTCTAGGCACATAGAAAGCCTAGAGAGCCAGCCTAACCTGCCAGCCTGAGATGTGTCCATGTTCTGTCTCCAAATAAGTACTGTCTTCAAAACCAGATAACAAAGTACTGCAGAAACATGAGTTGGCATCTTCAGTCTTCCAAAAAAAGGAAGGCCATTGCCTTCAGATTTCTTAATCATTTTCACAAGCTGGAGCTCTGACGATTCCGTCATTAAAATCCTATTTGAGGCCACAAGAGGAACTATTGAAGGCAAACGTAAATGTATTAAGCAGTTCTGTTGGTGTCTAATGTAGTGCTGATTTGATAGAGCAAAAATGTGGATTTACATTTCACTCAGTTCCAGATGACTTAAAGATATTTGTCATCCCCCCAAAAGGCATGAAGCAAACAAAAATGTCATATCTTTTTTATTAATTTTCAGTCAGAAGAATATATTGGCAAAGCCATTAAGAAACATATTGATTGCAATTACCAATCACTTCACAAAATCGGGAAGAAACTTTCTGGCCACAGATTGATCCCTGGAGAGGCTGCCTCTAATCGTCTGTCATTATCACAGTTAGGAGCAGCCCATGGGGAGCCTCCACCCTCACAGCCAGAGTTTACAGCTCAAATGAAATTTTATTACCCAAGAAAGTGAAAAGCAACTAAATTTAAGCAACTAAATTTACTGCCTTCTTTCTCTTCTTTTGCTTATTTTTAGCTTTTAGAAGCTTCCCAAGGCTAATTCATTCCAAGAAATTGACCAGGAAAGTTGAAGAAAGTTCCTCTTTGAAGAGGAATTGGGGACATGTGATTATCTGTATTAAATGCAGACAATATGGAGAAAGCACATGGCTAACAGTGGAGAATGAGCTCCAGCTTGGAAACACAAAAGAAACGAGAAGGAAAAACTCTTTTTTGGTTCTCTGTTTATAAAAACTCTATTTCTCCATTTATAAACAGTATAACTTTTGAAAAAGTATTTGAAAATTAGGCACCATGGCTTCTGAGCAGAGTATAGAATGTGTATAGACTGACTTGGCATACACTAGAAAAACTCACATTATAGAAAGGGTCTGATTACAGACAAATTCCTAGTTCTCTGACAGTAAGGACCAAGTTTATTTTATGTTAAGTTAAATGACTTTGTAATTTTAATTGGAATGATGCAGTCTCAGGCAAGCTATATGGTCAAGAAAGCTTTTTACTGCTACACAAAGGTCAAAAGAAAATGAGACCCTGGAAGGAATTCTTTCAATCCAGGGTCCTAGAAAAGTATGAGAAACTCAAGATATTTTAGTACAATTTCCTTCAGTTCTTATATACCTTAGTACATTTATTCACTCGACACACACTTACTGAACAGCAATTATGCCAGGCACTGAGTTAGGCCTGAATATACAAAATTTTTAAATATAGAAACCCTGCCTTCAAGGAGCTCATAATCCATGAAAAGAGACATGGAATGAAAGTGTAAAACACGAGGAAGAAAATCTGCATTAGTTATTCTTGCCTAAAACATACTACTCAAAGTGTCTTCCTTATCTGTTAACTGCTAGTGACTGGTCTGTTAGAAGAAAAACACAAAAATTGAGAATACACTTTTAGAAACTTTTATAGAAGTTTGACATTACCATGACATCTGAGCACTTAATCATTTTTCCAATAATTTATTTATATTACATATTATAAAATTTCAGACCATGACAGATAGAAAAATTTTTAAAAATTGGTCTTTCATTGCAAATATTTTGAGAGCACTGCTTAAGGTTGTAGAGACTTCATAATAAAACTAAGTGAAGTTAAACTATACAGGCAAATGAAAACACTTTAGAGTTGTTTTCTACCCACCCCATTCCAACTCCACATTAACTGTAAGAGATTAGAGTCTTCTTAAAACAGGCTCATTGAAAAATCTATAAAGCTGTCTAAAGATTTTATTTTAATGCATATCTGAGAGCATGCTGGCAACTTAGAACTCTAAGACAAGTTTTATTTGTCCTGCAAAGTATTTTTAAATTTGATTTTATGTTCTACATCTAAAATTTAGGAAATTTCATAAAAGGCTAGATATTTGTCTTTAAAAAAAAATCAGAAAATGTGAGAACACAGGCTAATGGCCAAAGAAATGCAGCTCCTCTTCCTGGTACCCAGTTCCCTCTTTTGAGTTTGTTTACCTATCCTGTGTAGATGTTTGAGTTTACTACCTTTGCTTTTCCTCATTTCATTTGTCTGATTGGAGATGTTAGTACATCCCTGCCAGTGCCCCCATATTCGTCTTGTCTATAACATTTTGTAGCCCAAATAAGAAACTGGGATTTACTGTGGTAAATAAAATGTGAACAGGTTGTAATTTTCAAAATCATCATCTAATCTTGGTTCAAGAAATTCTGAAATGATCAAAAAATGAACAGTGTTTTAAAATGATAAACCATATAGGCAACCCCTAAAAAGATGAATGATTAAAAACTCTATACTCTTATAGTATACTGAAGAAGAGATTTTGTGTATCAAATGAACTTCAAAAAGAAGAACTTAAGAAACGGTTTTTTCCTCATAGCATTTCTTAATTTTATGAAGATTTATTTACTCAACAAATATTTATCAAGTACTTGTTATGTAGCAAGTACATCCTCTGTATCATAGATTCAATGTTGAACAAAATTAAGTTCCTACCCTTATAGAATTTACATTCCAGTAAAGAGAGATAGATAATAAACACTCCCCCCCCAAAAAAAGCATAAATATGTAAATAATGTAATTTCAGATAATAAGAATAATGAAAAAAAATAGAACAATAGGATGGAAGGTAACTGAGTATTTGTGTTTGGGAGAAGTGGTACTTTAACTATGATGGCAGGGAAAGAACTTGAAGAGATGACAGTTGAGCTGAGGCTAAAATGATGATGAGATGACAAACACAAAGACATGGACTGACATGGACATTAGTCCTCAGCCAGAATGATGAAATAAAAAAAAAAGCAGAGGTAGTAAACTCAAATACCTACAGACAGGTAGACAGATAGACAATCACAAAACTCAAAGAAGGAAACTGAGAAGAATATCCCAGGCAGAGGGGAGAACAAGTATGCCATTCCAGAGATAGGAGCAAGCTTGAAATGTCATAGGGCTTATAATAGATCTCATAGATGTTTATGAATCTTCTTTGTCTCTACTAAATTTCCCCAGAACCCTCAGCAAACCACTGTGATAGAGTAAAATGTCTGACTGACTACAGTTTATGCCTCATAATCTCTGCCATGTGTTAGCCTTCACTTCCTCTCTGTGCTATTCCCCAGTACTTCATAACATCACCATCAGCACCACCATCATCATTACCAAATTCTAGACATATGAACTGATTGCAGAGTGACATACCTAGTAATGACAGTTATTTGAGTATGAAATGTCCAGTAATAAAATGGAAGGATTGTTATTTTAAGGTTTTTCCTAATCCTATTGTACACATTTTAAAAACATGTATCTTAAAGACCCTAGATGAATTTCACTGATATAGAATTTTTTTTAGTTTGTTTAATGCTAAACAAAAGTTAACCAACAATTAGACTTCAATATTTACTATATGGTATTTACTAAACCTATTTAATATTTAAACAATTAATCATCCTTTACTGTGATTATGTCTACCACTTGCTAACATTGATTCAAATCTAGTAACATTAATCCTCC
This sequence comes from Macroglossus sobrinus, assembly GCA_004027375.1. Lineage (NCBI taxonomy): Eukaryota > Metazoa > Chordata > Mammalia > Chiroptera > Pteropodidae > Macroglossus > Macroglossus sobrinus. The sequence continues at coordinate 403,150 of PVKZ01001010.1, forward strand.
AAACTAATTACTTTAATTAATTATGAAATTAATTAAAGTTAATTTCATAAGCTAACAAAATAATTTGAAAGTAAAACTAAAAGTAAATCATTCTAAGAATATGAAATTATATAATCTATATTTTGAAAATTAAAAATAATGAATATTTGATAACTGCCTTCAGTGAAAGCAATTGTTTATGTTGGTACAATGACTATAATTAAATAGAAGAGAATGAATAAGAACATGAAAGCTAAATACTACTGTGAAAATTCCCAGATGGTGAGAAATACACAGATTATATCATTGTCATTGTTCAATATTTATTAAACATCCTGTTTTCCTAATTTTGCCAATTATGAAATTCCAAGTGTATGTACTTTTGTGAAGGATCTAGATGGTTTGTAGACTCAGAAAAAATGGTAGAACTTTGATAGTTTGTCTTTGAATGATCTTCCCACCTCTCTTTCAACACTCCTTTCAATAAAATTTAACTACCAGTTCATGGAAAGCTACTAGAGATAAGGCACTGAGTTATCTGCAAAGATGTAACTCAAAGCCTGGACTCAGTTCAGCCTGTCAACTCAGATATTATCCAACCTTCCATACAAGTCCATCAATATTCTTAGTCTCTTATCCTGATAAAAAGAACAATTAGAGTCAAGTAATTAACACTTATTGGGAATGACCAATAGGTTTATTCTATTAATAGTAAGTACTGTCCTTGCCCATATCCCTGGGACCTTATAAGGATTCTGTGTCTAGGGCTGTTTTCAGAACTGTGGAAATCTGAACTGTGCATGAATAAGGTGAGAAGTGCTGAGTATTTAACACCAGCCTGGAACAAACTTCAACCAATAATTCTAAGGAACTGGTGGTATAAATATCTCAGCTCCCTCCCCTTCAAGTTAGAGAATTCGGAAAGTTTGTTTTATTTTATATATTTCTGTAGTCCCCCTGATGGATTAACTTCTAGCCTCCCACTATGGTTGCTGGCATCACGATGCAACACTTACTGGCTGATTTACCTCCTCTGTCTCACTTCTGCGCTCCTCTATCAGTATTCCTTGAATCTCCCAGATAAACTATTTGCACACAAATTTTTGCCAGGGTCTGCTTTTAAGAAACACATACTAAGACACCATCCATTAAGATATTTGCATATTAGAAGATAAGTTTGTTTACACAAATGAAATTTCTTAATACCAATAGGTTAGGGGAAATTCTAATTGAGGAGGCTGCCCTGTGTCTGCCAAGTGAGTTTCTTCTGTCAGGATCTGCCTTGTCACTCTTTCTGCAAAGCCATAGTTTTCTTAAGGGGCAAAGTGAGAAGCCTTAGGTTAAGGCTTTACAATGCCCTCAATCCTTTGTGCACCTGAGATCTAAAATCTGACCTGGCTTCAGCTGCTCCTGAATTCTTGTATAGCATTATCGGTGGCTCATCAATGCAGGTGATTGTATTGCTGCAGATTCAGGGTACCGAGGTAAGGGACACGAGGTTCAGGCAGTTGGAAGAAAATGCAGGGAGCCATAGGGAACTGCGACATACCTCTTTATTCTAGCAAGGTCACGGCCAACCTCTCAGGGTGGCGGCAACTTTATATACACAAGTTAAACAATAGTGGCACACTGCCAGAAGCCCACACATGCATACCCGGCACGTGATTATATAAGGGAGGAAGAGCTGAGTCATTTCCACTTGGAAGTTGCTAAGGATGTCTGGAGGAAGACTGACTACAGCCATCTTTGTTTTTCCTCACAGTGATTTATTTGCAGTTTATTGATGTCATTCTTTTCACTTACTTCCTTTAAAAACAGCACTCCTTTTTAAACCTTTATTTCTCAAAAGACTAATCTTATGCCCACATTGAATCTAAACTCTTCTCTGCCATCTGTCTTTCAGGAAAAACCTTGCCAAATGCTCAACTACAGACTCTTCTTCAGCTGGTTCACAGAGATGCTTAGTTTCATAGGCTATAGTTGGATGTAAATGTCCTAATGTTGGAATTAATTTTATTCTGCTTCTGCATAATGAGGTCATCATCACTGTAAGCACTTTCAACAAAAATCATTTTCATAGACTGAAAAGTTAATGCTGAGTTTATTCCCATGTGTGTCTTTTAGAAAGTGTCTCTTAGCTTCTTTGTGATATTCTTATTCTACTTTGATTTAAAGCCATCTATAATATCTACCCTAACCATAATAAACTTCTCTAGGGCAGAAATAAGGCACTATTCTACAATGCTGCATCTTCATCATGCAATCTTCTAGTCTCAGGAGATCTCAGCACTCATACCACACATTGTCTACATTTTCTTGAAGCGCATAAAATGGCATACAATTGTGCAGCAGTAAAATCTTGAAGACTTGCTTTCTAGCCACATAGATCTAAAAGGCAGCTGTGTTTTCAATGAATTCTATGCTGCAAAGTACACACATGTCACAGAAATTGGTATCCTATTTTCATGCTGCTGTTCCTCCAGAATTTTGTCAATCTGTTTCTGAAGCTGTTCTGATAAAACATTATACAACAAAATGTAGCTGTCTTTTCATTTCCAGAGAACATTGGCGTTGATTCTCACTGCACTACAGGACTCTGTGATTGACCTCTTTGCTTAGAGGTTTCTTGTAACTCTGTTTCCAGGTTCTATGCACAATTCTAAGATCCTGGTTTAACAGTTTTCTCTTTCAATTTTCTTGCCATGCCCCAAGATGTCTTTGTCTTAGTTCACTTTTTCCCTTCAAATTTTAGTCCTCTTGTAATTTCCCTGCAATGGTCCTTCTTAACTTTGCACTGATAAAATATGTCAAAGAATGTTGAGGGGGAAAAAATGAGGACTTACCAAGGATTATAATTTAGATCAGATCTATAAGTGAACCACTTTTCATAACCTTTGAAAATGTTATAGGACTTGGGAAAATAGTGTTGTTGCATGGAAATTACAGATGTAGAGTTTTTATGAGGGATGTTATAGCAGAGTAGTCTCAAGTGAGTGCACCTTGATGTAGGTCCCTGCTTCATCATTTTTTTAATAGCTGCTGTTTGTGACCTTGCTCAAATATCTTAACCTTTCTGTTTCTATTTCCTCATCTGTAAAATGCACAACAATTGTACTTATCTATTAGACTGGTGGTAAGAATCAAATGGAAAAATACATGCCTATAATTGGCTACTGTATCATAAACATTAGCTATTTTTATTGTTCAATCTAATGCAAAGGGTATTATAAAGGAAGTGTTTACTTTCAGGAGTGGCCTACATATCAGTTTGGTCATAGGACTCAGAGGGTAGCATTTTTCATTTCTACCTTCTCACCAGCTCTATATTAAAGTCTCCCAACTTGAACAGTATTTCTGCACATACTAACTTGTTTAGTTTGTTAAATTCCTTCTAAATCCAACATCATGATTAACATGCTTTCTGAGTACATGACTTTGCATTGAATTGAACAATTATATTGAGGCACAAAGGGATTTGATAAATATTACTTCTTTTTCTTACAGACGTTCTGAACTAATCCAGAAGGAAAACTATATAGTAAGGCAAATAGAAAAAATATAAATATATGGATAACAATATTTTTATTCTGATGAAGATAATATTGAAGAAGACTGCTTATATTTGCAAGGAAACGGGTTTCCTTAAAATAAATCTCAAAAAAAATACAGACTTCCCTTCCCAGATTGTAATCATAGATCTTTCCCACCTTTACTGCTAAGCTGACCACATAGATAAGGGCAGATGCATTTTGTGAGCAGACTTGCTCCCAAGAGAAAGAGAAAATGAAAGAATTTAAGTGTATATGCCTACTTTCTTCTTTCCAAACCCCCACTGAGACCATCATTTCTCCTCTAGAGAACTTGCATGAATAGAGGCAGACTAAGACTTAAAATGTTAATGACACTGCATCTATAGGAAAGAAAACATCAGAAATGGGAAAAAGCATTCCTTCCCAAATAGGTTGGAAGCTATTCCACCACAAGACTAGCCAATAGTTACAGTAGAGGAAATGCCAAAATTCAAGTTCACAATCCTATACTAAGTGTCTTGACTTGCTGGTTTCTGCTCTGAATTTCTGAAAGAAAATAAAAAGAAAAAAATTACCCAACTAGCCCACATTTGAGGTTTAAATAATTCAATTTTCAATTTGATATATCTATTATATTCTCTGACATTCCAGGAAGCCCATCAAAACTAAAAACTATAGCCAGTGCTACAAGTGTTTTTTGGTGCCACAGATGTGCATCACACACATCTTTCCTATTTCAGCCCACTCTTACCAAAACATGAGATGACACCTGACACTGACCATAGACAATGCAGCACAGTATTTTTTGATGTGATCTTAAGCACATTGACCCTAGGATTTGTTAAGAAAAAAAAAACTGTGTTGGGAGAAGAATGTTGTCTTAATTATGACTTTTTGTGGTTTTGGTTTGGTTTGTTTTTTAAGAAAAGTCCACAGTATTTGATAGTTAAACTTCTTATTCTCTCTTTGTTTTGCTTATTTCTTTTAAACAACTTCTTTGCCTTGTCCAGGGTTGTGGCATAGGGTTGCAGAGGTTCTTCCTTTCTACCTCATACCCAAGTGAGCATATCAACCTTTTAACCAAGCTGTTCTCCATTTTAATCCTTCAATCACTATTTTCTCTCCATATTGTGGGTGTTGTGGTATATTTCAGAAGTAAGCCCAAGTAGAAAATAAGAACTAAAATATTCCCTTGAACTTACACAGAGGTACTATCTTCTGAAGAAAAATTCACTGGCTGACCCTAGGCCTAAAAACCTAGGTATGACAAGGAGATAAGAACATTAGAGATCCACTTGCTTAACAAGGACACCACTGGGAGAAGAGTGATATTTTGAAAAATTATTTTGAACTCTGAGGTAGAAGCACTAAAACAAAGACTAACTTTTTAAAAAATATTATTTTCTGTGATAATGCAATATAATGTTAAGAGTATGTAAATAACGTATGATCTTTACATTGCCTACCTCTTCTCTGACACTCCCAAATTAAAATATTCCTTTAAAGAATTGCCAACAGAATACCAAATGCTATTAGCATGCTCAGGTCTCTCTGGGGTGCTGGCTTTCTTTTTAAAAAAAATAATAGTCCCTTTTCAGGCAAATAAAGTGAAATTTCATGACTGTTTCCAGAGGGTTTGAGGATTCTGAACAGCATGATTCTAAAAAATCATCATATTAAACACATTGACAATGCAAAATAATACCATGAATTATGTAAAAATGAGTTTCCTTTCATTTATACTAAAACATTTAATAATTGCAGGGTATAAACCATCTATTTCCTCAAGGCATATTACAATTTGCCAAAAATCAAACTACAGCTCAAAGTCTGTCTGACTTTAGCCAAAAATTGAGATAATCTATATTTAAAACTCCTATATTTAAAAAAAAAAAATTGAATGTGGGTAGGGACAAGAGCAAAATGTGTTTCAGAATGAAAAGAATAGGACTGTACTAGGTCAGCCTCCAAGACAGGATGGCCTTACCACCCTGAAGAGACACACTGCCCAGGGCGATTAGTGACACACACATTAGTGTTGTCAGGTAAAATATGGGAGGCCTAGTTACATTTGAATTTTAAATAAGCCACAAATAATTCTTTTCCTATAAACCTGTTCCAACTAGTGCATAGAACACACTTACACACAGAAAATTATTATTTGTTTAAAATTCAAATTTAACCAGATATACTGCATTTGCTAAAGATAGTAACTCTACACCTTGACCTTTCATCACTCTTTGGGTATTATCCCCTAGTTACTGGATGTGAGAGATTAAGCTCCTTCATGAGCAAAATAAGGGCAGAAAAGGCAGGGAAAACACTGGCCAAGTCTTGGTTTTGTTTTATTTTTTATCTCTAGTACAGAAGAAGATGTGAGAAAATGTAAACCTACCACTATACTTTCTTAAAAACAAGAATATATCTCAAGCAATATAGTTTTATTTATTATCATCTAATAAGACCTTACTACATACCAGACAATGTTGCAAACTGCCCTACATATGTCTCTATGAAATTGATACCATTGTTATCATAGACTGAGCAAGAAGCACAAGCAAAAAAAAATTAAGGCACTTTATCCAAAGCAAGTGATAGTGGAGCCAGGCATAGAAACTTGGTATTTTGACTCCAGATCTAGCACTTTAGACAGCTAAGTCACATGTTTTCTTAATTACTTTGGGTCCTTATCTATGAATTTAGGCAAACTTATTTTGAACTCAATGATATGTCTGCAAACACTTAGGAATGTATTTCGAATAGGCTTATTTCTCCTTTAAAATTTTATAAATAATTTTTTAATACTCGCCTAAATCTTTCTTGAATTTACTTTTTGTTTTTGGCCACACTAGCTCTTAAATAATGACTTCCATAAATTAATTACCTGCTGTATATATTAAAAGCTACTTATTTCAAGCTGTATGAAGTGATCTCAGTTCTGGTTTCTCAGATTTGATAAAGAGATTCACATTCCATTTAATAATAAGTTTGTTTGTGATAACATAATGTTCAATCATAGTATATCTTCCTAATCTCATTTTTATTAAAATGAATTAATTCTATAGTTTTTAGTGATGTTTTCTAAACCTTACCCACACTTCTGTATTTATTGAGTGCAAAACAGGAGCTGAGATCTGGGAGTGTCCACACTCTGTTTCTTTACAATGACAGCTAAGACTTTGTTGCTAATGACCTTTCTTTTCAGGCAAGATTCCTTGGATTTGGTGCTATCTGGCATGATTTAGTTCTGTCATCAGTTCATCAAATATTTGATGACAGCTTATACTGTACTATGCACAGAACTGAGAATTAAAAAAAAAAAAAAGACACAGCCTGTAATCTCAGGTAGTTTGTAACCTAGAACTGCTTATATCGTCTTCTCACTCCCCTTTATCTGGGTCTGTTTTACCTGCTTAAACCATGATGCTTTATCCATGCTGGATCTCAGATGGGAGGATAGGATAGATCCTCTAAGATCTCCTGATGCCTTTGAACACCAGTTCTGCATATTGCTCTACCACAAGAGACAAATGTGAAATGGAGATAAAGATGATTGATGGCTCTTGTCCTGCCTGGGTCACTGGCCATTACTCTACTGCCTTCTGCCAAGTGAGAGTTGGCCTAAGTGTCACCAGCACTGTTAACCCATCTTTCAGGCAACTCTTAACTGGACAAAAGCTGTGACAACAGTATTCATGTTTTATTTAAAATAATTTCAGTCTTATACAACACTATAACTTTAATGTGGTAATTCTTGATGGTACCTGCTTTTACCCTTAGCTGCCATCTCAACCACTGTTTTATGAGTTGCCTTAGGCTTCCTTTTAGTTCCTTTCCCAATGTCTTGTTCTCACATTGTGATGACATACTACTGAAAAGGTCACAAAGATGTAGTAATGGGTTAAGGTTAAGAGCCTACGTGCTAATCGCCGCGTCTCGCTTCTGGACACCTGCCTGCTTGAAAAGTTATTGTTTGACTATTACCCCTGGGAACCTAACAGTTACCCATGGGAACCTAACATTTTAACAGTACGCTTTCTGCTTCTGTACCCGCCACTTGCACAACCCACCTTTATGTTGACAGGTAGTGAATAGAAGAAATATAGACCTTTGTGTTTAGACAGAATGAAGAATGAGATTTTGGGCTTAAAACCCTTGTACCTTTATGTTTCGGGGCTGCTCCTTTGGAAGGACAGCCACCGGCTAATAAACTGCCTCTAATATCAGAGCACTCAGGTTGAGTCTGGTTATTCCAGTCACAACAACATAGGCCAGAGTAGCCTAATTATTTAAATTTTAAAAATTGTATTTAAAACCATTAACTTTGTTTTTTTCAAGTTTTTTTGTCTTATATGAGATTCATTCAAACTCTTTTCTATAAAGATCACAAAAATCTAGTGTTAGCAGATTCACCGCTACGGTATTTCTTCTGGTGCCCCTTACTCGATTTCCTCTCCTTTTACTCTCCCTAGATTCCTCCTCACTCGCCCACCAGGTTATCATTAAGCGTCTCCCAGCATCAGAGTAACTTGTGGTGCTATCATCACCTATGAAGTTACATTGTCTCCTCTATTAAAAAATATTGCTTCTGCTGACCACAGCTGCTTCATCAAGAACTGAGCTCTCTATAAGTATTTGGAAAATATTTTGCCAAAGCTGTTGGTGCCCTGGAACCTTTAATAGACATCAAAACTATGTAATGTTATCAGAATTAGAGAGAATGTTCCTTTTTACCATTTATATTACAATTTATTAGAGGAGCTCATAACTAAGTAGGCTACAGTAAGAATAGGGTTTTAGTATTTGCCTACAGTCATTCATCCCTTAGGCCTAAAAATGAGTCTCAAGGTTGCTAAATTCATCCGTTCTGGAAGTTGAGGCTTATTATCGAACCAAGCTTATTGACCTGAAACTTCGTTTTTAGGTTAAGTTATTTTCCAAACAGTAAACTTTATACTTCATGGTAGGACCTCTTGACAGTCTCCCATATGGTTATGAATTCCACTGTTAGACAGAGATTAGGCTCAAACTGTGACTCTGATAACTTTCTGAGGTTATGTTTTCCTGTCCAGGGAGTATACTACCCAGTTATGAAGCCTTTTATTCTTGAAAGAGTACACAGTAGTGTAGAATGCTGTGAAAATCACAGAAATTTCTAAACTACTGACAATATAAATTAAACTACATAAAACTTTAAAACTTCTTTACAGAAGAAATAAGTAAAAAGGCAAATGACAAGCAGGGAAAAAGTATGTAAACTCTACTACACGTGGTAGACTATTTTCTTAATATGCAGATAGCACTTATAAATAAATGAAAAAAATGAATAGTACAACAGAAGAATGAGTAAACAATGTAAACAGAGAGTTCACAAGAAGAGAAATAGAATAATCAAGAAATCTATAAAGAGATGCTTATCTCACTCATTATCTAAGAAATGTGAATTAAAATAGTAAGATGATCTTTTGCACCTAGAAGTTTGGAGAATATTTTTAAAAGTAATAATATTTAGTGCAAGTAAGGTAGAAAGGAATGAGCACTCTAATACACCATTATAAGAACAAATTATTTACAATAATTTGGAGAACACCTTGATGATATAAAAAAAAAATAATTTAAATTTGCCTATTATTTGACCCAGGAAATGCTAGGAATTTATTTACCAGACATAACATACTTGCAAGTATATATTTAAGACATCCATTCAATAGAATATTTGCCTTTAAGAAAATAAGATTCATCTGCATGTATTTATATGAATATATTTTGTTCACAAAGCAATTTGCTAAAAGTTATATATGGAATAATACAGTTAGTATAAAATAAAATGAGGTAGGTCGATAGGTGGATGGATGGATGGATGGATGGATGGATGGATGGATGGATGGATGGATGAATGGATGGATGAATGGATGGATGGAGGGACAACAATTGGGTCTGAAGAACAGGATTAAGGTTAGAGATGGAGTAGGAATGACAGCAATAGCAGAAAAATTCAACTTTGATTTATTCCCTTTGCACTATCTAAATTATTTTTACAATGAATATGTTACTTTTGTAATTTAAATGACTACCTTAAAAAAATAGAAATGGAAAGATAGGCCCAGCTTCAGTGGCTGCCCAAAGAGTCAGGGCACTTCATGGAGATGTTGCTTGCTGAGGACAAGGCCCTGAATCATTTCACTTTTCCCATAGTTGGACCTGTGTCTTATTTCTCTGATTTTCCTGCTGCCAAGCCCACTGCTCTCTCTGGCATATGGTCTCAATCTCTTTGATGACACTTCATCTGCTTTCTCCTGCTCACAATCACAGTGGTATCATATGTTACATTTCTGTTTCTCATCTCAGCAACGCAGTCACAGGTGACCTTGGCTATTGCTTTTTTAGCTTGGTGCTACTCCAGGACTCACCCACCAAACGCATTCCAGCCAATTCATTAGGTGTGCTAATGAATTATAAGAGTAGCTAGTATATTCTTTAGAACACCAAATATAATAAAATAACTTCTCAGAGTGTGGACCCACATAGTTTAATAACACAGCCTTCATATATATAAAATAGCACATCATTTGTTTCTTTGTATAAAAGAGAGGAATACAGAGTTAGGGATATCCTAAAAAGTCATTCAACAGCCACTCTTGAAATCCTCTTTTCTTTTTGACCTCAAACATTACACATACCATTGTAAAAAATAAATAGACCATAGAATTAGCTAAGAGAGAGAAAACAAATTAAAATAGTCTAATTGTTTTTTTCACATTTTGATATATACAAATAAAATGTGTTGGGTTTACAAAAATGAGTTAATATCTACATATGTACACTTCTCCCTCATATTACAATCATTTTTCTTCGTGAATAAATATGCAGTCACGTTATCATTTTAACCACTACTTAATATTATGTTTCATTATTTGATGCATTTATTTCTTCAACAAATATTCAGGAGCCTGTTCTGGGCTCTGGGTGTATAATCATGAATGAAAATATTCTTGCTCTCATGAGTTTATAATCTACCAGGAGAACAACAGATAAACAAACAAATAAATACATATTTTAAATGCAGGTAGGGACAAGCACAATGAAGAAAAAGAAAGCAGGGTGAGGTGATGTTGCACTGCAGGGCTGGGTGGGGGAGGGACCAAGTTTTTAGACAAGGCTTGCAGGGTAGGTGATCTTGCAACAGAGAATTGAGTGAAATGGGAATGAGCTTCCTGGAGATAGAGTTCCAGGCAAAGAAAACAGAAAAAGGAAAAGGCTTCAAAACTGCAACGATTTTCTCTTATTTAATACTTAATTCATTTCAAACTCTTTTATTGATTATATAAAGATTCTCCTAGATCTTCCTCCAGTAAAGGGAAAAGAGGGTCTAATTTTTTGCATTTAAGCCTTTGATTCAAACTAATGCATTTGTTGTGAGATAGGAATCTTAAACACTCCCATGAATGAGTAAATGTATCAATGCATATGCCCCATTATTTCTTTAGGAATACTTCCTAGAGGCAGAAAGAATAGATTAAAACCATTGACTTTAAAAAGGCTCTTGATGCATATTTCCAAAATTGCCCACTAGAAAGATTTTAACAATGTGAAGTGTTTGGAAAGATACATTTCACCACATCTTCGAATATATGTGAAATTAACAATCTTTTATCTTCTGTCATTTGGTAAGACAAAAAGAGTATTTCAGGTTTTTCTATTGCACAGCTTTTTGAAAATAGTGTTATGTATGAATGCACCTATTTGTTTATGTTATGTTTTGTTTTTTATTTTCTCTTTTCATGTTTCCTTATTCATTCCTAATCATTTTTTGGTCTTTATTTTAGTGCTGCGATGTTTTGTATATGAAGGTGGATGAAAATTTTACCTTTATTTTTTTTGGTAATCCCCATTATTATAATAAATGATTCTACTTTTGATCAATTTAATGTTTTATATTTTTAAATCCACATTTTCTGAAAATATTACAGCCAAATGCTTTTTACATTTTCACTTGTATGGAATATTTTGTTCTTTGACTTGCAGTTTTTCATATGTATGTCACTTGTTAATAATATAAAGTTCCATTTTGTTTGGTACCCAATCTGATAGTTATTTCATTTAATTAACTTGATGTTTTTTGTAATTATTATGTCAGGTTTGATGGGTCTTATTTCTGATACTTTGTTTTATATTTTAAACATTTTTTATTCTCCCGTTGTTTCTTTTATCTTTAAAATTTTTTTTGTTTCCCTACTTGATTATTATTTTTGCTTCTCTATTTGATTATTTTTACTTTGTAGTTTAATTTGAAGTTAGGAAGTGTGTTACCTCTGTCCATGTCCTTTTTTGTCAGGATTGCTTTAGCTAATCAGGGTCTTCCATACAAATCTGATAAATTTTTATTTCTTTGAGAAATGCCATTGGGATTTTGATGGGGATTTCATTATTGCTTTGGGTAAAAGGTGTCATTTTAACTATGTTGATTCTTCCAATCCATGAACATAGAATATTTTTCTATTTCCTTGTGTCTTCTAGATTTCTTTTAATAATTTCTTGTAGTTTTCAGTGTGTAGGTCTTTCACATCCGTATTAAGTTTATTCCTAAATATATTTTGTTGCAATTGCCAAAGGAATTATTTTTTTCATATATTTTTCTAAAATTTCATTGTTAACAGATTTTTGTACATTGATTTTGTATCCTACAACTTTACTGTATTTGTTTACTGTTTTCAGTTTTTTGGTGGAGTCTTTAGGGATCTCTACATAAAGAATCATGTCATTGCAAAAAGTGAAAATTTTATGTTTTAATTCTCAATTTTGATGCTCTTTATTTCTTTCTCTTGCCTGGTTGCTTTGGCCAGAACTTCCAGTATTTGATAAATAACAATGTCAAGTGAGCATTCTTGTCTTGTTCCTAATCTTAAATAAAAAGCTTATAGTTTTGATCCATTGAGTATGATATTAGCTGAGGGTTTGAACCATATGACCTTTATGTTGAAGTACTTTCCTTATATATCCATTTTGTTGAGTGTTTTAATCATAAATAGATGTATTTTATCAAATGCTTTTTCTGCATCAATGTTCTGCTTTTTCTGATATGTTCATATTTTTGTCAATTATTTTATTTATATGATGTGTCTCATTGATCAATTTACATATATTCAACCACCCTTGTGCCTCTGGAATAAATCCCACTTGATCGTGATGTATTATCTTTTTAATATATTGTTCCATTTAGTTTGCTCGTATTTTGTTTAAAATTTTTACATCTGTATTCATCAGAGATATTGATCTGTAGTTTCTTTTTTTTGTATTATCTTTGCCAGATGTTGGTATCAGAGTAATGTTGGTCTCACAAAATCAGTTTGGAAGTATTAACTCTACTTTAATTTTTTTGAAAGAGTTTAAGAAGGGTAAGTATTAATTCTTCTTTTAATGTTTGATAGAATTCACTAGTGAAGCCATCTAGTCCTGGACTTTTACTTTTTGGAATGTGTTTGATGACTGTTTCTATTTCTATACTGTTGATTGGTCTGTTTAGATTTTCTAATTCTTTGTAATTCAGTCTAGGAAGATTATATATTTCTAAGAACTTGTCCATTTCTTCTAGGTTATTGAATTTGGTTGTATATAGTCTTTCATAGTACTTTCAATGGTCCTTTTTATATCTGTGGTTGTTTAGAATTACATTTTCTTTTTCATTTTTTATTTTGTTTGAGTCTTTTCTCTCTTTTTTTTAGTGAGTCTAACCAGGGGTTTGTCAATTTTATTAATCTTTTCAAGAAACCAGTTCTTTGCTACATTAATTTTTTTCTATTGTCTTTTTCTCAAATTCATGTAATTCTGCTCTTTTATTATCTTCTAGTTTCTGCTGAATTTGGGTTTCAATTGTTCTTTCTCTAATTATTTAAGATATAACATTAGGTTGTTTATTTGGGATTTTTCTTGTTTCTTAAGATAGGCCTGTAATAATATAAACTTTTCTCTTATTACTACTTCTGCTGTATCCCAAAAGTTTTGTTATGTTTTATTTTCATTCTCATTTGTTTCTATGTATTTTTGATCTCTCCTTTTATTTCTTCTTTGACTCAGTTGTTCTTTAATAGCATGCTGTTTAATCTCCACGTATTTGCAGTTTTTCTAACTTTCTTTAAAATTGATCTCCAATTTCAAAGCATTGTCATCAGAAAATATGCTTAGTATGATTTTAATATTGGTAAATTTATTGCGGCTAGTTTTGTGTCCCAACGTATGGTCTACCCTTGAGATGTTCCATGTGCACTAGAGAAGTATGTATAACCCAGTGTTTTAGGATGAAATGCTATGTAACTGTTGATTATTTCCATTTAGCCTAATGAGTCATTTAAAGTTCACATTGATTTTCTGTTTAGATGATCTATCGATAACTATCAATGGAATATTTAGGTCTCCTACTATAATTGTGGTTTTTTTTTTCAGTTTCTCCCTTTAATTCTGTTTGTAGCTGCTTCATTAAATATTTTGATGCTACCCAGTGGGTACATATTTATTGATAAGTATAATGTCTTCTTGATGTATTGTCCCCTTTATCATTATAAAATGTCCACCTTTGTCTCTTGTTACTTTTTTATCTTAAAATCTATTTTGTGAGACATAAGTATGGCTATACCCACTTTTCTCTGGATGTCATTTGCTTGAAGTATAATTTTTCATCTTTTCACTTTGAGTATATACTTGTCCTTACAGCTGAGATTTGTTTTAAAGGCAGCATATTATTGGTTGGGTTTTGTTTTTCGGTCCAATCTGCTCTTCTGTGCCTTTTTATAAGTTCAGTCCATTTACATGTAGGGTGATTACAGATGGCTAAGGATTCTCTATAGCCATTTTATCTTTTGTTTACTCATTTCTCTGTATCTTAGTTGTTTCTTTTCCCTTGTGTTTCTATCTGTTATTTTGTTTGGTGGTATTCTATAATTTCTTCCTCTGTTTCCTCTTTTTTTTAATGTTATGTGCCTCATTCTAGTTTTTTATGTGTATGTATGGTTACCATTAGGTTTATGCAAAAGGAAGTTTTATATATACAGTAGTTCCATTTGTTCTGATTGCACATTATCTCTATTCCCTTATGCAAATTCAGACCTTTACTCTCTTCTCTTTTATGTTTTTGTTGTCACAAATTATCTATATTCATGCCTTGAATTTATTTTCAAATTGCAATAACTTATCTTCTCTTTTTTCAATATATTTTTATTGACTTTAACCTTTATATTTAAGTGTATAATACTCTAATCTGAATAAGGGTTGCAATTTCCTGCTTCTGTCTATCTGTTAGTCTTACTTATACTTTTGCAGCATTTTGTCTTTTTGTTTCAGGAAGTATAACCCCATTCAGTATTTCCTATAATACAAGTCTTGTCGTAGTAAATTTTTTTCAGCTTCTGTATATCTGGAAAAGCCTTATTTCTCCTTAACATCTAAAGGATAACTCTGCTGGATATATTATTCTTGGCTGGTAATTTCTCTCTTTCAGTAGTTTGAATATTTGATTTCACTCTCTCCTAGTTTATAGGAATTTTTATTATAGGTGATAACTGTCTTCTTTGGCTGCCTTGAAAATTCTTTTTTTTTTTGCCATTAATTATAGACAGTTTTAATATATTATGCCTTGAAGAAGGTCAGAAGTTCTTTTTTGGATGAGATAATTAGGTGTTCTATTTGCTTCTTGGATTCAAGGATCCAGCTTTTTCCATAGTTTTGGAAGTTCACATCAACTATTTGATTGAATAGGCTCTTTATTCTCTTTTCTCTCTCTTCTCCTTCCGGTATACCTATTATTCTTATATTGCTCTTTCTGATAGAGTCAAATAGTTCTCATAGAGTTCTTTTAAATGTTTATATTATTCTCAAGTCTCTTGTTCTATCTGTGTCATTTCTTGATTTCTAACTTCAATATTACTAATTCTTTTTTCATCTGGTCAGCTATATTTCCTAAGCTCTCTGGTTCATTCTTCATCTCTTTTAACAAATTCTTCAGCTTTAGAATTCCTATTTTTTTAAGGTTTCCTTCTCTTTGGTAAAGTACTCTTTGTGTTCATTGATTTTCTTTCTGAGCTCATTAAATTACCTTTTCTTGTATTTCATTGAGTTTTTTCAGAACAGCAATCTTGAATTCTGTCATTTAAATCACCTATATCCATGTCTTTAACTTTATTTTCTGAAGGTTTTTCACTTTTTTTCTGAGCTGCCTTGTTACATTGGGTGTTCGTAGCATTTAATGGATTATTTCTCTGCGTATGCATTTATAGTAATGAACTCTGCTTTGTTTTTAAAGAGTGACACCTCTATTCAGCAGGTCAATAAGAGGTTTTTCATTTTCCAGTAGGTGGCACTGAAGTGTAAATTTTGTATACTTTTTCTTGCTCTTCTCTGGCTTCTCAGAACTCTGCAGGGCATTGCATAATGCCCTGTATTTCTTCTGGATGTGGGCATCTCCTCTATGACCAGGTCTCCTTGGGCTCAGGGAACTACCCTCATGGGGAAATACAGTGGGATGGGGGTTCCAAGACCATGAAATCCCAGTGTTGCCCCTGCAACCACATGCTGCCTGCTGTGCTGTATTGCCTGAGGTGTCCCAGGTGCTCCCTCTGGAATCAGCTGTGATGAATGAGGGTGGGATGAATTGGGAAAGGCTGACTGGTGTGTCTGTGGCTTTGTTCTTCTCCCAGTAACAGCGACTGCCAGACTTTAGTGGCCTCATCTCCGTATCTCCATCCCTATCATTGGAATTAGCCACAGTGCACATCTACCACTCAGGAACTCTCTCTCTAGCTTTTAGGACTGAAGATAGTGTGCTCTGTAACCCAGCACTCACTACTACAAAATCTTCTAGGCCCACTGCAAGCTCTAAAAAGGTAACACAGGAGGTGGCCAGGCTCCATGGTTTTGTGTTCTGCCTTGCAGTGCTGCTAGACCACAGCTACCACAGCTCTGTGTTCTGTCTCTGCCCCAGCCATTAGGTTCAGCCATAGTATGTACTGATCACTCAAACAATAATGCTCATTCTACTTCTTTGCTCCTCTGGACTGTAGAGAGAGCATGTGACCTAATTCGTCCCCTCTCTTGAGACCTGCAGTGAGTTCCAGGCTGCATTCGTGGCACCCATCTCTGCTCTTCTCTCTTCTCTTCTTCTCTCTTCAATCTGATTTGCCCACCTTCAGATGTTTCAATTTACGAATCTCTCAGATATGTTTGTGTGTTGATAAGGGAATCTTTTGTTGAAATATACGTGTTCAACTTATAACTTTGAGAGGAGAGACCGGGAACCTCTCACGCTGCCATGCTTCTGAAGTCACTTTATTTCTCTACTAATTTGAAAGTTTGCTTTTGATTTTATTAGTGATTGTTTTTCGGGATTTCAAAATCACAATTTAAACATTTTTAACATTAGTGGAATTTTTAATTTTTTTTCTATATAAGATAAGAAATACACACATCAACGTCCTCCTTTTCTCTCTCCCATACTTTTTTTATTTTTTAATATGATTTGGAATTTTCATCTTATTTTATTATGATAATTATTGTTTTTCTGATACATTCTATACTTTCTCTTTTAAGAATGTTAATTTTTACACATTCTTTTCTAATCATATTTTTTCTACTTATTTAGAATTAATTCTATTCTGAAATAAATTTTATATTCACTATTATTTCTCTAATATGATTTCTTGATTTGTTTTATTTTAAATTATTTCTCAATTTATTAAAATATATTTTAATTTTTTTTCCAGATAGAATATGTGGAAAGATTTCTACCTTAGTCTTTATATATCTGGAACTATATTTTCATTGTCTTTATAAATAAAGAGCTACCTGATTTGGCTTGCAGGTGGGAGGGTAGTTCACAAAATACCCCTCAAACATGTTAGGTGTTGCTCTTTTCCAGTATCTAATATTTCAAGCCTGAGGCCAATTTGATATTTTTCTCGTTTAATGGCATTTTTTTTTCTCTCTGGTCTCTCAAAATTCTAAACCTTTGCTACATCTAGATTTTTATCCATTTCCATTAACTTCATTTGGTACAAAATAGGCCCTTTGATCTGCTGGTTTATGACTTTCTTTAGTTCAGAATTGTTCTGTGTTATACCTTTGAATGACATTATCAATTCAATTCATTCTAGTCATTTCTTCAGAAAAAAAATTATCTGTGTGTTAGGTCATCATTGAATGTCTTCCATATCTGTATCTTGTCTTTGATCACTTCCATCTCTTTATCCTTTTTCTTTGCTTTAATATAGAGCCTCACAATCTTGGTATCCACCTAATTGATTAAATTTTCAGCAAAATCAATTTCACCTTTACAGCACCTAACATTATTTTTAATTCTGCTAATTGCACGTTCTGGTTTACCATTTTTTAGAATCATTTCCTTGGCACTACCAAATCCTTGGTAAATCTGTTGTTTTATCTCTTTTTATTTTTTATAGAGTTTCTATATTCTTTCACAAAGCAAATTCTAACTAACATTTACATTCTTGCTTGTAGTAAACCTTTTAAAATAGGATCTTCCTCTATTTCTTTAACTTGCCATGATTATGTCATTATTTTATGATTCAAAATCTTTTTGTTATTTTCATTTTTTTTCCATTTTCATTTTGTTCTTTATAGGTGCAGTACTTCCTATACCTGATATTTGTTTGAAAATAGTGTAGATAGAAACTTCATAATTTATCTAGGTGTATTTTGTTTGTTTGTTTTAAATTTATGTATTTAAATTAGTTTCAAGTATATAATACATTGATTAGATAGCTATATAGTTCATAAAACAATTCCCTCATCTGCTCCCTCCCTCCTCTGACCTCCACTTAGCCAACATATTAATACTAACTGCATTCCCTATGCATTACTCCCCATCCCCATGACCAGCTATCAACTACTAATTTGTACTTCTTTAACGCTTCATCCCATTCTCCCTGTCCCCAACTCCCCTCCCCTCTGTCCATCACCAAATTGAGTTTGTTGATTAGTTTGTTCTTTTTATTTCTTAGATTCTGCATATAAGGGAAATCAGATGGTATTTATCTTTCCCTCTTTGACTTATTTCACTCAGCATAAGAATCTCTAGGTTCATCTATGTTGTTGCAAATGGTAGAATTTTATTTTTTTTTAATTGTTGAGTAATATTCCATTGTATATGTGAATCATAATTTCTTTATCCAATCTGTTGATTGGTATTTAGGCTGCTTCCATAACTTGGCTATTGTAAATTGTGCTGCTATGAATATTAGGGTGCACAGATTTTTACAAATTATTGTTTTGGTTTTCTTTGGATAAATACTCAGAAGTGCAGTTGCTGGGTCAAAAGGTAGATCTATTTTTAATTTTTTGAGAAACCTCCATACTGTTTTCAGCTGTACCAATTTGCAGTCTCACCAATAATATATGAGCGTTCCCTTTTCTCTGCATCCTCTCCAACACTTGTTTTTTGATTTATTGATGATAGCCATTCTGACAGGTGTGAGGTAATATCTCATTGTGATTTTAATTTGCATTTTTCTGATGATTAGTGACCTTAAGCATCTCTTCATATGTCTATTAGTCATCTGTATTTCCTCTTCAGAGAAATATCTTTTCAGGTCTTCTGCCCATTTTTAAATTGGATTATTTGTTTTTTGTTGTTGAGTTGTATAAGTTCTTTATATATTTTGGATATTAACCCCCTATCAGATGTATCATTAGGGAATATCTTCTCTCAAACAGTGATTGTCTTTTTGTTTTGATGATGGTTTCCTTTGCTATACAAAAATTTTTTAGTTTGATGTAATCCCATTTGTTTATTTTTTTCTTTTGTTTTCTTTCCCTGAGGAGATATATCTGAAAAGAAATTCCTGTTAGTAATATCAGAGAGTTTACTGCTTTTGTTTTTTTCTAAACGTTTTATGGTTTCAGGTCTTACATTTAAGTCTTTCATTCATTTTGAGTCTATTCTTGTATATGGTATGAGATGGT
The DNA here is from genome assembly GCA_004027375.1 of Macroglossus sobrinus. NCBI lineage: Eukaryota > Metazoa > Chordata > Mammalia > Chiroptera > Pteropodidae > Macroglossus > Macroglossus sobrinus. The sequence goes on from PVKZ01001010.1 coordinate 422,625, forward strand.
GGTCCAGCTCTTTTTTTTTTTTTCTTGCATGTATCAGTCAAATTTTCCCAACATCATTTATTAAAGAGACTGTCTTTGCCCTATTGTATATTCTTACCTCCTTTGTCATATATTTAATGAGCATATAGGTATGGATTTATTTCTGGACTCTCTATTATGTTCCATTGATCAATGTTTTTATACCAGTACCATGCTTGTAGTATAGTTTGATATCAGATAGTGTTATACCTCCAACTTTGTTCTTTCTCAATATTGCTATAGCCATTCAGGATTTTTTAATGGCTTTATATAAATTTTAGTTATCTAAGTGTGTTTGAACTTCTCTTAGATACAGAATCTTTGAAAAAAATTCTCATTTTTAAAATTTCTATTTTCATCCTTAGTAAAAGTAGTCATTCTTATATCTGATTTTTGTTTACAAATAGTGTGGCTATATATTCTTGTAAACCTCTCACAATTTATCCAACTGTGTTTACATTTCTCCTCTTAGATATTAATCTAGTGTTAGTCTACCTTTGAATAGCTTGAAATATTCAGGAACCTAAAGTCAGTGAAAAGTGAGCTAAGTCATTGAATGTCCCAGTGAAGATATCAATTTTCTACATACTACATCTGTTTAATCTGTTTTCTACTTCAGATATATGAACTAATTGAATCTAGTCTTTTTTCTGGTGCTTCTGCCTACTGAGTTGGAGAGTGATATTTTCATTGTACCCACCAATTATTGAATCTCCAAGGGAGGCTCCCTACTGTTCACAGACTTTCTGTTTACCAGAACAGATATTGCTTTTCCAGTCTCTGTGCTGACACCCCTGAAAGTCTATATCTGTAAAGCTAAATAAAATGGTCCTCAGTTTCCCATGGTGCACCTCTCCTTTTTCCCTGGACCTTCAAAAATAGAAATGTTGTGGTATTCTTCAAAAACCCTCTATATATACTTCCTAAATTTCATTCCATTTTATTGAAAAAAGAAAGTTATGACTTCTTTAATATAGTACCAAGCAGAGTACCTAGCAGAGATTTCTCAAGGACCCCAGCATGCAGTTGACACCATTCCTAGTTTTAGACCTGATGTAAATTTTTCTCATTTATTTGTGTTTGTTGTTAGTTATTCAGGCAGTTTCTATAACAGGAGTTGCGTGCTTGTTCTTATATTGATAATTTTTCTTGAAACACCAATTCTTTTGAGTATACATTATGCATCAGTCATAGTGTGAGGTAATCAAAGACAAATAAAGAATTTTCCTTGTCCTCAGGCAATTTATTAAACTTAGCGTGCTGAGACTTAGACATTCACTTGGTTGTCAGAAATCAATCAGAAAGACATGTGACTAGAGCATTTTCCAGAATAAAAGGGAACAGAAGTAGACCAGCCTGTTCTTTTGAAAATAATTAAAAGAGAACACAGACAGCAGAGTATCTTTGCTAGTAGTGTCACTATCTCTCAGAGGCAGGACTAATAAATAGACTAATAAAAAGAATTCACAGGGAGATGGAAAATGTAGTGAGAAAAAAAGAAATAACAACAAAAACACTCTACAGTCATTTGAAGTTTGAAACCTCTGATCTAAACAATGAGAATTTATAGATTAACATTACTGAAAGTCTGTAACTATGTTAGAGGGCTCAAATTTCAGGCTTTATTTCAATAAATTTAAACTAAAACATGACAATTAAACATTCTTATGAAAAATAATAGTCTAACGAAACAATGAGGGTGGGTGTATTGTTTCAGGGGAAAGTTATGAAGAGTTATTTCACTACAATTGCAGAACATTTGATTTTTTGTTTGTTAGGTTATTTTTTCCCTAACTCTTAAGGAAGACTTGAAGAATTAAAACAGATAAGAAACTCAAGAACTTTTATTTATCACTACCTAATTGTTTTAATTTACTTATTTTAATATACAAGTATGCAGTACATTAGTTAGACAGCTATATAGTTCATAAAACGATCTCCCCAATTGCTCCCTCCCTCCCCTGACCTTGCACCTAACCAACACGTTAATGCTAACTGTATTCCCTATGTTATGCTCCCCATTCCTGTGACCATCCATCTGCTACTAATTTCTACTTTTTTTAACCCTTCACCCCATTCTCTTATCTCCTCTCCCCCTTTTCCCCTCTGTCACCAAATTGTCCACTGTAATTGTGAGTTCGTTTTTTATTAATTTATTATTTTTATTTCTTATATTTTGCATAAAGTGAACTCATATAGTGTTTATCTTTCTTTGTCTGACTTAAATACCTTCTAGGTCCATCAAGGCAATATTTTTTTCCATCCCCTTCTTTTTAGTCTGTGTGTGTTTTTTAATCAGAAGTGAGTCCTTTGTAGGCAGCATGTAGGGATCTTGTTTTCTTATTCATTCAGCCACTCTATCTTTTAGTTGGAGCACTTAATTCTTTTCAATTTGAGGTACTTATTGTTAGAAATGTAGTTGTTAGCATTCTTTACTCCTGTTTTTGATACATGTTTTTTCTTCTTAAAGAAGTCCCTTCAACATTTCCTGTAATTTTGGCTTGGTGGTGATAAATTCCTTTAACTTATTTTTGTCTGGGTAGCTCTTTATCTGTCCTTCAAGTCTAAATGATAGCTCTACTGGATAAAGTATCCTTAGTTGTAGATCCTGGATCTTCATCCTGTCAAATACTTTTTGGCCAAGCCCTTCTGTCTTGCATAGTTTCTTTTGAGAAATCAGTTGCCAGTCTTATGGGTGTTCCCTTATAGGTAATTATCTGCTTTTCTCTTGCTGCTTTTAAGATTCTTTCTTTGTATGTAACCTTTGGCATTTTAATTATGATGTGTCTTGGTGTGGGCCTTTTTGGATCCCTGTTTTTTGGAACTCTCTGAGCTTCCTAGGGTTTTATGTCTATTTCCTTCACCAGGTTAGGGATGTTTTTCATCATTATTTTTTCAAACAGCTATTCAACATAGTCTTTGTATCTTATCTCTTGCCATTCTGATTGAGTGTCCTAGGCTTTTCCATCCTCTAGATAGGGCATTTGATCCTCTTTATTCACTTTGTTTATTCCTTCATTTATTCCATCAATATACTTCTCATCTCAGATAATGTGTTCTTCATTTCAGACTGGTTTTCTTTTATAATTTCCATTTATATTTTGTTTTTATCTCTTTGTTAAAGTTCTCACTGAATTTATCTACACTTCCCAAAAGTTCATTGTGCATCTTTATAGTCAGTGTTTTGAACTCTGCATCTGTTAGATTACTTGACTCCATTATTTCTGGATCTCTGTTCTCTTCTCTCATATGGTTTCTGCTTCTTTGTCTTCCATTTCGACTCTTTTTCCATGTCTGTTTCTATTACTAAGAAAAGCTCCTAAGTCTCATGGTCTTATTAGTGTGGATTTGTGAACTAGGTGTTCAGTAGCACAGTACTGAGAGGGGTTCAGCTGCAGGTCAAACTTAGCCCAAGCCTCTACCCCTCTGGGGCCACCTATTAAGGTTCAGCAAGCAATTCACAGATTCTGTGTTTAGAGTTGCCTCAAAAGGTCATACCAGAAACTGAAGCAGCTACCTCCAGTGTGAGTCTCAGTGCTACTCAGCAAGGAACAGGTGAGGATATACTTGGAAGTGGCTTGAATGGGGTCACAAGTTGGGGGAGGCAGGGTTTCAAGGAATCCTCTGGGCAGAGCGACCTCTGTTATCCAGTTCGTTGATTTCATGTCTATGGCGGCACTATGTCCACACACTGGTAACGGGGAGGGCTCAACAGAGAATAATGGATATGCTGGCATTTCTCTACAGAGCAAGTCTCATCTCAGCCCTCACTCTGACAATGTCTATCTGTAAGTCTCTGGTGCCCCCTGCATTCAGCCGAATCAGCACTAGTGCTCAAAGCAAACAAGTCTGTCACCATGAAAATCTGCTTACGGACACGGCCCCTTTAAGAGGCTTCTGCTGCTGTTGCTGCCACAGCCTCTAGCTCACTCAGCCACTGGAAATCCAGCTGCCCTGTGTCCTCACTCCATCCTACCTTCTGTTATTGCAAAGTTATTTCTTGGATTTCTCCCTAGTTGTATGGCTTATTCATGTAGATCACAGACATTTTTTTCCCTTGTTGCTTGCTCCTTGTTTCTGTCACAACTTTGATTTGGTTACCAGAGGGATGAACAGAGCCTCTATCATCTATGCCATTTTTTCCCTCCCTTAAATTTTTTAAAAATGTGATTTCATAGAGATCAAATAGGTCTCTTTGTAAAAGTAAAAACATAAATTTTTTTATTTGGTTCTTAATCATTGCTGTTATTTATTAAGGGTGGAAGAAGTACATAATAAATAAATACAAAGCCAATCATGGGATTCCTACATTCTCAAACTTGTTTCAACATCAGGTAGTTGATTGAGAAAAGAGAAAGAAAAAAAAATTAATCTCAGTGATATAATGTATTTTTTCTAGTTTGTTTCATTTCTCAATTGCTAATAAAATTTCATTTTTGGTTTAATTTTTCATTTTGGTTTTTACATGTTTTATTGTTTCTTATTAGATTCTAGTCATTGTAAATTTTACAGTTTAGGTGCTATACATTTTCATAACCCTATAAATATTCTTGAACTTTGTTCTGAATATCTTACAAAAAGTTTAATCCTTTTGAATATATATATATTTACTTTATAGATGAGATAAGAACAGTATTTAGTCCATGGCTAATTATTCTCCATTATGGAGGCAAAACTCTTTTGATTACTTTGACTTATGTTACTTAAATTATAGGTTTTTCCAGTCTGTCTTGTAGAAGCAGGTACAATTCCTGGCACTGTGTGAGCTCCAGAGACTGTCATTTTTCATTCTTTTTCATGGTCATTCTTCAGCCTTAAACAATTTTCTCATATGTTTACTCTGGTCAGTTCTCTGCTAAGCACTCAAGGAGAACCCTCTGCAGATCCCTATAATTCCCTCTCTGTGCAGTTCTTTAGTTGTCTGTCTCTGTATTCTAACTCAACTCATGGAATCTTTCTAAATTTCTTTCTTGCACCCATGGGATAGAAGCTTTCTTAAGGCATATTTGAAGGTAATCATAGAATGCATTTTGCTTGTTTTCTATCTTTTAGAGATTGCATGCTGCCTGATATGATCAGAGATCACATTCATTGGCTGACGTCCAATGTCTTCAAAACTGTCGCTTCACGTATTTTTTATGAGTCTTCAGTTGTTTAAGGCTAGTTGGAAAGCTTATCCCTGTTTTTCCAAAAATAGTTGCCTCTAAAGAAAACTTTTTAAAATCTCAATATGTGAGCCTCACAGTAATAGATATAGGTACTCTGTCTTCAGTGCTGTCTGATGGGTAGACAAAGGCTACAGATTAGTTTCTACCAACTGCATAACAAGGAGTCCATCTAGTCGAAAAGAATCTGTTGTTTTAGAGACTCCAAGTTTAACTGCTGACTTAATGTAAAGAACACTGGGTGGTGTATAAACCAGCCCTATGGGTTTTTTTTTTTTTTTTTTTTATAACAACCTCAGTGTATGTCTCAGTCCCTTGATGTTGCAAACAGAAGATACTTAACAATTGGGGACAGGCCAGAGGTAATGATTTGCTTTCTCTTGTTCTCTGTTTCTTCTCTTTTCTTCCTATTTTTTTGATGACTTACCATAACCTTATATCTGCTAAGAAAAATTGATGGAAGATAATCAGATTAGAGGTGACAATGGGAGCCTGGTTTATCCCTGAAGGACATCATTGAAACACCATTAAAAGGAAAGTGTCTCTTACCCACCAAGAAGGCAAAATTCAAAAAAAAAAAAAATCAGAGTTGCCTGGTCTAGCTGTCATACTCTCTTCTCCAACCACTTGAAAGTCTTTCCTTTAAAAGTTAGCATCTTGGTAGACTTGAGTTTAAAAAGTCAGGAAAGTGTTTCCCTGTATGTCTCTTACCTCAGCTAAACACAATCACTGCCTTGTTCACCAAGAGGTAGTATAGTTGATATGTGGGCAGGTTAGCACTGACCCTGGAAAAATAAACCCTCTGTGACATGCAGTTGAGTGAGTGATGGGTTAAGAGAATAAGTCGATAAAAAGCATAATGTAGAAAATTTCAGGGAAGCAGTAAAATACTATTTATTAAGGGCAATCTATGTCACAGGCACTGTGCTTGTATTATTTCCAGTTCTTGAAACATTAAACACAGCTCTAATGCTCTCCATTTACAGATGAGGAAACAGATTCAGTTAAATGACTTGCTCCAAATAATACAGGGAATAAATAATATAAATACATACTCAAATTGAGAGCCGTGATTCCAAAATTTATGCTTACCACACAATAATACAACACTCACTCCCTATCTGCCAGTGAATGGGATAAAATATAATCAGAACAAAATCCTACATCCTTCCCTACTGCCAACATTACCAAGTAGATGGCATTGCTATTCACTCAATTCTTTATCTTCCTAAGGCTGTACTTAATAATTATTTTAGAATAATCTAGATTCCCTGGCCCCAAATATAGGGGTAAAAGGATGAGAATTGGGCATATAGAGTATAGGCAAGGAAAAAAGAGGTGGCAAAAGGCAACCTCCTCTTACCCCAGATTCTACCAAGGAATCTCTTGGTAAAACTCACTGATTGGCTGCTTGTCTGTCATGTTGAAATGTTTTCTTGCTTCCTCATTTTATTATTTTTCTCTTTCTACTAAATGTTTAATGGCAATACTGTTATTCCTTAGATTGTAACTCTCTGGAATAGACATTTGGTTGATTTTCATAGGATGAACAGGAGAGAGATATGTAATTCCCTCCTCTGTCTATTACAAATTAGTAAAAATAACTAATGTATAGTCTTTACATATATATATACACGTATATATATATACATATATATACGTGTATATATATATACACACATATATATACGTGTATATATATATACACACATATATATACGTGTATATATATATATGTATACATATACACGTGTATATATATATATATATATATATATATATATATATATATATATATAAATCTAACAGAAGCTAAATCTAAAATATCTAAACTCTGAGTCACTTGTATTTTGGCCTTCTGACTTGAAATCAGGGAAAAAAAATGGAATATCAAGTTATTTGGTAAAGATAAGACATTGTCAATGCTCTGAAAATATGCATGTGTTGAACAAATGCAGTGTTATTAGGAGCAAGGAATAAAAGGCAGATACTAGAAGGATAAGAGACAAAATATGCTCCAGGAATGATATAAACAAATAACATAGATAAAAGCTGTGTTTAAACAAATAGCACTAAAATAAGCAAAATCTATTATATTAAATTGCAATTTAAAAAATTTTCAATTTATCTTTGCTTTTCTATTATTATTCTAACCACATGCCCTTTTATATATCCATGCCAACCTGAAGGCATGTGAGCATGCACAGAGGCAAATTGATTCTTCTGTCATCTTGTTTCTTTTTTATCTTCTTCCAAAAAAAAATTTGTCTACCAAGACATCATTCTATACCCAGGCCATCCTTAGATCATTACAGCAACAGACCCATTCAGCACTATTCTGATCTGTGAGACATCTTAATTTCTCCTGAATATTAGAGAAAAAGGTTCTGTTGCATGATAAATAAACTCTGTAACAGAATATAAGATCTGGTGTGTTCAGAGGGCAAGGATAAATCCTAGCATAACATTGATATTATCAGTCATGCATTATTTGAAGGCCACACAAGAAAAACTACCATGCATTTTATTTAATGCTCAATGCTATGAATTAGAACACAAAATAAAGCCCTCTTTCACATATATCAGAACTAGGCTAATTTAACTGAACATTAATATTCCACTAATTTCAGTTGAATTGGTTGTTTTCAACTTCCTTTTTCTTCAGTAACTAAAGTAATCCACACAGTTTGACTATGGCTTTTACTGGCAAATGTTGAAAACAGCTATAAGAAAACCATATGGACATTGATGCTATGCATTTAAGAACAACAACTTTATTAGCTTGTGAATTGCCATTTTTACCAAAGTTTTGCAAAGAAAAAGATCATTTATTTCCTGCATATGTTCATTCAACAAATGTTTATTGTACATCTGCTATATGCAGGTGCTTTACTGGGAAAGCAAAGTCCCTGCCTCATGAAGTTCTATGAGAGAAACAAGTAATAACAAATAAATATGTATTATAATGTCATGTAGTGATGATAACTATGAAGAAATAAAAGAGGTTCAAGACATTGAGAGTAAGAATGAGTCCTATAACATATGCAAAGATCTGAGACTTCCCCAAAGATGTGACATTTGAGCTAAGATCTAAATAATGTAAAAAAAAAAAATCAGAACAATGCTCCCAGAAAAAGAAAGAGTAAGTAGAAAGACTCAGAAATGCAAATGAGCTTGGCATGTTCTAGAACCAACAAGAAAACTAGTGTTGGCTGGAGCTAAATGGGGCACATGGTAAGAAAAAGGAGGTAGGAATAAAAAGATAGGCAGGGACCAGGTAATGTAAGCCCTGTGAGACATGGAAAAGCATAGATACAAAACATATTGTGTACTGGAGTATGCTTTTCCTCCTCTGGCTGTGTGGAGAAGCAAGATCAGAGCATGAACCACTGGGTTAGCACAGCAGTGGTATAATTGGTAGTGACATGAACAAAAAAGTAAAAACTGGTAGTGATTTGAACAAGGGGAATAGAATGAAATTAATTGTTCTCTTTTCAGCATGTTTAATTTGAAGTGCTTATTAAGAATCTAAGTGGACAACAATTGGATCTACAAGTTTAGAGGTGAAGGGCAAGGGCAGGACTAAAGACACAAGCTCAGAAGAGAACAGCATGATGGACTATTTAAGACTATTTGGAACTGCTTAAGATCTAGAGAAAAAAGCTGTGTGTGGAGAAAAAAAAAAAACTCCATTACTAGATGCCAAGAAGAGGCAGAACCAAGGAATAGAAAGAAACCAGATAAATGTATGGTGTTCTAGAAGTTATGTGAGGAAAGTATTTTTTTTTTTAAATACAGTAGTTAAGACAAATGTAACTGAAATGATGAATGAAATGAGACAGAATTAGCCATTGGATGTGATTGGACAATTTAAATTTAAAATAATTTTTTAGAAAGCTATTTTACCTAGTGGCCATCTTGCAGAAAAGCCAATTTTCTGCATTTATCAATTTATATTATAATTTTAATAGAATGTTTAAGAATATAAAAAAAATGTTGCAACAGCTTTAATATTAATGCTCAAATTTTATTACTTATAATGAAATATTTAGAAAATTATATTTCACCAGTAGTCAAAATTTTTTTATGTGGTTTTTTTAGCTTATAATATTTTTTAATACCAAATTATCTGGACTAATTCTGAATCCTTTTAGAAACCAGTGAATATGAATTAAAATTTAACTTAAAACATTCACGTATTGAGATATTTCTATGATATTGACTCAAATATTAAAAATATTTGCAATAGAAATTTCATTCCAAGTAACATTTTTCTTCAATCTAAATCTAAATTTAAATTAAACTTAACTTTAGATTAATTTCAAATTCATGATTTTTGCTAATCACTAATATCCTCTTTTAAGAACTTGCAAAAGAATATTAAAATAGTTGAAGTTTGAACAAAGAATTATGATATTTAAAGCATCTAAAGGAAATTAAAAATAGCCAAAACAGTCTGGACAAATGCAAAATGCATATAGCAAGAGTAATTGTCACATGAGTAACTGGTAGAAGTTTGAAGAAATATAAAAAAGCAAAGAATAAAGTTAAAGAAGGCAGTGAAGAGGACTGAGTACTCCAGGAAGGGTTACTATTCTGTATTAGTAAATTTAGACTAGTCAGAAAATAATACAGATGTGTCAAAACAAACTTTTCAAATATTATATTTTAGATACTAATAGTTAAAACTAAAAATCTGAAGTTCACAAACTATAAGAGAAAATCCATAAAATAACATTAAAAAGGTAAAAATTTTGAAAAAAAAGATATGAGAAATATTTTATTAAATTTAAATTTTTTAAAAGCATCAAAAAAGCATTTTATTATAAATTATTGAATTAAAAGCTATTTTTATCTCAATTTACAATTTTCAATTCAAAGGCATCTGAAGTATATCAGAATTAGCAAAACAACAGAATGAAAGCTCTATATTTTAAGCATCACTGTAATAGAAATAGTTGCTATTTCCTATTTCAAATTTTCAAAGAAAAACCTCAAAAAAGTTTAATTTACTCAAGCTAACTCACACAAATTTAAGTGACTATCCAGCCAATACATTGACTTTGGGGGTCAGGGTCCTTCCCTGTCATCTGTGTTAAGAGCAGAATCAAGAGGTATAGGGCAGTCATTGGAGCATATTGGTTCAGAGATTAACCTCTGGAGCCAGACTCTAGTGTTCAACCCTTGGATCTTTCATTTACAAGCTTTGCAACCTTAGGCAAGTTATCTAATCACTCTGTGACTCAGCTTCCTTGCCTATGAGGGAATAATAGTAATATCTACCTTCTAGAGTTGTTGTGAGGAGTAAGTGTTATAATGGGTGAAATGTGTTTAGAATAGTACTTGATAAATTAATCAGATAATATAAGTTATTATTAGAGAATAAAAAAAAAACAATTATTGACTACTTTGAAAGCCAGAATTAAGAATACGAGCTTTATCAAGAAGAAAACAAACATTGATGGTTTTTAAACAGGGAAATATGGAGTGCAGTAAAATTAATCTGATGGTCCTGGGCATAAAATTTGTATCCACATCTTACCTTAACTATATCTCAACTACCCTTAGTTAGTCTCAACTAGAATGCAAGGTTCCTGGACACAGGATTTATATCTTTTTGCTAATGATACTTTTGCTGATTACGCAGTTTCTAGCACAGAGCTGTGGCTATAAAAGATGTCAAATAGATGGGTTTGTATACCTGAACTAATAGGATTTGGTGACAACAAAAATGTAAAGAAAGATTTTTTTAAAAAAAGATCCAAGTATATTTTTTATGTTTGAGAGTGAATAGTTAGAAGAATATGTCTACCATTTTTTCAAAAAGAAAAGCTGTAAGAAAATAAGTTAAGTTTTGGACAACTTGAATTTGAGATGTGGGTGGTATATTTAGGTGCAAATGTCTAGCAGATAGTTAGAAATGTGAGACTGAGCTTGGAAGATAAAACAGGCCTATAAATACAAATTTAGGAATAGTCTGCCTCAATGTGTGAGTCAAAGCTAGAAGGAGTAGATGAAATGACAAAGAGAGAGAACTTAGGAAGAAAAGAAGAAAGGAAAGAGAAGGCCAGAGCAGAAATTGGGGAAAGCCAAATGGTTAGATTTAAAGAATCACAGTCTTAAGGAGACAAGACAGATTTGCACTGAGTGTAGAGGTAGAATGAGTTAATTTTTGAAATCTACTGAGACACCACTTTCTTGATTAATGACCCATTGCATTATTGCCAGCCACTAAAAAACCAAAGTAGCCTTTGAACATTTCTGCCTTTATCTCCTTTCTATGAAATAGTTTCAGTAGAAACTTTATCATAACAGCTATTCCTTTCTTTTTTCAGTATATTCGGGAGCAATCAATGTTGAAATTCTAAAAGGATTTATCTCATACACAACCAGGGTTGAAGCAGGAGTTGACATTCTTGCAAGGAAATAAATTTGATGTCCAATCAAGCAGACTTTTTCTTCTCAAATTCCTCAGAAGGAATTTTCTCTTTGTTAATATTTATTTATTTAAATTTATGTTTTTAGTCACTTAATTTGGACTTGACTGACTGAAACTTTTTTGAGGTGAATGACATTTTAATAACTAGAATATTGATTGGCATGTTCAGACAGGTATGAAAAACTATTTGAGGATAACGTAAATTGAGAGTGCAAAAAAATGATGCTTAGGAATCCAGAAGCACAAGAACAAACTGAATCTTCATTTTTTTTTTCTGATTTTCACACTAATAGCAACTACTGTTTGAGGAGATGGGAGAAGGTGCGTTGAGGGGAGAACCTGGGATGAGTAGTTTCTGATCTATCTAGATAGCCTCTAAGAAATGTATAATAAGCTTACTTAGGAATGGTAGGTATTTGCACAGGTCTTTTTTTTTTTCCTTTCCTTTCCCTTTCTTTCTTATTCCTTTATTTTTTTTTTAATCAGGCTGCAGAGAAAATTTAGAGTAGATCATGATCATGGTAGCCTTTGTTTTGTTTTTGTTTTGCGTTTTTTGAATAAAGAATAAATAATCTTGTTTATTAAAACTACACATGCCATTAATCATTTTTAACTGAGCTTTAATTGATATATAACATTATATTAGCTTCAAGTGTACGACATAATAATTTGGTATTTGTATACTAATAGTCTATTTTTTTTCAATTATGGTTGACATTCAATATTATTTTAGTTTCAGGTGTACAGCATACTGGTTAGACATTTATATAATTTATGAATTGATTCCCCTCATAAGTTTAGTACCTACCTTGCATCATACATAGTTATTACAATATTATTGACTATATTTCCTATGTTGTACTTTACAACCCCATGACTATTTCTTAACTACCAATTTGTACTTTTTAATCCCTTTCACCTTTTCCACCCAGCACGCCAACCACCTTTATGTCTGGCAATCATCACTCTGTTCTCAGTGTCTATGAGTTTATTTCTAATTTGTTTATTTATTTTGTTTTTTAGATTCCACATATAAGTGAAATAATATAGTATTTGTCTTTCTCTGTCTGACTTATTTTACTTAGAATAATATCCTCTGGGTACATTCATGTTGTGGCAAATGGTAAAATTTTATTCTTTTTATGGTTAAATAATATTCCATTGTATATATTTACCACTCTTTAGCCGATCACCTATTGATAGACACTTAGATTGCTTCCATATCTTGGTTACTGTAAACAATGGTACAGTGGACACAGAGATGCATATATTTTTTTGAATTAGTGTTTTGGATTTCTTTAGATAAATACCCAGAAGACAGATTGCTGGGTCATATGATAGTTCTATTTTGAATATTTTAAGAAACTTCAATACTGTTTTTTGTAGTAGCTGCACAAATTTGCAATCCCACCAACAGTACAAAAAAGTTCTCTTTTCTCTACATGCTCGCCAACATTTATTGTTTGTTCATTTATTGAGAATACCCATTCTGATAGGTATAAGGTGATATCTTATTGGGTTTTAATTTGTATTTCTCTGAGATTAGTGACATTGAGCATATTTTCATATGTCATTTGGGTACTTGTGTATCCTCTTCAAAGAAATATCTATTCAAGTTCTCTGACAATTTTTTAATCGAATTGTTTGTTTCTTTGTTTCTTGAGTGTAAAGTTGTATGAGTTCTTTATAAATTTTGAATATTAATCTCTTATCACTTGTACCATTGGGTAAAAATCTTCTCCCATTTAGTGGTTTTCCTTTGTTTTAATACTTTTCTTCACTTTGCAAAACCTTTTTAGTTTGATATCGTTCTATTTGTTTGTCTTCTGTTTCTCTTGATCAAAATTATATATCAGAAAAAATATTACTAAGAGCAATGTCAGAGAGTTTACTATCTATGTTTTCTTCTAGAATTTTTATGCTTAGGGATCTTACATTTAAGTCTTTAATCCATTTTGAGTTTATTTTTATATATGATATGAGAAGGTGGTCAAGTTTGGAGTTTTTTTGCATGTATATGACCAATTTTCTCCAACAGCATTTGTTGAATATACTATCTTTACCCCATTGTATATTTTTGCCTCCTTATCATAGATTACTTGACCATATAGGTATGGGTTAATTTCTGGGCTCTTTGTTCTATTCCATTGATCTATGTATTTGTTTTTATGCCAGAACCATGCTGTTTTGATTACTATAGCCTTGTAAAATACAGTTTGATACCATGTAGCATGATATATCCAATTGTGTTCTTCCTCTCAAGATTGCTGTGGTTATTTGGGGTCTTTTATGGTTCCGTATAAATTTTAAAACTATTTGTTCTAGTTCTGTGGAAAATGCCATTGATATTTTGATATGGATTGCATTGAATCTGTAGATAGATTTGGGTAGTGTAGAAATTTTAACCATGTTAATTCTTTCTATATATGAGCAAAGTATATGTTTTCATTTATTTTTATCTTCTTCAATTTCTTTCTCCAATGTCTTATAGCTTTCCAAGTACAGATCTTTTAACTATTTAGTTAAATTTATTTCTAGGTGCAATTGTAAATGAGAATTTTTTAATTTTTGTCTTTCTGATAGTTCCTTATTGATGTGTAAAATGCAACTAATTTCTGAATATTAATTTTACATACTGCTACTTTACTGAATTCATTTATCAGTTTAATAGTTTTCTGGTGTAATCCTTAGGATTTTTTATATATAGTATCATGTCATCTGCAAATAATAGTTTTACTTCTTTCTTTCCAATTTGGATGCATTTTATTTTCTTTTTTTTAAATCTGTTACTATAGTTGAGACTTCCAATACAATGTTGAATACAAGTGGTAAAAGTGAATATTCTTGTCTTGTTTCTGATCTTAAGGAAAAAGCTTTTAGTTTTCCCCCATTCAGTGTAAAGTTAGCTATGGGTTTGTCATATATGGCTTTTATTGTGTTGAAATATGTTCCCTTTATTCCCACTGTGCTGATAGTTTTTATCATCAATGGATAATGAGTTTTGTCAAATGCTTTTTCTATATCTATTGATATGAGCACATGATTTTTATCCTTCATTTGTTTATGTGCTGTGTCATGTTAATTTATTTGTGAATATTGAAACAACCTTGCATCATAGGAATAAATACAACTTGATCATGATGTATGATAGTTTTAGGGTATTGCTGAATTTGGTTTGCTAATAGTTTGTGGAGGATTTTTGCATTTATGTTCATCAAGGGTATTGGCCTATAATTTTCTTTTCCTGTAACATTTTTGTTTAGTTTGGGAATCTGGGTAATAGTGGCCTCATAAAATGAGCTTGAGGGTCTTCCCTCTTCTTGGTATAGTTTGAGAAAGATAAGTGTTAATTTTTCTTTCAAAGTTTGATAAAATTCATCTGTGAAGTCACCCAGTCCAAGACTTTTGTTTGTTAAGAATTTTTTGATTATTGATTTGACTTCATTAGTAGTAATTAGTCTGTTCAGATTTTCTGTTTGTTCTTAATTCAGTCTTGGAAGGTTGTATGTTTCTAGGAATTTATTCATTTCTTCCAGATTGTCCAATTTATTGGCATATAATTGTAGTATTTTCTTATAATCCTTTGTATTTCTGTGGTATCAAGTGTCACTACTCTTTCATGTCTCATTTTACTTGGATTTTCTCTTTCTCTCTTTCTCTTTCTGTCTTTCTTCATCTCCTCCCCCCACCAAACATTACCCTTTTGATGAGTCTGGTTAAATCTTTATCATTTTTTATCTAAGTTCTTGGTTTAATTGATCTTTTGTATTATTTTTAGACTCTATTTTCACTCTGATTTTAATTTTTTTCTTCAATTCATATTGCATCCTGTTTGTTGTTTTATTATCTAGTTCCTTTAGGTGTAAGGTTAGAATGTTGAGGGGTTTTTTTTTATTTCTTGTTTCTTAAGACTGCGCTTTTGCTGTGTCTCATAGATTTTGCATTGTTGTGTTTTCATTTTTATTTGTTTCAAGGTATTTTTTTATCTCTTCTTCAATCTCACTGTTAATCCATTCATTATTTAGTACCATGTTATTTAGTCTCTATATGTTTGTGTGTTTTTTAGGTTTTTTTTTGTAATTAACTTCTAGTTTCATACCATTGTGGTCAGAGAAGATGTTTGATATGATTTCAATCTTCTTAATTTATTTAGACTATTTTTGTGGCTTAACATGTGGTCTATCTTGGAAAATGTTAATTTGCACTTGAAAAGAATGTATATTCTGCTGCTTTGGGATGAAATGCTCTAAAAATATTAATTAAAACCATCTGTTATAATGTGTCCTCTCTTATTTTCTGTCTAGAATATCTATCCCATTGATGTTAATAATTTCATTTTTCTGTAATTTTCACACAACCAATTAAGATAGATATGATATAATTTCCAGTTAACAGATGACAAAAGTGAGGCCCAGAAATGGCAGAAAACTTGCTCAAGTTCACAAAACTAGTAAAAAAAATTTTTAATTATAAGGTACCTACAAACTGACATGATTGGTGTAAAAAAGGTAATAGAGTTTAGATGCAATGGCATATGCAAGCATCAGATCCTTTTGGTAATGATGTAGCTATTAGGCTACTTAAACTCTAGCTGACAAATAATAATAGCTTACTTATGGTGTTTAGCAATGAAAATAGAGATGAAAAAACAATGCATTCTTTAAGCACCAAACAAGCTATGAACATATGTTTACAACTCAGATTAGTTTTTAATCTATATGGTAGTCACCAAAAGTAGGAAGAATTCGAAATAATATTTTAAGAATAGTGGTTAATCTGAAATATCTTAGAACCATAAATTGTCTATGAGGCTAACTACTGAGTTAGTTGTGCTGCCTTATTTATCCAAAAAAACATTATATCTGATTCCCTTAAGCACGTGAATAAATAAATTATCAAGAGCTAAAATCTTGAATGACCATTAATTATTTAAACATTAAAAATACAAGTAAATGAAGTCAGAATCAGTGGTAGGATATAGGTGTTTATTTGTAAATCATGACTATTAAATAAGTCTTGTGCAAAACAGATATTAGAACATGGCAGTAATAGATTAATAAACTGGATTTAGGCAGATATTTTGAGCACCAGTGATAATTCCTTAAGAGTCTCCTTCTATAAAACTAACAAACAATTTTTTCCCATTAAAATCGACTTATGGGTTATTTTGAGTAAATGGCAGAGCCATGGATTAAACATCTTTAATAAATTAAATTATTCTTTAAAATTCTAAAAATTTCAAGGTTTCACAATTGGTTCTGCTATTTCTCCTGTGAATATCAAGTATACTCACTCATCATATAAATCTGACCCTAAAACAAGCAAATAAGTCAACAGGTAGACAAAACCTACAAGATCCACCACCTTCATGGACATCTTTGATCTTTTCTGGGATATTTTCTATGAGGCCTTTTAAATGATCATTCAGTTCTCTTCTATAAGAAAAGATTCTCTCCTTGATCAGACTTTAGCAAATGTCCTCTGACATTTGATGTTCTCTGAGCCCTCTGCTTGATGAGGCTCGACCTTGGTTTTTCATTCACTGTTCTTATAAAGTCCAGTTTTAGCAAGAATCTTTCTACATCAGTTTAGCCAGAATCCCCCACCCAAAACCTGATCCTTTACCGTATCCCAGACCTGATCACCTTGGCCTCACTTCAGCAAGAATCCTGTTTAGCAATTTTTCATCCACTCACCCTACCTTGCTCCTTGGCTAAAAATTTTTGCCTGTCCATACTGTATTCGGAATTGAGCTCAGTTTATACTGAAGTCTCTTTTCTCCTACTGCAATAGTTACTAAGTAAAATCTGCTTTAACTGCTTTAACTTCTATCCAGTTCTTGTTTGTTTTCTTTGACAGATGAATCAATTCCAATAGAGAAAATTGCTGTTCATGATGATTATTATTTAGGTACTCTGTCAACATCTTCAACCATCTTTAAATTTATGCCTTAGTTTTCACATCTATAATATGGAGATAAAAGTAGAATATCCTTCACTTTGAGTATTAAATGAGTTAATATAAGAACAACACTTAGAAGAGTTCCTGGCACATCCTGAACATTTAATAGATGGTATTCATTATTGTTATTATTGTCATCATCATCATTATCATCAAATTCTGTATCCACAAGTTATTCTATATTTTAAGTGATTTGGCCATATGGATACATATGAATACTTCAGTATTATAAAGTTTTTAAATTAAATACTACATACTTGCTCTTCAATCAAAATTCCAAATATTACAAAATACTGCAAAACACTATATAAATATCTCATAAGTAACTACAAGTTAAAAAATGAAGATCTGTAACTCACATATAAAAACTCATTGATTTTTGGTCAAATATTGATATAAACATATCAGTATGAAAATGTAAATGCATACTATATATTCACATACGAGTAGATTTAGAATCTCTCATGGTTTTAAAGATAAGTGGCACCCAAAGAGGTATGAAAAGTGAGTGATCAACAAAGTAAGGTGAGTATCAACAAATCAACATAACAGAGGTTATAAAAGGAAGAAATTAATGTTCTATTACATAGACCCATGCCTGACTCTCACTAGGCTCTGGATAAATATTTTTATAGTTGAAATAATCTGAAGATACCAGTCTATAAGCCTACTTGAAACTCAATAAATGTTAGCTATTATTATTATCAATGAAAAGCGCTGATTTACTTACAACTCACACGTTTGGTATTTGCAATATCTATTAGAATTTTTAACACAAAGCCTCCAGAGAATAGATGACTAAACAAATACATCAAATCAAGGTCATTGGGATTTGAGCATCTCCTATCTTCTGCCTTTCCTCAATTTAGGTCTTATTCTTTCCTTCTCTCTACCTGTTTATGCCTTCTTCTTGGGAATTGCTTCCTCTCTTTCACTTCAGATTAGCTTTATTTACTTTTTTGTCATCTTTTACCTTTTTCAATGTCTTTTTAACTGATTACATGAATGACTTGACAAGCTTCATGTTAAAAATGGAAGATTAAATACACATTTCAACTTCATTTTTTTCTTAAAACTCCTCTAAAATGAAAAGATAGAATTTTTTTCAAAGACATAAATTCTCAAGGACAAAGAAATAAGGAACGGACAACATTAACAGGATTTTAGAAGATAAAAAACTGATGACTTAATGGCAAATGACTTAGGAAACATAGAAATTTTGACACCAGCCTGATTAATGAGAAGTTTCCCAAATAGGTCAGTGCACACCACAACTCCCAGAGGTGTTCAGAATGAAAGCTACCTGATATCTCTGAAAGGACAGTGAAGGTACATCTGTTTGAAAATTTTGTTTAGAAAGAAAATAGATACCTTCTCTAATTTCAAGAAATTCTGCTTCCTGGATAAATGTGAATTGAGGGATTCTACAGAGTAGCAGGCACAGTTAGGAACATGGATGCCAAAGTGAAAATGTCAAGATTAAGTGAAAGTTTATTCACTGAATGGTGAATAAACCCCTTCCACAACTAAGATCCCAGAAGAGAGTCAACTAGATTTGTATCTTCCTCAGGAAACTGAAAGTCTTCTTTAGGAAATATAACCAGAGAAAAAAAACAACTTAATAATACAGATAGGAGAGTGATTGCTACCACCAACAAAATTGTTCAGAAGAAACTCTCCATTCTCCTCACCCTATCACACACACACACACACACACACACACACACACAGTGCCTATAATCAGGATTTCAGTCTCTCACCCTTAAATAAAAGGGTGGTAAGAGTGGGAATACAGACATTTGAGAAAAGCCTTTCACATAACATATAGAGATTAAATCCACCAGGAAAAATTAAATTGAAAGAAACATAGATATTGCAAGAGGAATAAACAAGCCAAAAATTGTTCTTTCTCAGATAGATGAGAGACAATCTTACAACCATGAAAAAAAAGAATGAGAACTACAAATAAGTAACATTCTTGGACAGAAGAAAGCTCTTGGAAGTTAAAATGGGTACAGAAAAGAAGAAAAATAAATCTCTCAAAGAAGGATTAAAAGTTGCAGAAATCTCTCAGAAAGTAGCTGAAAAGGACAGATTGGAAAACAATAAGGATAAGAAAATTAGAAATTTGCTCTAGGAGGCTCAATATTTAAATAATAGAATTTCAGAAACAGAAAACAAAACAAAATCAATAAAAATAAATCAGAGAAATGATTCAGAAAAATATTTTCAGAACTGACGTATATGAATTTTCAGATTGAAAAACCTACTGAAGGCCTAACTCAAGACAAAAGGGAAAACCAAACAAGGCTTTTTCTAATGAAATTCCAGAGTAAGGGTAAAAGACTTCACATACTTTATTCTTTAAAGTTAGGTCCTAGCAAAAGAGGAATCAGAATGACATTGAACTACTCAGTGCAACTCTGAAAGCTAGCTGACAATGGTACAATGATTTAAATTTTCTCAAGAAAAATTACTCCTAATCTGATTTTCTCTGAAAAGGAAAGCTATTAATTGTGAGGACTAAAAAAGGGGAAGTCTTCTGCAACCTTTCTCAGAAAGTACTCTATAAAGACAGAAATATAAACAAAGAAAGAAAACAATGTGGGAAGCAGAAACCAGGGCTACTACTATGGAGAAGAGAGACAAAGATAATCTCAGGGATGATGGTGAGGGGAAATCCTAGGATGGAGAAGTTGCTGTACAACAAACAGGCCTAGAGTGGCTCCAGATTCAGTTAGAGAAGAAATACGAAGGGCTCCAAGCAGAAAGTCACCAAGAAGATTAAATTTAGAAAATGTTTGATGACATCAAATATTTCTAGTGGAATATTGGAGTGAATTAGTAATGGATATCTAAAAATTAAATAAGCCAAATGTAATTATTAAAATCAAAGAAAATATTAAAGAAAGGAAATGTAATAATAATATACTACATGACTTATTTTGAAAAAAAGGCCACAATCACAATAATATAAAACTGAATATAGAACAAGCTAAAAGTTTTATGTAGGGGGATAAAAAAAATGTAAATGTGTGGAATGAAGGGTCAAGTAAAGAGAATAAAATCTTCATTTTTCACACGGAATGTGCAATAAGAAAAAAAGCATTTTTAAAAATCAATTATTTAATAGTATGAATATAAATATTCAACAGGGCAGCTAAAATAGTTGAAAGTAATTATCTTTGGGAAATAAAAATAGAGGAAGAGAACCAGAGAACTCTGTTTTTCACAACTGACTTTATAGAACCATTTGAATTTTTAAAATTATGGATATATACTGTTTTAATAAAAATAAAAACTAAATTAACAAAGATATTAAATAATTTTAAATTATTTTTTTATAAAATATCTTACTTATTAATTTTAAAACTGAGATGGTTTGAGATGGTTACAATTTCTTTTTTACCTGTAAGATCACATTAAAATGTATTTTTAATTTATTTTATTTTTTTATTAAATTTATTGGAGTGACATTGGTTAATAAAATTATATAGGTTTCAAGTGTACAATTCAATAATATGTCATGTGTGCTCACCACCCAAAGTTAAATTTCCTTCCATCACCATATATTTGACCCCCTTTACCCTTATCTACCCCTTCACCACCACCCTTCCCTCTAGTAACCACTAAACTGTTGTCCATGTCCAAGAGTTTTTATATGTATTTTTTGTTTGTTGCTTCAGTTTTATGTCCTCTATATAAGTGAAAACATGTGGTTCTCAACTTTGTATGTCTTTCTTATTTTAGTTAGCATGATACATCTCAAGATCCATCTGTGTTGTAGATGGCAGTATTTCATTCTTTCTTATGGCTCATAATATTTCATTGTATATATGTACCACAGCTTCTTTATCTAATCATCTGTAAGAGGACACATTGATTATTTTCATGTCTTGGCTACCATGAATAAATCTGCAATTAACATCAGGGTACATATATCTTTATGAAGAAATGTTTTCAAATTTGAGGGGTAGATATCCAGAAGAGGGATTATTGAGTCACGTGATAATTCTATTTTTAATTTTTTGAGGAACCTCCATACTTATCACTCTGCCTGACTTCAAATTACACTACAAAGTGACAATAAGCAAAACAGGATGACATTGGCAGAAAAACAGACACACACACCAGTGGAACAGAATTGAGAGTCTAAAAATAAACCACCATATATATAGGCAAATAATTTTTTAAAAAGTTGTCAAAAACATACAATGGAAAAAGGAAAGCCTCTTCAATAAATAGTGCTGAGAAAATTAGAAAACCACATGCAAAAGAATGAAATTAGACTGCTTTCTGTCACCATACACCAAAATTAACTCACATTTAAAAAAAATTCATGTGTGATCTTTAGTTTATTTTTTCTTTATAAGTTACAGGTTTGGAATAAAAGTAGGGTGAGCTATTCCTATTTCAGAGAGAAAATTATCTTTATATATTTTTCCCTACCCCCCACTCACTTTGTTCTTTGTACCCCTTCAGTACTTTCCGATGGTCTTTTCACAACAACTCTAATTCTTTTTATAATTATTTATTTTCTTGTCTAACTCTTGCTCGTAGACTATAAATTATTTGAAGATAAAGAATATATCTTATTTATTTCTGTATCTCCAATGTCTAGCCTTGGTGGGGAGGGAGGAGGAAAGGAGGATACTCAATAAAAGTCTGTTAACTTAAGGAGGGAGGGAGAGAGAAAGAGAGATTATAAGAAGAAAAAGGGGGCTAGTTGTGAGCAGTTGTCTGGACATTGGATGTGATTCAGAAAAAAAAGACATCTGAAGCATTACAAGATTTAGTAGTGTGGTATAGAAAAGGAAGCTATTAAAAGAGAGTAAGAAAAAGCTGCCAGGAAGTTAGAAGGAAAACAGCAAATGTGAGTCACAAGATAGGTAGCTAAAAAGAATGCTTTAAGAATGAGTCCATAGTCTACAATGTCAGAGTTGCTGAGTTATCAGAATAGATGAGGACATAGAATTGCCCACAGTCTTTGCCATGCTGATGCTGTCCTTAATAATAGCTACTTCCAGTTAGAGGTAGAAGGAAAAGTTTGTTTGTGGAAAAATGTTAAGCTGAATAGTGGAGACAGTAAGAAGAGCCAAACTTTAGAGGAGTTTGTTATGAAAGAGAACAGTAGTAGGAGGAAGTTGTGGAGTCAATAAGAATATTAATATAAATATTACTAAGGCATAACTGCATATTGATAGGAGTGATCCACTATAAAGGTAGAAACTGGTGATGGGAGAGGAAGAACATACAACTATAAGAACAAATTATTTAAGAAGATGTGAGGGGCTATGGAGATGTTGCCCTTAGCAGCAAGAACAAATACTTCTACATTAAGGAGAAGAAAGGAACACTATAGAAACAGAGGAAGATGAGTTGGTGAAATTGGTCTTGGGAAGATGAAGTGGTTCTTGCCTGATTGCATCTATTTTTCTATGAAATATGCAGCACTTATACACTGTGAAAGGGAATATTTTTCTTCTAAAAGGAGTAAAATTGAATTGAACAGACAAGAATAGAATCCCAAATAGTTTTTTAGAAAAATATATATTTTGGGGAAATAAATATCTAACTAAACTGCCAAGCTCTGAAACATCCCTCTAGGAAACAGTAAAAGGTAATCTAAATCTGTATAGAAGGAAGTATATAATTTGATTTGACAACAGACCCAAGCAACCATTGCAATATCTTTGAGCTCAAGGCAATATCCCTAAACATACAAATTCAAGATTCTTCAGAGAACTTTAAATAAGATGTTTTTAAAATATTGAAATAGGTAAAACCATGTATATTAGGCACTTATATATATTTTACATACCTTATTTTCATTTTTGCATACCTATTTTCTTTCATTCTCATGATAATCTTACAATGTAATTATTATTTCTTTTAAAAATGAGAAAACTAATACTTCAAAAGATTAACTTAGTCAAGACACATAGCTGCCAAAGAGACAAACTGAAAATCAAATCTGTCTGTCTGATTCTTAAGTTCAGTTCTTTTTATACTCAGAGACATCCATGACCTCATGAAATACCATAATTTTAAAAATACTTCCTTTAGCTAATACTTCAAATGTTAAAAGATTTGTCCTGTTTAAGCTCAATTTTCAGTTTATTCAGAATCATTTATGCATAACTCAGGTCTATGGTGATTCATTCCATTTCTTTATAGATATTAATAAACATAGCTTATGTACATCTCTCAAGAACAGTGAGAAATGTTATAGGGAAGAGAGAACTAGAAACAAGAATCTAGTTGGAAATAGCTTTAAGAGCAATAGGCTTCATCTGGCAACTCAGATGCTCAAAATACATGTCTGCGTTAAACCAAAAATAAAAATTATTTTCTGTAAAATAGAACAAAAGTACATAAGCAAGATCTCCAGTATAATGCCTAGCACATAAGTGCTCAGTAAATGTTGGTTTTCTTCTTCCTTTTGTCATCTCAGAAACTAAAAAGATCAAAGATTTGATGTACTAAGTAATACGGGACATCACTTGTAAAGTTCTTAATCTTTTAGCAGGAAATGATATGAGACATCTCTTGTAGAGTTCTTAATTTTTTTTAGTAAGCCTAGATAAGTTTTCTTCTTTCCTTTCTTTGGGAAAAAGGCCCTCTCCCCCAAACCCAGATAATTACCTTGAAACTGATAACTCAGGTCCTCTGGCTTTTGATAAGGACCATTGGACCATCATACAGGAATGGCCATAGGCCAGGCAGGGTCTTTAGAGTCTGAGCAGGGAGGAGACTTTAGGCCAAAGGGTTTTTTTTATTCTTTAAGGAATATATTAACCAAGCCTGTTTTTCTTTACTCACTTAGTAGGTAAATCAATAATAGAAATCAATAACTATATGATTTAGATAACAAGTTTGTATCTTCTTTTCATTGTCTAAAAACTGAGGTGGCGCTTCAGCAGAAAACCCAAGACCCTGCCCTGGCTGAGGCAGAAAGGAAAAGAGCTCCATGAAACCCCAATAGGCAGGGACTACAATCCTTTAAGCAGGAAGCAGATACAGAAGAAGAGACCTCCCATCCCTCAATATCCATACTAATAACAAGGGGGTTCATGGCTCTTAGAAAAGAGTTAGGCAGGAAAGTTAGTTACATGGTTTCAGGTCTGTCCTAAAAGACACTGAGGTCATCCTATTCTAGAAAGGGTCTGTCCCAGTCTGCCCACAATTAAGCAATCCAGAAGGTATTTGGGGGCTAAAAGTAACTCCAGGAAACAAGTGCACAGAAAATAATCCAGTATCTAAGAAACTGAAAAAACTGCTGGTGATATATTTCAGAAGTCCTATGGATAAATGATTCATTAATGGGATACCTCTCTCTGTAAAATATTGGGTCACTTTGAGTTCATAGTCTAAATTTCTCATAATTGTATAAAAATAATACAAAATAATATATTTTATTGGAAATGATTTTAAAAATATAAGAAAAACATTAACTGTATATTAATGACATATTAACAATGTATTTCAAGGTTGTGTTGGTAGCACACACAACTAAAGTGATCTGTCTCCTCAACTTATGCTTCCTGGGTATAGCCTAATCCTAAGGCTATTCTAAGTATGATGAGGCGAAGTATAAATATAAGGAAAAAAAAAAGGAAAAAATTCTCTCTTTCTTATTTGAATGTCCTAGCCTACACACATATAAAAGTTGAGTATGTAATATTCTGAGGAAGTGGGGAGAACAAATCTCGAAATTAAACATCAGAAAGCCTGGTTAACAAGACCAGTAGAATCATTAGGTAGTGCTGCGGGATTCTTGAACAGAGAGAGGCAGGAACAGAGGCTATAAGCAGGAAGCAGCATTTACTGATGTCAGCACCGGCTCAGTGATTCCTATCCAAAGGCTGAGCCCCAATTGTAACATGGCAGACAGTTTTATACAATCTTGTACTTCTGTATTTCTAAACCTACAGATATTCCATATAAGGAAGGAGAACATAAGGAGAACACTGATTGGCTGCCAACCTATAAGGAAATTGGCTTAATTGTTTAAGCAGGTTTTCAGACTGCCGTGTCAGTTGGAGAGTCCTGGGAAGGGGGTTGCAGTCAAGAACTAACTGATTTGAGCAGGAAATGGTCAGGCAGGATCAGGCTGCCACAGTAGTACAAACGTATAATCACTTAATTGCTCAGGGGTGTGTTTCCTTAGAGTAAAAGGGAAACCGAGGCCTACATTGCTGAAGGTGGTATAGATAATTACTAAGGTTCCTTCCTGATTAAATGCCTATGTTCCTTATTATGTAAAATCATGTAAATGGGTTTTAGAGATGGGCTAAAACCAAAATTATTTCCTCTTCTGTTGAATTATAAAGATAATACCACCCTATTCAATAGTCCATGAAAAAATGTTTATCATCCATGATATGCCAGCAACTGTGAAATAAAAGAGCATGTCCTTTTTGTGGCAAATAATTAGTGGACACTGAGGCACAGAAACAAGTGCTTACCCACAGTGACCTTACCACATGACCAACTTTTACATCCCAAGCACTGTATGGGTTCTCAAAGGTATTCTGAAACCATAAATCAGGGACAAGTCAAAGAAAAACTAAATATAAGGAACTTTAGCTATTTACTTCAAGTCTAATTTGGTAAATTTGAACAGAAGCACGGAATTATCAGCAGAGATCTGAGCACTGGTGCCGAGTATGCTGTAACCGACCACAAGGTCATGGGCAACATCCCCTCTCTCTCCTAAGTTAAATAAGTTGTTTAGCCTCCTTCAGTGTTTTTTAACTCTGGCTACACATTGCATTCTCTTGGGTAGCTTTAAAACCATATAGGGTCTGAGTCAACCCAGACCAATTAAAATCAGACTCTTCTGAGTAGAGAGGGGGTCAATTGTATTGTGATGGATGAACTTCTGATGGAGGTCACTTTGTCATGCATACAAATATCAAATTATAATGTACACCTGAAACTTACCTAATGATATAAATCAATTTTACCTCAATTTTTTAAAAATTCAGACTCTCAGGTTGTGAGGTCCAGGCAGTGATAACATTTAAAATGTCCCCCAAAGGATTATAATGTGTAGCAAAGGACTCAGAATCTCCAGGTTTCTTTCTATGACACCCTTACCTCCCTTTTCTTACCATTTTTTAGAAAACTTTCAATAGTAAATTCTTTGTCTGCCTCATTGAGATGTAAATGCTCTCCCAGCCTCTTGCAATTTTCATAAGCCAGGAATATCTTTCTTAAGGATGAGGGGCCATCTTTCCTTCTAGGAAGCCTATTTTTCAGTCTCTGTAGAAGGATAGTAGGAACTTAATTTCTATAAGCCCAAATTAGTGAACCATAAGACGTAATCATAATGACTAACCTCCACCTTCACATTCCTTAATGCATTTCAGAGGTGCTTAATTACAGTGTAAAACTGTGAAGAATATGCAGGAATGCATGTCTAGCAGAAGCAAACTGCACTGATATAAGTGGTGTAAGTGGAGCAGAGAAGTTAAAAATGATGACAAACCAAGACATACTAACCTGTGTAAGAGAGAAGACAATACAAAAGTAGTTATTCAACAAGGCTAGGCCATGCTCAGAACAGGTAAAAAAAAAAAAAAAAAAAGTAGTATTAGGAATTTTACTTATGTTCTCCAATTATGTTTATAATTGAGATTGATCTTATGAAATAGTTCTTGCTGTCTTTATTTTGCAATGAAGAAGATGGCTTAGTGGCATTATGTAATTTCCTCAAGGTTATCCAGGGCCCATGCTTGTACTAAAAATTCAGGTCTGTCTAAAACTCACACTCTATTTCATCCAGATTATTAATGAAATTATGAAGAACAGACTTTTAAATTTATCACCTTGATAAGTACTTCTTGCCACAAGATAGACACTCACCCATATCAGGTGCTTACACTCAGCTCATCATCTAGTTCTGTGTATAGACGTGGCCAGCAAAAAGTATATTAATTTGGTGAATAAGAATATGCAGTTTCACATGTAAGTCAGCTATGCCTACTCAAAAAATCACTATTTTAAGCAGAAATTTTATAATTCTTCTATAAAGGTATTATATTCATAACTTAGCTTACCTTGATCACCTCATAGATGCTAAATCTTTTCTTGTCATTTTAATGCTTGACCTATTAACCACACTTAGACATAGGCTAATTTAAAAATTATTTTCTAAATTTGACCATGAAATTATGATTCCTTTATTCATCATCCTTAGATCTATGTTATGTTGATTTAATCATTTGGTGCCAGAAACTTCTAAGTGGTTCCTTTTGTACTCTTCATCAAGGCATTTTATAAGTTCTTATTCTTTTCTGCCTTATAGTCACACTTTTAAAATTAATTTGCTATCTAAGCCCCTTTGGTCATCATTCATCTCTTCATTTCTAATGTGACTTCTGCAGCATCTCTTTCCCTGGAAACTTTATAAATACAAATTTTATTTTTGATTTTCTCTCTCTCTTTTATGAGTCACAATTTATTCTGGTCTTCTCTTCCTCTTATTTTCTTTCTACTAACTGTAAACCTATAATCTGTGTCTTATTATGCCATGATTTTTCTGTCTAATCTCTCTGTGCTGGTATTGGTTCATTTCTTGGCTCTGCACTACAAGAGACGGTGTTTTGGGGCCCTTTTCATTCTTCTTCAGAGAAATAGAAGCAATTTAACTTTCTTAGCTCTGATTCATAGGTGCTTTCATGTGCTTAAAGCTTTTGAAGTTCTGTTGCTCATTTGATTCAACAAATAACTGAACATTCTCAAATTTACTTCCTGGCCATCTAATTTCTTTGTCAGGTAGTGTATTTCTATAATGCCTTTCAGTGCCTGACATACATTCAAAGTGGATGCAGAGGAGGAGCAGACATGGTGAATAGACTCTCCCTTCTCTAGCTCTGTCTTTTTTGATTAGTTGGCATTCAGAAAAAGGCTCCTGGATGCTAGCCTTGAAAGTCCCTGAGCTAAGAGCAAGAGGACAACTGGACAAAGAGATAACTTCTCTTCTTGAATAGACTCCAGGCATCAAGCCAGGAAAAATCCATACCATCATAATAGTTTAACCCATGGGAAGTTAAAAGGGAAGGAATAAGGGAATTGAGCAAGTTGGCTAAAAGCCAGTCCATCCCAGGATTCAGCCTTAGACTGGCCTAGCAAGAGGAAAAAAGTACAAGTAACAAGAAACCAACACTTTAAGCTGTATTCCTCATTAACCTCTTAAAATCTCATATCCTGATTTTCCAAATAAAATTGTCAAGATATCTCCAACTGTGGAAACCCCATTCCCTAGGTTTTAAATGATGGGAGACTAAGGTCTCAGGAAACATCAACCTGTAGAAGTACAAATAAAAAGAGAACTGATAACAATAAAGTAAAAAATAAGAAAAATTGATCAAAAGCATGAAAGCAAAGGCTCTCATGAAAGAGTCAAAAAGAAGGCGCCCTAACAGTGCCAAATTCTGCACTGATATAAGGTCAAATAGGAAAGTGCTTTGGGGTTTCTGAATGCAAGGTGCTCTGTCAATGCCAATAATATAGCATTATTTTTGCCCTCACTGGAGATAAAGAATAAAAGCATATCAAGCACATGATCTCAAAAGCAAGGCATCCATGCATATCCATTTCTAAACAAATTTACACAGCTCAATTTTTTAAAGAAAAAAAAATACTCCTTAAGTTGTCCCATGCATGACATACATTAATGGAGGCTGAAGGCTACGCCTAAGCCCTGATCATCAGCATCTGTTGCTACTACAGCTCCTTGTGTTAATCACCTTTAGAAATATTTATAGTCACTGAGAAAAGTAAGTTCACAGCAAGTTTGTTCTCAGGAGAAAGATGCTGCTATTTTCACAGCTATTATGCAAAATGTGAATTAACACAAATTACATGATAATTATTTTTTTCACCTTTTAAAAAATATTTAATTAGTTTTTCAATTTTATTTATGACAATTATTTTTGTTTTCAGCAAATGTTGACTCTAAATTCTGTTAGATGTAGTTAAAAATAGCATTGTTCTTTGAACAGAGAATAACATATTGGCACACAGGAATGTCTCTGTTAATCATCAGATTAGAATAATCATTTTAGGTGCCTGCTTAGATTTTCATCAGCATCCAATAGAGAAAGAAATGTAACTAAGTATATTATACAGTGAGCCAAAATGAAATTGTCATTAAATGTTACTTCTAAAGATGGAAATGCATGTTGTTTATCAAGATCTCCAAAACCCTTAATAAATGTGTGTGTATATCAAGTTGCTTAAGAGTTCAGATGACCTTCCAGAACTCGAGATTCCCAGTTAACAGCACAGGTGATGTTGGCAGGCCTCACATGTATCCTGATATTACCTCACCTGTGATATGGGTAGTTATAGTTATAGGCTGAAACTATAAGGAGATGGTAGAATATTGTGCTATAAATCATATAAATGATTCTATTTTGTTAAGAATGTCAATTTTTTAATGAGAATGAGTTCTTCAACTTATTTCTTCTGCTACACAGCTGCTTATGCCATCAATTAAATGTCAAAGGATTCAAATAAATGTTTATCATTCTTATGTTAACTGAGAACTGTAAAAAAAATGCTTAGTGTTTTCTTAATTTTCCAAATTGGCAAGATATTTTTTAATAGCACTATATGTCTTATATAATCCTTGGACAGTGTCATGATCATTTCACCAAACTGAGAAGATCTCTGGGGTGGAGAAATGGTTAGCATAGAGACATAAAATAAGTGCTTTGTAAATGCTGGTTGATGCACTTTTTTTTCTTTTTATCAAGGAGTTTGCAAAACTATAATTCTTATAAACTAAACATATAAGTGTAGATTCACATGCAATTATGAGAAATAATACAAAGAATTCTGTGCACCCTTTACCTACTTTCCATCAGTGATAACATATTGCAAAACTATAGTACAATATGAAAATTAGGATGGTGAAATTGATACAATCTATTAGTCTTACTCATATTTTCCTGGTATTCAATTGATATGTGTATGTGTATTAAGTGCAATATAAATTTATAATGTGTAGTTTTGTGTATCCACGACTACAGACAAAATATAGAACAGTTCTACCACAAGGACTCCTTTTGTTGCTCTTTTATAACACACACTTAACCCCTAACGCTTGCCTCAGCTAATCTTTCCTCTATTTCTATATTTTTGTCATTTAAGAATGTTATATAGATGGAATCATGTAGGATGTAACTTTTTTAGATTGGCTTTTTGACTCAGCATAATTCCCTTGTGACTGATCCAAGTTGTTGCATATTTCAGAAATTCATAACTTTGTTTTTCTGAGGTAAATGCCCAAAGTGCAATTTCTGGGTCAGATGGTAATTTAATGTTTAGTTTTATGAGAAACTACCAAACTGTTTGCTACAGTAGCTGTACCACTTTCAGTTCCTACCAGCAATAAATGAGTGATCTAATTTCTTTACATTCTTTCCAAAATTTGTTGTCGCTATATGTTTTTTATTTTCGTCATTCTAATAGGCATGTTGTGGTATCTTACTGTGGTTCTAATGGTTAATAATATTGAGCAGTTTTCATGTGCTTATTAGTATACCCTGTTCACTGAAATGTCTATTTATGTGTTTCGTCTATTTTTTGTTTCTTTTTTTCTTAAATTAATGAGTTAATAAAATTAGGTTTCAAGTGTATAATTCAATAATACATCATATGTCACCATATATTTGACCCGTTTACTCTTACCTACCACTTTCTAATTGAATTGCTTTTTTGCTGTTGAGTTTTAAAAATTCTTTACATGTATTATTTTATCTTAGCTATGCTTTGAAGGTATGAAGTCACTGGAAAAGCTACAGTTGATTCCAACTTAGAATAGCTCTCATGGCTTTGAAAGAGTTAACAGATTATCTGGTTAAATCTCTTCTCTCACAGGTAAGGTTGCCCATATTCACTTAACTGATTAAGTAACTGGGACCCAGAAAAGTAGGTGATTTACACAAGTCAAGCACGGTTAGTGGGTGGAGAAAAGGGTGGACTCATTAGAAATGGAGAAATGGAGCAAAGTTGCGAATCATGCTTCATGCTTGTCCCACACCCATGGGTGGTGGAGGAACACCAGGAGGGACAGAGAGGCTGCAGAGGGTCCCCTGAAAAAGAGAGGAGTCCTAGCGTCAATCACGGGCTCCCCAGCCCAGAGTCCCAGCCCAGGGAAGAGGAGTTTCCAAAAACTTTGTAAAAATCAGAGAGGACTCTTGCTATGTGGGTGAGATGGAAGGAGACTAAAACCCTAGATGCCCCTTGTAAGTGCCCAAACACAGGCTCTCTTACCTACAGGTACTCACTTGGGGCACCAGTGGTGGGTTAGAGCCTTGCACAAGATTAATATGGGGACAGACTGCATTACCTGGTGCCAGAACAAGGGCTGGACAGGCAGCCGCCAATTTGCCCTATGAGGGCTGCCTTATAGGGTAATCTACAGACTGTGCAGATCCTTCCCACACAGCCAATATGGAAGCCCTGGCCTGAGGAAATGAGCCTGCCCCACCCAATATACAGATTGCCAGGAACTTTTGTTTCTGTGTGGCTGCCACGCCCTGCACCCAGAACCAAACATTCGCAGCTGGGAGCCAGTGCTGTGAGCACACATTTTAGAGACAGTTTCAGGCAGATCACTGCTGCCAGCATGAACTTGGTGGATCTCAAGAATCTGTGGGCCAGTCCCAGATAGCAGCTGAACTTGCTGTGATCTGTGATTTTTGTGAGAATTCTAGAATGGTTACCAAAGTTGTAGCAAGACTGAGGTTGTATTGATCTGACAGACATTGTCTCCCTGAGAACCCACCCCAACCAACCCACAAATTGCCCGAGGAGGACTATTGACAACCACCACCACCTTGCTCTTTCTTCAAGCTTCACAATATGCACAGGTAACAAACTTTGGCTAGCAGAGTATAGACATTGCAAGCAAATCAGACCTCTGATGCTTACAAGAGCTGCAATATCATGTGGGGGGATCACAAGGGTCTATAGGACCATCCTAAATGGCAGCTGGTCTCACTGTGATCTATGACTACAGAGGGAACATGTGGGCACAGAAGTTGCAACAAAACTGAGGCTGTATTGGCCTGATGGCCCTTGTCTTCTTGAGATCTTGTTTCACCAAAGCCACAAAATGCCCACATCCCTTTGACAGGCAGCCTCCCCGCTCTCTGCTCTTTTCTGGGGTTGTGCATTCTGTGCAGGCAGCAGACCCTGGCTAGTGCAGTGAACACATTTTGGTGGACAGTTATGGGCAAACCACTACTGCCTGTACAAGTTGTAATAGCTCTTAAGGGGATGACAGGGATCTGTGGGACCACCTCAGACAACAACTTGTCTTCCTGTGATCTGTGACTACTGTGAGAACGTGCAGACATAGAGACCGCAGAAAACTGAGGCTATTGGCCTGACAGCTGTTGACTCTCTGAGATCCTGCCCCATCCAATCCACAAAGTGCCTGTGGCACATTGACAGGCAGCTGCCCCTGATGTGAGGAGGTACATTCTTCACAGTCAGGAGATCTCAGCCAGCAAAATGAGCAAAGTTCAGAAAATACAGTGGCAGAAAGATCACTGCTGCCAGTATGAGATTCAATATCACTTGAGCAGATCTCAGGGGTTTTGTGGGCCCATCACAGATGACAGTAGGTCACGTAGTAATATCTGACTTTGGTGGGAGCCTGTAGTCCCAGAGTTGGCAGCAAATCTGGTGCTATGTAGGCTTGATGGCTCCATGCCTCACCGAGACAAGGCCCCACCTAACCCACATATGTGGCAAGCCTGCTCCCAGACAACCCAGTCCCATTCTGTGTTTCCCTTAGGTCACAAATTCAATAGCAAATAATAGCACTCTGTTCGTGTGGCTCATGCAAAGCCCATTCATCTGGGAGAAGCATTTGGTGGTGGCCCACAAACACCCTTCCCTCCTGAGCTTTAGTAATTCTTAAGCAGAGCTCGTTATTTACAGGCTCAAGGTGGGCAGCAGCTGGCCTTTCCATGGTTGGAGCCACAGAGACAGCACTGACATGTAAACTGACACTGCAGTGGCAGGGGGATATTTATTCAATAGATCCAGGATGGTCCCTGTACCATCCAACATATGTATAACCCAGAGGCTTATATGGTTTCAGAGAGTTACTGGCAACTGACAAGCAGTGCCAGGTCTTGAGAAGCACTGGTCCTTCTGCTAAACTTCTTTCAGTGAGGGACGGGGAATAATTGGACCACTACCTACAGTATGGTCTCTTTCACTTATCTATAGATCTAGCATAGACAACAACCATCTGCAGATTGCTTTGTAGCTCCTACCAGGTAGCCCTGAGTAATCAAAGGAAGCAGCTGACCTTCGCCTACTAGGGAGTCCCTCTTAAGGAGCCACACAACCAACACACCCGAAGGATGGTACTAGACCACTACAGAGAAACTCCTGACTAGTCTCATAAGTGGTACATACAAGGGTCTCAACAAGTACTCAAGCCTTCTAAGGTAAATCCCATTTAATGGGGTCAGCCCCCACACAGCAACTCTTACCCTGTGGGAAAACCAATTTCCATAAATAGTAAGCCTGACTATTAATTCCATCCACTAATGTACTAACACCAATAAAGTCTTAGCTACAACAGAAGATCATACACAATGCATGCAAAGATCATGTCCAGAGCCCTGGCACAATTAATTAAGGAGAATGTGCAACTGCCCACACAGGACAGCTTTCACATAAGGCCGCCTGGCCAAAGATGAAGGACAAAACACTATTATTAACACATAGAAATGAACACAAGAGTCTAATAAAATGAAAAACAAAGAAACATGCCACAAATGAAACAACAGAAGGAAATTCCAGAAAATAAGCTAAATGGAATGGAGGCAAGCAACCTACCAGAGGCAAAGTTCAAAATAATGGTTATACGGATGCTCAACAAACTTAGGGGAAGAAGGGATGAGCACAATGAAAACCTCAACAGAGAGACAGTAAGCATAGGTTGGATAAAGCAGAAGACCAAATCAGCAAACTGGAAGACAAGGTAGCAGACTATATCCAATCAGAACAACAAATAATTTTTTAAAATGAGGATAGTTTAAGAGACCTCTGGAACAACATAAAGCATAACAATATCTGCCTCATAGGAGTGCCAAGAGGAGAAGAGAGAAAGCAAGGGATTGAAGAAATAATGACAGAAAACTTTCCTAACCTGGCAAAAGAATTAGACATACACGTTCAAGAACCACAAGGAGTCCCAAAGAAGAGGAATTCAAACAGACCCACACAAAGACATATCGTAATTAAAATGCCAAATTCAAAGACAAAGAGAAATCTTAAAGGCAGCAAGAGAAAGGCAACTAGTTACTTACAAGTGTACCCCCATAAGAATGTCTGCTGATTTTCAATGGAAACTTTGCAGGCCAGAGGAGACTCGCAAGAAATGTTCAAAGTTATGAAAAACAAGAATCTACAACCATGAATACTCTACCCATAAATGCTTTCAATTAAAGTGAAATAAAAAAGGTGAGATAAAGAGCTTCTTACAGGAAAAGCTTAAGGAATTCATCATCAACAAGCCAGTATTTCAAGAAATGTTAAAGAGACATCTGTAAAAAGAGAAGGGGTAAAAAAGAAAATGGAAATGATAAATTTGAATAATAA
The DNA here is from genome assembly GCA_004027375.1 of Macroglossus sobrinus. Taxonomy (NCBI): domain Eukaryota; kingdom Metazoa; phylum Chordata; class Mammalia; order Chiroptera; family Pteropodidae; genus Macroglossus; species Macroglossus sobrinus. The sequence goes on from PVKZ01001010.1 coordinate 457,851, forward strand.
AATGGCAGTAACTATATTCCCATCAGTAATCACTTTAAATGTAAATGAATTAAATGCTCCAATCAAAAGATACAGGGTAGCTGAATGGATAACAAAACAAGACCCATGCATATGCTGTCTACAAGAGGCCCACTTCAGACCAATTTTCTGATCACAATGGTATGAAATTAGAAATCAACTACAAGAAAAAAATTAGAAAATGCACAAATACATGGAGGCTAAATAACATGATGCTAAACAATAAATGGGCTATCAATGAGACCAAGAAAGAAATCAGAAGATACCTAGAGACAAATGAAAATGAAAACACAATGGCTGAAAATCTATAGGACACAGCAAAAGCAGTCTTAAGAGGGAAATTCTTAGCAATACAGGCCTCCCTCAAGAAACAAGAAAAAGCTCAAATAAACAATGTAACCTTACACTGAAAAGAACTAGAAAAAGAACAGCAATCAAAGCCCAAGGTGAACAGAAGGAAGAAAATAATAAAGACCGGAGAAAAAATAAATGAAATGAAATCTAGAAAAACAATACAAAAGATTAATGAAACCAAGTGCTGGTGTTTTGAAAGGATAAATAAATTTGACAGACCCTTAACCAGACTCATCAAGGAAAAAAGAGAGAACTCAAATAAATAAAAAGGATTCAAATAAAATAAATAAAATGAAGAGAAATAACTATGGACTCGACAGAAATACAAAGAATCATAAGACAATAATAAATATACCAATAATTTGGATAATCTGGAAGAAATGGCCACATTCCTAGAAACATACAATTTCCCAAGACTGAGTCAAGAAGAAACAGAAAATCTGAACTGACTAATTATCATCAATGAAACAAAACTGATAATTAAGAACCTCCCAAAAAACAAAAGCTGGCTTAACAGGCAAATTTTACCAAATGTTCAAAAAGAACTAACGCCTTTCTTCTCAAACTCTTTTAAAAAATTCAAGAAGAGGTAAGGCTTCCTAACTCCTTTTATGAGGTCACCATCACCTTCATTCCAAAACCAAAGACATCACAAAAAAAGAACACTATAGTCTGATATCTCTTATGAATGTTGATGCAAAAATTCTCAACAAAATATTAGCAAATCGAATTCAGCAGTACATTAAAAATACCATAAACCATGATCAAATTGGATTTATTCCTGGGTTGCAAGGTTGGTACAATATCGTCAAATCAATTAATGTGATACACCACATTAACAAATCAAAAGATAAAACTGTATGATCATATCAATAGATGCAGAAAAAGTGTTCAACAAAATCCAGCATTCATTTATGATAAAAACTCACAGCAAAGTAGGAATAGAGAAAACATACCTCAACATATCAAAGGCTGTATATGACAAACGTACAGCTAACATCATACTCAATGGGAAGAGGCTAAAAGCATTTTCCTAAAGATCAGAAATAAGACAAGAATGCCTACTTTCACCACGCTTCTTCAACATTCCATTGGAAGTCTTAGCCACAGCAAGCAGAGAAGAAAGAGAAATAAAAGATATACAAATTGGAAAGGAAGAAGTAAAACTCCACTATTTGCCAATGACATGATACTATACACGAAGAACCATAAAGTTTCCACCAACATACTGTTAGAACTGATCAATAAATTTAGTAAAGTAGCAGGATACAAAACAAATATTCAGAAGTCAGTGGCATTTCTATGCATTAGTAATTAACTTTTGGAAAGATAAATTAAGACAATTACATTTATAATTGCATCAAAAATAATAAAACCTGGAATCAAATTAACCAAGGAGGTAAAAGACTAGTTTTCAGAAAATTATAAGTCATTAAAGAAAAATTGAAGAAAATACAAATAAATGGAAGCAAACACCATGCTCATGGGTAGGAAGAGTCAACATCATTAAAATGCCTATACTACCCAAAGTAATCTATAGATTCAATGCAACCCATATGAAAATAACAACGGCATTTTTCACAGAAGTAGAACAAATAATCCTAAAATTGATATGGAACCATAAAAGACCCTGAAGAACCATGGCAATCTTGAGAAAAAAAAATTGGAGATATCAAACTATCAAATATGAAACTATACTACAAGGGTACAATAATCAAAACAGCATGGTACAGGCAAAAAAAAGAAAAGAAAACTAGTACATTGATCAATGGAATAGAGAGTCCAGAAATAAATCCATACCTATACTCTCACTTACTATATGGCAAAAGAGGCAAAATATACCGTGGGGCAAAGACAGTCTCTTCAATAAATGGTGTTGGGAAAGTTGGACAGATACATGCAAAAAATAGAAACTGGACTACCTTCTTATACAGTATACAAGAATAGACTCAAAATGGATTAAAGACTCAAATATGAGACCTGAAACCATAAAACTTCTACAAGAAAGCATAGGCAGTAAATTATTTGATATTGCTAACAATAATTTCTCCTTAGGCAAGGGAAACAAAAGAAAAATAAACAAATGAGACTACACCAAACTAAAAAAATTTTGTATAGCGAAGGAAACCATAATAAAACAAAAAGACAACTTGTTGAATAGGAGAAAATATTCACCTATGATACATCTGATAAGAGGTTAATATCCAAAATATATAAAGAACTCATATAACTCAACAACAACAACAAAAAAAAAACAATCTAATTTAAACATGTGCAGAGGACATAAACAGGTATTTCTCCAAAGAGAAAATACAGATTGCCAACAGACATATGAAAAGATGCTCAAGGTCACTAATCATCAGAAAAATGAAAATTAAAACCACAATGATATATCACCTCACACCTGTCAGAACGTCTATCATCAATAAATCAAAGAACAAGTGTTGGCAAGGATGTGGGGGAAAAGAAACTCTTGTTCACTGTTGGTGGGATTGCAAATTGGTATAGCTGCTATTGGAAAACAGTCTGGAGGTTTCTTAAAAATTAAAAATGAATATACTTTTTGACACAGCAATTGCACTTCTGGGTATTTATCCAAAGAAAACCAAAACAATAATTCATAAAGATCTATACACCCAATATTCATGGCAACACAATTTACAACAGCCAAATTATGGAAGCATCCTAAATGCCCATCAACAGATAATTGGATAAAGAACTTATAGTTCATATATGCAATGGAATATTACTCAGCTATTCAAAAAAAGAAATCATACCATTTGCAATGACATAGATGGACCTAGAGGTTATTATGTTGAGTGAAATAGACAGAGAAAGATAAATACCATATGATTTCACTTATATGCAGAATCTAAGGAACAAATAGAGCAAACTAACAAAAACTGACTGAGAGATATAGAGGACAATTTGGCGACAAACAGAGAGGAGGGGATTTGGGGGCCTGAGAGAACTGGGTGAAGGGCTAAAGAAGTACAAATTAGTAGTTGATAGATGGTCATGGGGCTAGAGAGCATGGCATAGGGAATATAGTTAGCATTAATATATTGGCTAGGTGGCAAACCAGAAGAGAGAAAGAGCAATTAGGGGGATTGTTTTGTAAACTATATAAATGTCTAACCAACTTACTGTATAATTGAAACTAATTAAAAAAAGAAAACAACAACAAAAAAGCATAAAAATTGCAGCATTTCCATAAAAGAGAAAAGAAACGAAAGTTTAGTGCTCCAACCAAGACAGGGTGGCTGAATGAATAAGAAAAAAAGACCCCTGCCTACAAGAGACTTACTTCAGATTAAAAGATATACACAGACTATAAGGAAGGGGTTGGAAAAAGATATTGCATTAATGGACCTAGAGGGTATTCCACTGAATGAAATGAGTTATATAGAGAAAGACAAATATCTCCTGATTCCGCATACACATGGAATCTAAAAAACAAAATAAACAACAAAAGCAAAAATAAACTCACAGATACAGAGAATATTTTGAGGGCTACTAGATGAAAGGGGTTTGGGGGGAATGGCAAAAAGAAAGGCAAAGGGATTAAGAGTAAGAAGAAATGGATAGTCGCAGAATAGACATGGAGAAGTAGAGTGTAGCATGGGAAAGATAGTTAATAATGTTGTAATAAATATGTAAGGGGAAAGAGGGATAATAGATTTGGTGGGGTGATCACTTTGCAAGAAATTGGTGTATTATTGTATGCTAACTAGAACTGAAAAAAAAAGCCAGAAAAAAAAAAACCTTTTACATCCACATTCTTCTCATTCTCTCGGTGGCCACTGTTCTACACACATCATCACTTTTATAGACTCTTAAATGGCTCTCTGCCTCCACTATCATCTATCCTCAAATCATTTTGCCCACAGCTGCCAAAATAGTCTTTCTAAAACAAATAAATCATCATGTCACGCCCTTGCTTAAAAATTTTCAAGTTTCCCCAACAACAATTTTGCACATTACTAGATACAATATTAGAAAAAGAATATTATAAAAAGAACTTTCAAAGATTTATCATGTCATAGAGAAAGCTTCTTCTCCATTCATGATGTGTCTGTGCTGTAAACAAAACTCAAATACCATGACTCCATTTAAGTACTTCATTTTAGAAAGTGAAGACATCAATTTTATTGGTTAATTTCAGAATACAGTACATACTTGACTTAGCTCTAACTTATGTTTCCCTCTTGACAGGTCTTCCAAGCTTTAAGATTCAGGGACTTGTGCAAAGGAGAGGAGTCTGACTGACTCTGCACTACCTGAAAGTCAGTCTAATTTTAGAGGCCAACATATATTCCTCTAACCTAGTCTGTTTGTCTTTCTCTTTTTGTAAGGAAGGTGATATTTTGGCCTTCATGTTTATTTTTGGTTTTATTTCCTAAAATTTTTAAAAGTGTTTGGGGAAGAAGAGTGCTGTAATATCATAAATCATGCTATTATATCATTTACACATATAATACTCTCAGAAAAGTCCTTGGCATAAATTATTTAATAAGTGATATGATTATAATGATGATTTATTAGGAGTTTTATCTGGGTTGCTATTATCATCCCTTATCACCTTCAGGCAAATGGCCAAGTTGGAAGGTTGGCGAATACTCTAAATTGAGTTTACATTTATGGTTCATGGATTCCAGAAAACTAGTATAGACTGACTCATCCTGATAAGGAATTTACACCTTTTCTTTCTGCACTATGGAGATCTTCCTATATTCTTGGACAAAAGTGAGTACTGTGCTCTAGGATAATAATTTCACCTGTGACAATTGCTTTTGGAACCAGGGACAGGTTCTGGGACAAAATATATCTGCTTTCCAGCAGTCCAAGAAAATACTCAAAAGAGCATTGGTAAATATTATGATTAGCATTTCAGAAAGGTGAAATAAAGCTATCCTGAGAAACTGCTATTTCCCTTTCTTGAATGTGACATCTTCTCATTTTTTACCATCTTCTTAATGGTTAAGTCTAATGGGCTAAAATAAATAAAGGGGTAAAGGACTAAGGGATGTTGATGAGAAGCAATATTCCCCCCTCCCCAGTTATTGTTTTCTGCTTATAAACAGAACTTATTAGTATAACTCTGTCTTTACTTTTACATTTTTCTAATGTTGGGTAAGTAGAGTGACTTACCTGAATGATAAATTTGGGAAACATAGTTGAGGCTGCTTGACCCAACCCAACCACCCTCCCCACACACACACCCTTTTTTTGTTAGAAGAGAGTCTACCTATGTAGAATCACTTCTAATCATAATTTGAGCAGAGGCTAATTCTTGCCAGGGATAGGCTTGCCTTGGTCTACCTCTGTCTGTAACAAAGTAGGTATATCTGGCTGATTCAATCTTGTGGTTCAGTTCAGGTCCATTAACTCATATATTAAGTTACATTTAACAGTGTAACTCCACCTTTACCTGTTTTATTTCTTTCATGGTTCAGTACCCAAGCAGAGATGAGAGATCTATTTATCATGGCTCCAACATCTCATTCTCTTTTTCTCATTCTATTTTCTAGTCAGTCTGAGCTATTAGTTGCTCTTCATAATACTCCCCCAAAATATCTTGCTTTCATGTCTTTGCCCATTTTTGTCTCTGCCTAAATATTCTTTTTTAGTTACTGCATATTCAGAAACCTTTTTTATACTTCAAGACCAATGCAAATACCTCCTTCATAATAAGTAATGTTATCTCAGAGACATTGTCTTTTTGTTTACAGCTCTATTCTTTGTGCCTAGTTTATAATAACTGGCACATATTAGACTGTTAAATGTATTGAGAATATTTGGAATAAAATAAGATGGACATTAGGAAACAGATTACTTTCTGCTTAGAAAAGATTTAGACATTAGTTCTAAAAAAAATTATGCTCCTTCTTTCAAGAAACTTGATTCAAGGGATAAATATATGTAAACAAATAGCAGAAATTCATCACTTTCTTCCTGAAAGTGTGGTTATTTTATATATATGCTTCATATCCTCAAATAAACCCTAAAGTTCTTGAATAAGAATTCAGAATTCTTGAATAAGAATGCATTACATATTGCAGAAAATGTGAAAGTTCCTGCCAAATGAATAATTGAATGCATAAATTAAGAGGTTCTCTAAATGAGATTCCCTTAAGCTGCTACTTCAACTAATGTTGTAACAGACATTCTCTTTTCTACCTACTGACCCACATCAACACTGGACTCATGTCTAAAATTCCCAGTGAGGTCTAAGGGTGAAAAGATGATGAATCTAAGTCACTTTTGAACTTATCTGACATGCATGTCAATAAGAGTTGTGGCCATTTATAGTGAGACACCAACATGTGCTATTGAATTCTGTTAACTTCTAACCCATTATTTAGAAAGTTTACTTACACTGTTTAGTACATACACTGTGTGATTTTCTGTTATTATGGCTATATGCCATGCATCTAATTTTGAGATTGCCCCGACCCGCAGGGCAGAACAACGCAGGGCGAGGAGGAACCTGTGGAGTATGAAAGTAGGACAGCAGACAGAAAGAAATGGAGGCAAGACAAAGTTCTGATCAAGCCTAGTTTATTGTAGGTAGGGGTAGAGTATATAAAGGGGAAGATTTGCATAATCAAGGTTGCCTTGGATACAGAACCACAGAACATTCCATTTCCTTATATGACCCAAAAATGCAGAAGGGTCCCGGGAGAGGAAGGGGCTGCAAGGTCAGATTAGTTTAAGCAAATGGCTCAAGGGGCCCAGGGCAAGTCAGGGCATGTCAGGGCAACTGGCTTTATGCTGTCTATCCTATCAGATAGCACAGGGCGAGACAGACCCTGTCCCAAGGCGAAGTTGCCTAGATCTCAGGTATGAGAGCCTTGATAAGAACGGCTCCCTACATGAGATGACTTGCTGGGGGCTGTCTTCCACTAGGCAATAGTGATCTACCATATTATTATGACAAAATACATTTCTTATTATTCTTCTTTTTGAGAATGAAATTGCTGAATCATAGGAAAAATATATTATTTTATAAGAAATGGTCAGATCTTTTTTCGAAGTAGTTTTACCATTTTGTACACTCACTAACAATGTGTAGAAATTTTGGTTGCTCTACTTTGTCACTATCACTTACAACATTGTCATTGTTGTAAATAGTTTTTTTGTTTGTTTATTATGATATTATTGGTGACAGAAGAGTTTAGAACAAATTGACCAAAAATCAAAAGTTACATTGCCTCAGTACAGATGCTCTTTATAAAGAAAAAGTTGTTTTAAGAATTAAAACATATATGGAATTTTATGAGGCAGCACATAAGACATTCAGGAGATTTATATGTTCTAAGTGATGATTCTCAGGTCTCATCTCTCTAGTTAAGCATTCCACTGTACGGAACTGAAATTGACTAAATTTTATTTACAGTTTTGGTCATATTTTTTACATCAAATTAGAACTACTTTATATTATTTTATTGTTTTCTTTTTAAATCAGTTTCATTTTGAATAAGAAAGAGATGGTCATTATAACCATTTCTGTTTTATACTGCATTGGTTGTCCTATATATTGCAATGAGGCACCTCATTTCTTAGAATGATATATAGCCCTAAATGTAGACATAAATAAATAAGTAGATAGTGTTTTTAGAAGAAAGTACTGCTAAATACTTTTACAATGTGTAAATAGTTTTATAAACAGGATTTTTTAAAACATCAAATAAAATATGAGCAGATTGGACTTCATCAAAATTAAGAACATTTGTCCATTAAAAGATATGATAAAGAGTGAAAAGTCAAGGCACAAGTTGAGAAAAGATGCCTGCAATACATATATCTAAAAATAAATGCAAATTCAGAATGTTGTACAAAGTATTAAAGAAAAGACAGAGAAACTGCCAGAAAAAAATTGAGACATAAAGAGACAAAAATAAAACTCAATCAAACAATATTCAATATTCAAATGATCAACATACGTGAGAATTGTACTTCACATCATTATTCATACAGCGAATGAAAATTATAATCACAATGATACATAATTAAACTCAGTAACATGGCTAAAATTAAATTAACAGATAATACCAAATGCTGACAAGGATGTGAAGTGATTAGAACTTGTATGTTGCTGGCGAAAGTGTAAACTACTCCAAGCACTTGGTTTGGCAGTATCTACTAAAGCACAATATATACCTAACCTATGGCCAGGAATACTACTCCTGGAAATACTCCAACAGAAATTAACATATATGTCCATTAAAAGTCATACACTGAAATATTCAGAACAGCTTTGTTCATAATAGCCCCAAACTGGATACAAACTTAACATCCAGCAATATTAGAATGAATGAAAGAATTGTGATATATTTATACAAAGGAATACTGTGCAATGAGAAAAACTTATGCATTACTGCTACATGTAACAGCATGAATGAAGCAACGAGAGTGTATACTGTATGGTTTCATGTATATGAAATTTAAAAAACAGCACAAGATATCTATAGTGATATAAGTCATAATAATAGTTATCTTTGTGTAATATTTATTGAGAGGAGGAACAGTGGGCCTAACAAAATGCAGTTTACTGTATAAAGTTTTGTGGGGTTTTTAAAGAAACTATATAAAGATAAAAGAAAAACAAATAGTCTAATTTTGTATAACTCAGCTGATTGTCTTGTACATTTACTTAGTTAAATCTCCCAAATCTAGTTTAGCTATAAAAGACTATGAGATAATATATGAAGATTTACTTGCTGCGTAGTCGCATTACCACTGTCCCATCTATTCCTTGTCCTTTAAGGAAGGACACACACCTGGTGAAAGAAAGAATGGTGAGAAAGATGATCTCAACTTGACTACACTTTAGACATGTTTTTTCCTGACTATAGGCCCTGACCTCCCTTTTCTCAAAGCATTTACCTTACAAAAACTTGTAGTTGTAAATTGCTTCTTTGAGATATAAATCTTTATTAAGCCTCTTGCCAGTTTCACAATCCAGGGATGTCTTTCTCAAGGACCTGGGAGTCATCACTTTGAAATGTAATCATCAAGGAGCATAACACCCCTATCTCCCAGTCTTTGTGGAAGGGGAAGAGCCTAACTTCCATAAGCACCAATTAGGAAACACAGATGTTCTAATCACATTAATCTGACCTACCTCTCCTCGAAAGTTCTCCAAGATTTTACAAATAGCTCACCCCAGCATTTAAAAACTCAGCCACCTTTTGTTTCAGCAGAGCTCAATTTAATCTCTATCCACTATTGCATAGTCTGAAATAAAGTTTTCCTTGCCTGCTTAATTCTGCCCAGCACAGTTCTTTGACACTTTGCTCCCTTGAAGAGAAGCTTAGTGTGGGGCCATAATCGTCAGATTCTAAGAGCAGTACTGATTCTGAGAGCCACTACCTTCCCGAACACTTTCATCAGGGACTGTTCTCAAAGGTTATATCTCAGGGTGCTTGGGCATTGCCAGTGATCTCCAATGTGAAAACATTCTTAAAATCAAATTTACACCAGTTGGATTTTTTAAAAAAATAGATCTATTTTCAGATGGTAAACAAGTACCAATTTATAAGTTAGTACATAAAAATGAAATAAGTACACATGCAAGTAAATCCAAAAACACCTAATCAGAGAGAATTTTTAGATTAAAGCCAAAAATCAACACCATTATATATAAAAATGTGGGTTTGTGGATTTTTTAACTGGATAAAGGTTAACAGAGATATGTCAATTCACGAACACACATTTTGGGGGACAGTAAACACCATAGAAATATTACAAATGAAACAATTTTTTAAACTTGCTGGTCAATTTCACTAAGAATGAAAAAAATTAAAAAATAAAAAACATTCTAGAGTTGCCAAAATGAGAAGAATTATGAGCTCTTAAAGAGAAGAACAAGAATAATGGAGGCTAATAATTAATAAAGACAGATTGTTATTTTTAAAATTTTTATTGATAATTTTGGAAATGTAAATAATTGAGGGAAAAAAACAGGTTCACACCATGAATGATAAAAAAATCAACAAACTATGAGTGAAAAAAATCAACCAACACCTGGTACCAGCACAGATGTTTATGTAGTAAATAGTCTGATGCTTTATGTACCTGTAGAAATGTCTTCATAAAACCTCTTGTTGACCAAAAAAAAGGGAAGATTTGATATGACAAATCCAAAAACTTCTGTTGTTAAATTCATATTCTTATTGAGTAAGAAAATCTTGTAGGACAAATAGTCTCACATTGGTTAAGGGGTAACCCAATTTACATTTTCTCTCAAGGATTTCGAAGATTCTTACAGAATTAGATAAATTCCTAGCCCCAGTTAGTGTAAATTATATCTGGTGGACACTAAACAGATAGAGAAGGGGAAGTTTAGTCTGAAAATCCACAGCCCCAAGGCAGAGAGTTTTGAGAACAAAAGACTAGAACTGAAAAGTTCAAAAATTACCATAAGTTCAGACAGTATCATCTTAGGCTCTGGCAAAAGGGGCCCACAAATTAGGGGGTTTCCTCAATTTGAAATGCCATTTTTAAAACTTTCTAAGTCCTCTGGTGTCTGTGGGCAGAGTCATCTCCATAGGGCTTAAACTCAAATCTGCTTCCTTCCCTCAAAGAAGTTTCCTTCAAACTTCTACACTTCATAAGAGATTGACCAATGCCCCCATGAGCTCTGGAGCTTGTGCCTGTGGAGTCATCTTGGGCCTCTGTGGCTAGCCGCATTTGCAGAGGGGATGTGTGGCTTGGCAGGCAGATGGCTCCTCCTAACTAGTGAAGTATTTCTTGTGTAGAGTTGAGATTAGGCCTCCAGAATGATGCTAACATGATTATTTGGAATAACTCAAATTGTTTATAGACTGTGGCCCATGCATCCTACAAGTAACCCTGGCTTCAGAAGGTTGAGAAGATATTTTTTTCTTCTGACTTCTGATATTGCATATGTAAGACACTTTCTGTTAGAGCGATGAAAGTTGTATGGAATTATTACAACAAGAGAGGGAGAAAAAGGCAGAAATAGAAGAGATTGGCTTCTGACTGGTGTAAAATGACAATAATATGATATTATAATGCCCATTTTACAACCAAAGCTTAGGCTCAAAACATAGGTTACTTGCCTTTCCATGTTAATATAACCATTGAGCACTTCTACTATCACCGGGATATAACCAGTCCAGTCTTGGAGTCAAGAAGTGAACATTTAATCAGAAGCAGAAAAAGAATAATACAAAGAGATAGTCAAATGACCAACAGACATATCCTTTGTCCTGGAACATGACGGAGACACCATTGTCACCATGAGCATCCAAAGACCTACAAAGACATAGCTCAAACAGCAACCCTGCCTCACTCACTTTTAGTGGTGTTTTTCTCTGTGTGTCAACTGATTATATAGTAAAAATTTGTCTCTGGAGCAGAGTGACTTGTTCACTGTCACACTATCATGTGGGGTTCCAGCTGGACTATTAGTCAGCTGGAAACTACAACTGAGAGCTCCAATATGCCCCCAAATATGTTTTTAACTAATTTTAGTCTGGATTATTAAAAAAATGCATACTTTATGTTGTCTGTGATTTTTTTTAAATTGAAGGATCTACATTCATTGTGCATATAAATTTAAAAAATATAAGGAACAAGTAAGAAGAAAGTTGCTTTTGGGCAAAATCACAGAGAAATTAGCTAAATAATTATACAACTGGCTTAAACAGTGCCTGAGATATAAGGGAGCCCTGATACTGAAGGTAATTTTTAGGAGTCTAATAAAGATTATTTCTGCATAATGAAATCAGGTTAGAGAGCTAGGAACTTCAGACAGGTAATAGCTGCTAGAATATACCTTAATCTCCTAAGGAAAGTGGCTCTTAAACCATTTATCATCAAAGTTCAAAAGGTAGGAAAAGTGCCCTGTGAGTAGCAATTAATTAGGTTAGATGATTTCATGGCTCACCTGATCTTCCATTGTAGATTTCACAGGAGCCGGACACTCCATATAAACCAGAGAAGCCACAAAACACCTTTCAAACAGTTCTCACAGCTATTTTCAGCAGACTGAACATCCTTATGCCTTTTCATTTTTAAGCCTTAGCCAAAAAAATCAATTATTCATGAGTACTTTACTGAGCAAGAGTTCTCTTGAAGTTACTCTCCTGAGTAATTAGGCTTAATATCGATGAAAGCAGAACTAAGACTGTGTTAATGTTGTTTAATTATGGCATTTCTTTTCCTTTTTTTCCTACATAGACATAATATGTATGAACTCTACTAATTTTTTAGATCAGATGTGCCCAACCTCCTGTTCTAGGTCAAACATGGGGAAGGACATATCTTGACCCATCTATAATCAAAGCAAATTATTTCAGGCATCATGATTTTTATTTAAAAAATACTAAAATAATAGGGCAGGAAATTAATTATTAATATAATGCTAAATTTTACCCCTATAATTAACAAACCTTATATAATTTAATGTCGGTGTTCATTCCAAAGCTAAAAATAAAATTCAGAACTGTCTAAGTCTTCATTTAAAAGAACAAAGCTTTTAACATGAGATATATATTTTAGGATCACAAAGAAACTTACTATCATCTTTATTTAAGAGAAAGAATTCCAGCTATATTCTTAAAACTAGTATTTATAAAAGCTACATTTTCTCTTTTAAGTCCCCAAAACAATTTGCTTGATATTTATGGAGCCTCAATAGTATTTAAAACTAGTGTTCCCCTCATTACATTTTATGAACATAAGAGTAACTGGAGTTTTGTCTCCGCATTGTTTTTTCCTTTTTTTTCTTTTATTTTTATTAAGTTTGGGGTAACATTGGTTAATAAAATTCTATAATTCTCAGGTGTACATTCTAATTTGACATTTATGTATTCTACTGTGTGTTTACCACCCAAAGTCTAGTTTCCTTCAGCTAACATATATTTGACCCCCTTTACCCTGTTTACATCCCCCCTCCTCCCCAATACTCTACCCTCTGGTTAACACTAGTCAATTGTTCATGTCCATGAGTACCTTTTTTTTTTTTTATCCTATTTATTTGTTGCTTTTAGGTTTATATCCCACATATAAGTGATATCGTGATTTCCAGCATTTTCTGTCTGGCTTCTTTCGCTTAACATGGTTATCTCAGGTTCCATCCATGTTGTCACAAATAGCAGTATTTCATCTCTTCTTGTGGCTGAGTAATATTCCATTGTATATATGTACCACAGATGCTTTAGTCAACATCTATTGTAGGACACTTTGGTTGCTTCCATATCCTGGCTAATGTGAATAATGCTGCTATGAACATCGATGTGTGAATATCTTTTCAGATATGGGTTTTCAAGTCTTTGAGGTAAATACCCAGTAGAGGGATTGCTGGATCAGATGGTAGATCAATTCTTAATTTTATGAGGACTCCCCATACTGTTTTCCATAGTGGCTTTAACAATTTGCAGTCCCAAAAGCAGTGTATGAGGGTTCCTTTTCATCCACATCCTCTCCAACATTTGTTATTACTTATCCTGTTGATTATAGATATTCTAACAGATGTGAGATGGTATTACATTGTGGTTCTCATTTGCGTTTTTCTAATAGCTAGCAATGTTGAGCATCTTTTCATATATTTGTTGGCCATTTGTATGTCCTCTAGGGAAAAAGTGTCTGTTCAGGTTCTCTGCTCATTTTTGATTAGATCATTTCTTTTTTTGGTTGTTATTGAGTCATATCAGTTTTTTGTATATTTGAATATTTTTCCACTCAAATGGTTCTCTATTTACCTTGTTGATGGTTTCTTTTGCTGAACAGAAGCTTTTTTGTTTAATGTTGTTTATTAATTCATTTTTGCTTTGACTTCCCTTGCCTTTGAGGTCAAATTCATAAAATCCTCTTTAAGTCCAAGGTCCTTGAGTTTAGTTCCTATGTTTTCTTTTACATGTTTTTTCAGGTCTTATATCCATTTTAAGTTAATTTGGATGTGTGGTAATAGACAACAGTCCATTTTCATTCTTTTTCAGGTGGTTTTTCAGTTTTTCCAGCACCATTTCTCCACTGTATGTTTTTGGGTTTTTTGTCGAAAGTATTTTCTCATATAAGTATAGGTTTACTTCAGGACTCTTGATTCTGTTCCACTGGTCCGTGTGTCTGTTTTTCTGCCGTTTTTATTACTGTCACTTTGTAGTATAATTTGAAGTCGGGCAGAGTGATGCCTCCAGCTTCATTCTTTTTTCTCAGAATGGCTTTGCAATTTGGGGTCTTTTGTGCTTCCAAAGAAATCTGATGACTTTTTTGTTCTATTTCTTTTAAAAAATGCTGATGGAATTTTGATGGGGATTGCATTAAATCTGTATAATGCTTTAGGAAATATAGTCATTTTAACTATGTTGATTCTCCCAATCTAAGAACATGGAATGTCTTTCAATTTCTTTCTATCTTCGATTTCTTTTAATAGAGTCTTATAGTTCTGATTCTATAGATTCTTCATTTGTTTTGTTAAATTTATTCCTAGGTATTTTATTCTTTTTGGTGCAATTGCAAAAGGAATTATTTTTCTTCTTCTTTTTCTGACACTTTATTATTAGAGTATAGAAACACTTTGAATTTTTGAACATTGATTTTGTGTCCAGAATTTTCCTGTATTTGCTTATTGTTTCTAGTAGTGTTCTTGTGGAGTCTTTAGGGTTTTCAATAAAAAGAATCACGTCATCCGCAAATAGTGACTGTTTGACTTATTTTCCTATTTGGATGCCTTTTATATCTTTCTGTTGCCTGATTGCACTTGCTAGGACTTTCAATGTTATACTGAATATCAGTGGCAATAATGGACAGCCTTTCCTTGTTCCTAATCTTAGAGGGAAGGGTTTTAGTTTTTCACCATTAAGTATAATGTTGACTGAGGGTTTGTCATATATGATCTTTATTATGTTTAGGTACTTGCCTTCTATATTGATTTTGTTAAGTGTTTTGATCATAAATGGATGCTGTATCTTGTCAAAGGCTTTTTCTGCATCTATTGATATGACCATATAATTTTTATTTTTTAAGAGGTTTATATGGTGTATCACATTAATTGATTTGCATATGTTGAACCATCCCTGGGTCCCTGGGATAAAGCCCACTTGATCATGGTGTGTACTCTTTTAATATGTTGCTGTCTTCAGTTCGCTAGTATGTTATTTAGAATTTTTGCATCTGTGTTCGTGAGAGATACTGGTTTATAGTTTTCCTTTTTTGTGTTATACTTAACAGGTTTTGGTATCAGAGTAAAATTGGCCTCATAAAATGAGTAGGGAAGTATTGCATCCCCTTCGAATTTTTGGAAGAGTTTGAGAAGAAGAGGTATTAAATCTTCTTTGAATATGTGGAAGAATTCATGGGAGAAGTTGTCTGACCTTGGCCTTTTACTTTTTGGTAGGTTTTTGATAATTGTTTCAATTTCCATACTGCTGATGTGTCTATTTAAATTTACCCAATCTTCTAGATTCAGTCTAGGAAGAGTGTATTTTTCTAAGTACTGGTCCATTTCTTCTAGGTCCTTAAACTTGATGTTATATACTTTTTCATAGTATTCTTGCAAGATCATGTGTATTTCTGAGATGTAAGTTGTAATTTCACCTCTTTTATTCCTGATTTTGTTTATTTGTGTTCTTTATCTTTTTTCTTTAGTGAGTCTATTCAGGGGTTTGTTAATTTTATTAGCCTTCTCAAAGAACCAGCTCTTTGTTGTATTTATTTTTCTATTGTTTTGTTGTTGTTGTTGTTGTTGTTGTCATTGTTTTTTTTTCAAATTCATTTATTTCTGCTCTAATTTTGTTGATTTTTTTCCTTCTGCTAGCTTTAGGCCTCATTTGTTCCTCCTTTTCTATTTATTTTTTTTTGGATGAATGGTTAGGTTGTTTATTTGGGCTCATTCTTGTTTTTTCAGATAAGCCTGTAATGATATGAACTTTCCTTTTATGATCACTTTTGCCATGTCCTTAAAGTTTTGATATGTTGTACTATCATTATCATTCATTTCTGTGTATCTCTTGATCTCTCTTTTTATTTCTTCTCTAAACCAGTTATTCTTCAGTAGCATGTTGTTTAATCTCCATGTATTTGTGGTTCTTCCTGATTTCTTTTTGTAGTTGATCTCTAATTTCAAAACATTACGATCAAAGAATATGGTTGGTATGATTCCAACCTTCTTATATTTGTTGAGGCTATCTCTGTGTTCCAGTTTGTGGTCGATTCTTGAGAATATTCTATGTGCACTACAGAAGCAACTGTTTTGGGATGGAAGGCTCCATAAATGTCAATTATATTCATTTGGTTTAATGTGTTATTTGTGGATGTTATTTCCTTATTGATTTTCTGTTTAGATGATCTGTCCATATCAGACAGTGGGGTATTTAGGTCCCCTACTACAATAGTGTTTTAGTCTGTTTCTCTCTTTAGTTATGTTAGTAATTGCTTTACATATTTTGGGGGACCCTGACTGAGAGCATAGATGTTTATAAGTGTTATGTCTTCTTGGTATATGATTCCCTTTAAAATTATGAAGTGTCCCTCAGTGTCTTTCTTTACCTTTTTTATTTGGAAGTCTATTTCATATGATATTAGTACCGCTACTCCTGCTCTTCTCAAAATGTCATTTGCTTAAAATCATTTTCCACCCTTTCACTTTGAGTTTATATTTGTCTTTGGAGCTGAGATGAGTCTCTTGTAGGCAGCATATGTTTGGGATTTGTTTTTTGATGTATTCTGCAACTCTATGCCTTTTTACTGATGAGTTCAGTCTATTAACATTTAGGGTGATTATTGAAATATGAGGTCTTATAGTCATTTTATTTTTTGCTTTCTGGTAGCTCAGTGTTTTCATTGCTTCCTTGCCCTTGTGTTTTTGTTTTATTTATTTTGTTTGGCCTTTGTGGGCTTTCCCTCTGGTCCTTCCTGTTTTATGTTTCATACTTCAGTTCTGAATCGTTGGTGCATTGCTACCATTATGAATATGTAAAGAATAGTTATATATATGCAACATCAATTTCTTCTGTGCATGCCTTATCTCCATTCCCTTTGCAAATCTGGATGTTTGATCCTCTTCTTTTCGGTCATTGTTATCTTAATTTGTCCTTATGTACGCTTAACATTCATTACTATCATAACATTCTATTCTTATTATTTAAGTTTATAATGCCCTGTTCTAAGTAAGGATTGCACTCTTCAGCTTTTATTTTTGTGATAGTAACTTTACTCCTAATTATGTTTTTTGTTTTTTTGTTTTTGTCATTTTGTTTTAGGTGAGCTGACCCCTTTCAGTATTTCTTATAGTGTATTGTAGATGTTTAATCACACTTGTTACTCTTAGTCTCAGTCCCTGTCAGTATTAGCAACAATTCTGGTTGCATTTACTCAGATTCCCTTGGAGTCCAAACGGTCGGTCTTTGAGGTATAGTTTGAGGGGCCCTCTGGGCTGGGGGTTGGGGACTTTGGCTCAGCCTCGGTTTTGCAACCATACCTGGTAAAAATCAGCTGTTGTTTTTCTGCTGTCCCACTTCTCTGCTTTCGTCCTAATGGCTGGGCCATATACAAGCCACGTGGAGCTCACAGCACTCCTAGGCAGGGAGCTCACCACACCTTCAGGGAGCTCACCACACCTTCTCCTCTCCCCATTCTTCTATAGGGAGCTCCTAGAGCTGCGAGAGGCAGCTTCTTTATTTCTCCCAGTCCTCTGCCCAACACCCAGGGTTCTGACCTATGGCAGCTCCTATGCATAGATCCCACACTCGGACATGCTGGTGTGCAACTTGGGTGTTGTATTTTGAGTTTTAGATATTCAGCTTATTGTTGTTTCAAGGGGAGAGATCTCTCACTCCACAATGTTTCTCCAAATTCCTGAGTTTTTTCATATAAGTTTTGTATATTGACCCTATTTTAGATGTATCAAAGGCAAATATCTTTTCTTATTCATGTGTTTGTATCTTTCCAGTTTTTTTTTTCTTGTAGTTGATTTCTAGTTTCATACCATTGTGGTTGGAGAAGACACTTGATATGATTTCAATCTTCTTAAATTTATTGAGAGTTGTTTTGTGGCCTAACATGTGGTCTATCCTAGATAACGTTGCATGTGCACTGAGAAGAATTTATATTCTGCTGCTTTGGAGTGAAAAACTCTGAAAATATCAATTAAATTCAACTGGTCTAGTGTGTCATTTAAGACTATTGATTCTCTATTTATTTTCTGTCTGGAAATTCTATCTATTGGTGTCAGTGGGGTTTAAAGTCTCCTATTATGAATGTGTTATATTCAATCACTCCCTTTATGGTAATCAATAATTGTTTTGTATATGTAGGTGCTCCTATGTTGGATGTGTTTATGTTTACTAGGGTTATGTCCTCTCGTTGTATTGATCCCTTTATCATTATGTAATGCACTTCTTTGTCTCTTATTATAGCCTTTGTTTTAAAGTCTATTTTCTCTAAGTATTGCTACCCTAGTTTTTTTTTTATTTGCATTTGCATAAAACATACTTTTCCATCACTTCACTTTTAGCCTGTGTGTGTTATTTGATCTAAAGTGGGTCTCTTGTAAACAGCATGAGCTGAGGATTGCTAATTGTCCACAAACATGTGGCCCAAGGAAGGTGTAGGGTGGGGCTGGCTATCTGGCAATGGGTTACCACTGGTAATTTGTGGGTTGTGTGAGGCAGGGTCTCAGGAATACACAGGGTAGACAGGGCTGATTTCACCAGGCCAATACAGCTTCAGAATTGGCCATGTCGGGGTAAGTTCTATTCAGGCAAGATGGCTGCCATCTGCAGACTGCCCTGGAAGAGGGACCAACAAAAGAGAATTGGTGGCTGTCCCTCCAGCCATCACTCCAGTGCCACACAATTTAGTCCCTCCTTATATGCCTCTTATACCTCCCAATCTACTGATCCTCCACTGAAGCCTAGGGTACATGTTTGCAAGTGAGTCTGTGTATAGGCTGTGGGTTTTCAGGTTCCTTCTATTTCACTCAGATGACCAGACTTCTCACTGATTTTTACAGTCAGATTTTGTGGGAATCTCTCTTTCTAGGGCTGGGATTCTGGACTGAAGAGCCTCTGTTTGGGATAGGGCCCCTTTTTCCTTCAGTGAGGCCTCTCTCCCTACCAGTGTTCAACCACCACAGATGGGTGTTGTTTCAGCCTGCTTCACAGCTCTGTCTCTCCTTCCAATCTCGATATGGCTTTTTCTTTAATATCCTCAGATATATGTGTTACAATCAGCTAGACCTCAGGTGCTTCTACAAATTTTTTGTTTTATAAATTAGTTGTAATTTTAATCACTCATAGAAGGAGGCAAATCCTGCTTTTACCTAGCCTACCATCTTGACCGAAACTCATGTCTGTATCTTAATTTCCTCTTCTTATAAGGACACCAGTTGTATGGATTAGGGTCCCTCACTAATTACCTCATTTTAACTTAATTATCTCTTTAAAGGCCCTATCTCCAAATACAGTTACATTCTCAGGGGTTAGAACTTCAACATATGCATTTGGGGTGGACACAATTCAGCTCGTAATAGATGGTCACCTTCTTGAATTTTAATGGTGTTTGTCCTGAAGTTAAAGTAGGATTTTTTAAATTGTATATAAATTAACAAGAAGGAGGGAGAGGATGAAAAATATAGAAGATAGAGGCTTCCCTCTGGTGACCAAAACAAAGTTGTGATGGAACCATGGAGCAAGCAGTAAGAAAAAATTGCCTGTAACAAGCCAAACCTCTAGAAAGAAATCCAAGAAATCACCCTGCAATGGCAGATGGTAGGACAGGGTGAAGACATGGGGTTACTGAGTCTTGAGTGGTTCAGTAAGATGGAGGCTGTGGTAACAGCAGCAGCAGTGGCAAAAGCCTCTCAAAGGGGCTGCATCTGTGAGCAGACTTTCAGATGACAGACCTGCTTGCTCTGAGCAGCAGTGCCTATTTGGCTGCATGCAGGGGGAACTAGGAACTTATAGGAAGACACTGTCGGAGTGAGGGCAGAGGTGAGACTCACTCAGTACAGAAGTGCCTGGCAGTATCTCTTGTTCCCTGTGGAGCCCTATACCCTCCCAGATTGTAGACTCAGAATTGCTATAGCCCTGAAGTCATCAAACTGGATAATAGAGGTCACTTCACGCAGAGGATTCCCTGAAACCCCGCCTCGCCCAACTCACAGCCCCACCCACACCACATGCAGGTGTATCCTCAGTGAGTCAGGTGCCCCTTGCTGAGCAGCACCTAAACTCACACTGAAGGCAGCTGGCCTTGGTTTCTGGCGTGGCCTGTTGAGGCAACTATAAGCTCAGCATCTGTGGATTGCTTGCTGATTTTTAATAGGTGCCCCCAAAGGGTCACAGGCTTGGGCTAAATTTGGCCTACAGCTGAATCCCTCTCTGCACTGTGCTACTGGACACCTACTTCATAAATCTATACTAAAAAGACTGGGAGACTTAGGAGCTTTGCTTAGTACATAGAAACAGACTCAGAAAGGCAGCCAACATGGAAAGACAAAGAAGCAGAAACCATATGAGAGAAAAGAACAGAGATACGTAAATAATGGAGTCAAGTAATCTAATAGATGCAGAGTTCAAAACACTGGTTATAAAGATGCTCAATGAGCTTTTGGGAAGTGTAGATACATCCAGTGAGAACTTCAACAGATAAAAAACATTAAAAACATAAAAAAAGAAAATGGAAATTATAAAACCAGTCTGAAATGAAGAACACATTATTTGAGATGAGAAGTATGTTAAATGAAATAAACAAAGTGAATAAAGAAGATCAAATGCCCTATCTAGAGGATGGGAAAGCCAAGGACACTTATGGGCACCAGGCCTAATTGGCCCAAGGTCTGGCTGGTCCATGATTTGGCTGTAATCCAGGTCTGTGATTTGAATCAGGACCCTAGACTTAGAAAATATGTAAACATACTGCAGCTTATTGTATCATGCACATCTAGCTAAATACCACTTTTATACTCTGCTATGTGAGGAGCCATGCAGTCCCCTGGAGAGCAGGCAGAAGGGGAGAGCATAAGGGGGGGCACAAGAAAGGGGAGCAGGAGAAGTGCATGCCCAGGGCAATAGACTGCTGTCCCCAATAGAACTGCACTTCCCAACAGAAGTGCGTTTTGCACAATAAAGTTGATGCCTGGAATTTCATTCTCATGTCAACTCCTCATGCATTCATCCAACTGGGCCTCACACCATCAAAACTTCTATGCCAGGTCAGCACCTTGGACCATGACAATTGATGTAGTCAACATGATCGAGCCACTTGTCCTCGGCTCTGACAACACTCAATCAGAATGGCAAGCAAAAATAAGCCAAGACTATAAAAATAATTTAAGAAGGATATGGGACACTATTAAAGGTCAAAATACCCATCTCGTCAGCATGTCTGAAGGAAAACAAGATGTTGAACAGCTGTTTGAAGAAATAATGATAGAAAACTTCCCTAACCTGGTGAAAGAAATAGACATACAAACCCAGGAAGCTCAGGGAACCCCAAAAAACAGGGATAAAGAGGCCCACATGAAGATACATTATAATTAAAATGCCAAAGTTTAAATACAATGAGAGAATCTTAAAAGCAGCAAAAGAAGAACAGATATTTACCTATAAGGAAACACCCATAAGACTGGCAGCTGATTTCTCAAAGAAACTATGCAAGACAGAATGGCTTGGCAAAAAATATTCAACAGGACGATGACCTATAATCTATAATCAAGAATAGTTTATCCAGCAAAGCTATCATTTAGAGTTGAAGGATAGATAAAGAGTTTCCCAGACAAAAATAAGCTAAAGAAATTTTTCACCATCAAGCAAGTATTATAGAAAATGTTATAGAGACTTCTTTAAGAAGAAGAAATATATATATCAAAAACAGGAACAAAGAATGGTATCAACTACATTTCTATCAATAAGTACCTCAAATGGATAAGAATTAAGTGCTCCAACTAAAAGATAGAGTGAATGAATGGATAAGAAAACAAGACCCCTACATGCTGCCTACAAGAGACTCACTTTAAAAGACACACACAGACTAAAAGGAAGGAGATGAACCTGGAAGGTATTTAAGTCAGACAGAGAAAGATAAACACTATATGATTTCACAGATATGCAAAATCTAAGAAATAAAAATAACAAACTAATCAAAAATAGACTCAAAAATACAGTGGAAAGTTTGATGACAGATAGAAGGAATGGAGGTTTAGGGGGTTGAGAGAATGGGGTGAAGGGCTAAAGAAGTAGAAATTAGTAGCTGATGGATGATCACGGGGATGGAGAATATAGCATAGGGAATGCAGTTAGCATTAATATGTTGGCTAAGGGAGGGAGGAAGAAATTGAGGGAGAATCTTTTTATGAACTATATAGCTGTCTAACCAATGTACTGTATACTTGAAAATAATTAAAATAAATAAATTTTAAATAATTAATAAGACAAAAAATGAGCTTCTAGGTTCATTAACCGGTATACACAAAATTTCAGAGAAAATAAAAAAATCTATATAAAAAATATACCTTCTCACTTTCACATCTTTGTATGGGATATGTGTGTGTGTGTGTGTGTGTGTGTGTGTGTGTGTGTGTGTGTTTATCTGTTCATTTTCTCTCAAATATATGTAAACATACATGAAGTATTACACACACACACACATATATATGTATGTATCTTCAGGAGACAGTAAGAAAATTTTGAACACAGTATTCAAATGAAAAAATAACTGAAAAAGAGATGAAGGACATGCTTTCATAGAGCTTTAAATTTAAGTCTAAGAAATGTGGAATTGGTCAAAAAGAAGGTATTAAGTCTTTTTGAAATAAAGATTACCAGGAACAAAACATTTATTTTTGAAGCTTAACTTTATAGCATTATGTAGGGTTAGCTAATGGGAGAAAGAACTGAATTTCACAGAACAGGGAAATCAGATGTTGAGAGCTTAAATCAAATAGTGATTGTGGAAATGGTGGATGGGAATAGTGAAGAGAAAACTAAAGGGAAAATGAGAAGAGGAGAAAGATATTTAATAATGAATTAGAACTCAAGAACTAGTGAGAAGAAGGAAAAAGATCATGCCAAATTTAAGCTCGAGTTATTTATTGCCACCCTTGATAGCAGTGTTTCTATTTTCCATTTTAAATACCTAATTAAATTGTTACTTTAAAATATGAAACAACAATTTCTCTATTGGTGTATGTCTTTTTTATAACAGATTTGCTTTTGCAAAGTTGTGAATATTATGTAGAGCAAATATCTATTTTCCCTGTGAATGGTCTTTCATTCAGCAAAATGTTAAATTACTTACAAAACTTACTAATTAAATTGGCTGTAACTGCCACTATTAAAATGTGATGGCCAACATAATTGTCCCAGAAGTGACTGTTAATGTCTCATTCGGGGAAGACATGCAAATTAACTTTATTGTTTCCAATTTCAAAACACAGAGCCTCCATTACCCATCTGTCAGTTCCTGCCTACATAGCCTCCCTCGCTAGGTTAACTTACGTCATTACTGCAACTCTCCCTGGTTCCTGAAATAACAGTGATTATGGCAAGAAGTAAATCAGTAGCCTTACCTTAACTAGTAGGAGTTTAGAGATAGTTTCACTGCCATAGATTTAGGTTTTCATGTGCCTAAAGTAAAACTCAAATCATGGGTTGCATTATTACTCATCTCCTCCTTCAGCTCTGCACATAGGCATTGTCAACCAATGGTTGTTGGCATCAATTCAACACCAACAGGAATTCTCAATTTTGGGTGTGGTGAAGAAGAAAATTCCACTCAGTACAAGCAGCTCAATTGTGATACAGTAAGGCTGTATCACAGCCTGAGAATAGCACAGCTGTGAAAGAGCTCAATAGTGTTACTGCTCAATTACAAAACAGCATGGCTGTGGAGGCAGCCTTAGGGCCAGACTCCTCTTTGGCTAGGCAACTCTGCTCTGCTCTGCTGTGCTCCAGTGAGAGAATTTCACTGTTTTGTGTTTAGTATTTCAGCTTCAGATAGGGAAATGCAGTCTTTAGGCTTCAGGATTCCGTGAAAGGACAGTGCACTCCCTGAGTCAGAGGGAAGCTGACTTATAATAGAGAGTAATCTCAGCCCCTAGTGACTGATGAGTAGTTCCTTATGCAAATGAGGATTCAAATCCTTATAGTTTGATTGGTTCAAAAGACATTGTTCTTATTGGTCAGAATGAAACCACTCTGATTAGTTGGTGAAGGTGCTGGTGGGAATATAGCTGCACATTTCCAATTGGATAGAGAAAGCCTCAGTCCTATTGGTTTAAAGTCAGGGTTGACTTTTGAGTCAAGTCTTCTCCCTGAAGGACAGTTTGCATGAAAGGTCCGCATTGAGAAATGGCTACTAGGCTCTACTTTTAAATTTGAGATCAATTAGCCACAAGGAGTCTTTCTTGGTATGTATCTTCTTTCTCAGGGTCCACATTACTCCCTTTTGATCAAAATGTCTCAACAGACAGGGTTATGATCTACCAGGTCTCCATGCTGGTGCTGGAGTAACTGGACTACCTATTCCTGTTTCATCTAGTCCCTCGGTGGGACTCCAGTTGCAGGCCATTAGGCAATAGAGAAACTAAAGCCATTTGCTAATCAGAAGTCTCTCAGACACTTGCCAAAGCAAAAAGGAAACATATTATCTTATAAAAACAGCCAAAACAACTCAGGAAAGGTTAAAAACCATCCCAGACACTTAGTTCATACAAGAAATCAGGGGCAATTGACAAAAAGTATTTGGCATCGAGAGTAAAAGTTTAACCATCATGAATTACAAACATGAAGGGGATGCAGTGGCTTGAGGGATCCTTTCTATCCTTCATGTAACCATTACTTAAATTTTTATAGGAAATTTTAAACATAGTTATATAGAACATCAATAGCTAACCAATGAAATATATTGAACAAATTAGAATAATAACAAGCAAAACAATCTGCAACCCAAACCTTAAAATAGCTCTGAGCTGAGTTGGGTGCCAACCAAAAATGTAAATACTAACTAGCTATTGACACAGAAGCAAAACTGGTTGTTTCTAATTCTACCTGGTAAGAAGTATTTCTCTAGGTACAGCAGGAGGTATTGGCTATAGCGCAGACTCGTCTTTGGGTTGCAAGCTCATAATAAAGGGTGACTCTGTTGTCGGGGACTACTTAAGGAATTTAAAGACTTTTTGATGGGCTTAGATATCTCTGGTGGTTGAACGAGTAATTTGATTGATGGTTCTGGTTAAGTTTTGTATCATTAAGGCTAACTGAGCAATACCAAGGCCAACCCATGAAAATAAAATTTGAGAAAGCAATTGCCCTCTTCTCTGGAAAAACCTGATGGAAAGTCACATTCCAAAGAAAAGCTACAAGTTATTTTTATAAACAGAGAGATCCTTATCAGGGCTCTTGATAAGGCCCTCTTTTTCCTCTGATAAATTGAAAGGGTGGCTGTTATTATTTTGAGGATACTAAAAGAAAATGTCAAGTGACCCAAAAGGCATTGCCCAGTCAGCTTCCACCTATCTAGACAATAAAATGCACAAGGTTGATTTTCATGTTCACAGACAAAAATATAACCTATAGGGGCACATTATGCCTACGAGACATTGCTCATTTATGAACTTATTAACAGGAAGGAAGGTGAGAACATTTTCTAACCAGGGCTCATTCTGGTTTGAGCATCCCTCTAGAAGTCCTCTCTGATGTGTTGGAACCTAATGGGGTAAACATTTAGATTCGTGACAGTGTGAGCTATTTCTACTGATTATAGCCTTATCAGGGGGCATTCCACAGTGGTCATGGGTTAAATTGTCAAGATTTAAGACATTTATAACATAGGTAGTAATGTAATAAAGAGTGGTTAGTGACTAATTCAAATGTAGGAAAAGTTTGGGTTCCACCTAGGGAGAGTGTTACCAATGTACAGCGTGATGCAGGGGAAAGATAGAACTCACTTTTGCAAGTTGATCCAATAACTTTCAGAAGGAGGTGATTTGGTGAAATTAATAGTAAATTCAGGGATGGTGAAGAAATTGCTAACAGAAATAACTATGGGATCATCAGTTTTATCACAGGTAGAAAATGGCATTGTATGGCAGATCTAGCATTCAGACAAGTTCCTTAAGTAGGCCAATGTTTGAGAGTATTATACCACAGTATTTTTATGCCAAGATTTCCCATTTATAAGAGTTAAAGTAACAAGAATCAAATAATATTCCATGGTCAAGGAGTGATGATGCAAGTCACTTAAACACTGGGAACACATCAACCCATTGTTGGAAGATCGAGACTTTTAAAATATTCAGGAATATAAAACATTACAGCAAGTATTTAAGAATGGTACACAACAAGAATCAACATTGCTAGTTCAGTTTCAAATGTTTCGAGGTTCTGTCCATTTCAAATACCACCTGTTATTCTTGCTGGTTACTGGGCTTTTTGGTCAGTCAGAGTTTGGTCTCAGTTGAGTAGTCCACTCAGTGATTAGATCTGGCGATCTAATGAGAAATGTGAATCCATGAGTCAATGCCTCGATTCACTTGAATTGGTTAAAAGTACCTGATAAGGCCCTTTCTGCCTGGGCTAGAGAGAATCTTTAAGTTGATCTTTTTTTCTATACATAAAGTCTCCAGATTTGAGGCCGTGGGGATGTTCTTTGTCTCCTAAGAGCAGATTGTTGAAAAAAACAAGATTAATATTATGCTGCACAGTGGAGATGAGTTCCTTGCAGTAATATAAGAGGTCTCCCTTAATAAGCACTAGTCAGTGTAGTCCTTCATGTAGCCACATAGGACAACTTATAACAATCTTGAAAGGGCAAAATTTGTATTTTCCAGTGGTGGTAGAATGAAAGTTGAAGAAGACCGGTGGAAGGGTCATGGCACACTAAATCCATAACAAATTTTTAGTAGGTTGGTTTTTATAATTCCATTTATCTGTTCCACCAATCCAGAGAACTAGGGATGATAAGACTAATGAAAATATTTAAAAATAAGCCAAATTTTACAGACATTTAGGATAACTGGTCCTATAAAATGAGTTCCCTAATCACCATGGAGTTCTCATGGATCTCTTCAAGTTAGGATAATCTTTTTTAGTAGGGCCTTAGCTGCTGCCATGATTGTGACTTGGCAGCATGGGAAAACCTCAACTCAATGAGAAAACCTCAACTCAGTATGAAACCATATAAACCATTATCAGTACATATTTGTAACTTTGTCAAATGGGAATTTGGACAAAGTCAGATTGCAATACCTTCAAAGGGCCTGCTGGTATTCGGAAGCAGCCCATAGAGGCTACTTTTTTTTTTTTTCAGGATTATGCTGTGGGCAAATTTTACACATTTGGTATACACAGTGGGCACTAGTAGAAGGGTTTCAATAATATTGTTTTACCCAGTGGACCATTTTATCAGTGCTCTAATGGGTCAAACTATGAATGAAAATCTAAATTTCTTTTTGGAGGCTATCAGAGAGAGAACAAAGTGGCAATTGGGTCTTATCTATATATATAGAAGCTGCAAAGGATCAAAAGAGCACCCAGCCAGATCCATTTCCTATTTTCATCCCCAGAGAGGCAGCATGGGATTTTGCAGCCTCTGATACAGATGAGAAACCAGAGGTAATGCAGAAATAGATAGTTTTTGTAGGTAAAATTGCTGTTATTCTCTGAGAAGCAACTGCAATATCAGCCATTTTCTTTAGTGCTTCCGCACTTTGAGAAGAATATCCTTAATCTTAAATATGGCTAAAGATCTGGATGGAATCAAGGAGTTTTTGCTATTAATTTCTTGTCCAGATAAAGGATAAATTTCTCTATTTCCAAAGCATGTCAAAATCTTGTGCCACCCCAAATGTATATGTACTGTCACTATACATATTGACCATTTTATTCTTGGCTAGCAGACAGTCTTGGTAAAAGCATGTAGTTTTGCTTTCTGAGAAAAGTTAAGAAGAGACACATATTCTATGACCTCATTAAGAGAAACAACAGCATACCCAGCTTGGTTACAACTGTTAAGCCTCCTTAAGTATAAACCATTAGTAAATCACTCATATCTATATTAGAAAATGGGTGGTTCTTGGAGGTCCAGTCATAGGTGTAGAAGTTGGTCAGTCAGATTGATTAGTCATGGGGAATGTTATCATCTGGAAGTGGTTGCAGGGTAGCTAGATTGAGCAACCTGCACTGAATGAGAGTAAAGTGTGGTGAAGACAAAAAAAATTTTGCAGTTAATCAGACAGCTAGCAAAAAAGGTGCTAGGTATGAGAACTGAGGAGACCTTTAACAGAGTGATCAATATAGACCGTAAGAGAGAACCCCATGACTATTTTTTCTATAGATTTATAAAGGTAGGGACTAAAGCAACTACTTTGAGACAAGAAGGAAGTTCCTGAGCAACTATGTCCAGTTGTTGGCTATAGCATCCTGAGTCTATTTTGTCCTCCATGGGGTTGAGTTAAGATTCCCAAGGCATTTTCTCCTCATTCATATGTGAATACATGAATGGAGATTATAATTAGAATGTCCTAGTTGGAGATAAAGTAACCTGGGTTTTTACCTTTTCGAAAGATTGTTAGACATCAGGGGGCTCATTGCAATAGACTGAGAGAAGAGTTCTTGACCAGGTTATGTAGCTTTGAGTTCAAGAAAAAATTAAGAAGCTAATTTCCACAATAGCCACAAGTCCTAAGAATCCTTGAAGCTACCTTTTTGTGTGAGAAGAAGGAAAGGTTAATATTCCACATAGTCATGAAAGGTAGAGGTGTACTCCTGGAATTAAGAGATCTTAGAAATTTAACAAACATCTGACAAAGTTAGAGTTTTTCTTTAGAAACCTTGTGCCCTCTGGAGGCTAGATTATGAAGTAAATAGAGGCCCTCAGCCAGGGAAGTTTCTTTAGAAGGATAACATTAAAGCAAATCATCTACATATTAGAGTAATGTTGACCTATAATGATAGGAAATATTGGCTAAATCAGCCTTAAGAATTTGGGAGAAATATTTTGAGATTTCTACCTATCCCTGAGGAAGGTGCTAGGTATGAGAACTGAGTCCAGGTAAATTGGTGACCTTCCCAGGTGAAGGCCAAAAGATACTGGCTCTCTAGACCTAAAAGGATACTGAAAAATGTGCTTTAAAAAATAATTGGCTATTAGAGGGAATATTGGAAAACAAAGTATGGGAGTAGGGGACCACTGGGTGCCAGGAAATAACCATATTATTAATAGCCCTTAGATCTTGTACAGAATGCCATCCTCTTCCATTTGGTTTACAGAAAGGTAGGATAGGTGCAAGGGACAAAAAGTTCCTTGCATACAGAGACATCTACTGTATCCCAGCTAAGACCTCAGAATTTAAGGGATATTGCTAATGTTTAGGAGAGGCTTATTATAATCTACCTGTGTTTTGACTGGAAGTGCAGGATGGATATGGCCTGTATCCATGTAGGGATATTGCCCAGAGGTTTTCATACAGTTTTTGAAGAATGAAGTGGGTGCTATTAACAAGGCTGATTGAATAAACAGGAATTTGGATGAGGGCCATTTCAGTGACAAGCTCTATAGATGAGGATAATTCAAGCATAATTTCTTTCTTTGGGGAAAAAGAAATATGTGCCCAATGCACCTTTAAAAAGTCTCTTCCTAGAAGATACACAGGAGCTAATGTGATGGCCCAAACAGGAAGCAGTGGCTGCCATTTAGGAGTCTTAGATGTAAAAGAATAGGTAGGGATTTATAGACTATCATAAGTTTGTTGGCTACTCTGACTAGGTGAATGCTAAACTCCAGAGAGTGGACACTGAAAATGTGTCAGGGTTGAGGACAGACAAGATAGTTTCAGTATTGAGTAGGACTCTGACTAATTCATCCCCAATTCTAATATTCAATTCCCCTTGCTTGTTGATTTGAAGTAGGGCAATGTCCCCTTGAATGTCCCCAGATCATTCCTAGTTTTTCTTTAGAGATCTTGTGTCCTTTCTTAAACCTGTGGCAATCGTTTTTAAAATGTCCAATTTTTTTACAATGGCAACAGGTTTTTTGATTTTGGTTCTAGAAAGTAGGTGCTTTGGGGACATCTCTTTTCGATTATTGCAACTGAAGAGCCATTAGTTTGGCAGTCTTTTCCTGGTAGTCTAACCTAAATAACCCTAGACTCCATCCTTTTCTAAAGCTCTACATAATTGATTTGTCAATGAAACTATCTCATGAAGATGTTTTGCTGCCCAATTAAGGTCATACTGTTTAATGGGATTCCCAAAGGCTTCAGAAGACCAAATAAAAATATGGAGTTAAATTTAGTTTTATCAGTTAAATCTTTAATTACAAAATTTTGTTGGAAAGTCTGTTCAAATCATCAAAATAGTCAAGTATAAGTTTACCTTTACTCTGTCCACAATGTTATATGGCTTTCCAATTGATTTGGCGGGGAAAAATGTGCAGAATTTTTTCTTTAGCAGCCTGTCTGTGTTTTTTCAAGTCCCTGGTGACTAGTTATTCTAAAGTCCTCAAAGAGCTTTTTCCATTCTGCAGCCTACATCCATTCTCCAGCCAAAATATTTCCCACAAGCACATGTGAATAAGTTGATAAAGAAAAAAACAGGTTGATAGGTGTTAATAATCAGACCAAAATGCTGTTCAAATTCAAGGGAATTAGTTTAGGATTATGAAAATCTTTTACTAGTGCCAAAATCCTAGATTTTTCCCAGGGTGTGTAAACAATTTGACATTGACTATCCCCTGCTATTAGCATATTGAAAGGGGCTATTACAGGAAGGGAAGGAGAGTAAGGCATATGAAGAGAGGTAGGAAAGTCAGAAGAGAAAAAAGAAGTTCAGAAAGAAAAGAAGTTGGGGACAGAAGCAAGGCAAGAAATGAGAGAGATGGAGGCGCAAAAATAATCAAGGTGGTGAGCAAGAAGAGTTAGTTAAAAGAGGATCTGCTAAGGTTCTCTCACTAAGCTTAGTTTTGTATTCGCAGGTGCAAGGGCCAGAGGAAAAACTCTCCAATTGTCCTTTTTTTGGTTTTGGTTTTGTGAGCACTGCTTTTCTTTTCCAATTTATCAAGGCATTTACCCACTTTAGAATTACCCTAAGAGAGGTGATAATAGCCTCTAGATTTCATTTAATGCTTTCAAAATACCAGTTTAAAAAAAAGCTTCCCACTGTTTCGGAGAGATATAGTATTTTTTTTGTTCTTACTGAGCATGCAAACAAACAAGATTTGGGGTTTCAAAGGAACCCCATTTTGACCAACAGAGCTTGAGATCATCCCATGTGTTTTTGTCCAGATGCCTAGCTGATTGCAATTCTCTGGACCGTAATTTTGGTACATGTAATCAGCCAAAGTCCCAGGCAGTGGCTAAGTAGCATGTAAAAATTTAGAGCATGGGTTACCCACTTTGCATTCCTTTTTATCAAAGCTTCCTTTCATATGTCTGTTAGTATAAGCATCCTAAAAAACCTTATGGACAGGGCCTAGTCCCAACATGGAGGATATCTTCCCCAGTACAAGCAAATATGACTAGAGGATACCCTCCCTTCATACCAGACACGTTGGAGGAAAACTCCCTGGAAAATACCCACCATAGTGCCAAACATGACTGAGGGATACTCCTCCTGGGTACCAAACCTGAATTGTATGAAGGAGCCTTCTCAGTCCAAATTAATGAACAAAGGTTGATGAAGGTTCCCTACCTACACCAAACAAAGTCTCTGAGACCTCAGTTATATGCATGAACCTGAAAGGACTTATCTGAGAAACTCAGGCACTGCCCAAAAGATAATTCAAGCACATGGGTCAGTAAGGGTGCCAGATGTGTTGGTTTTAGGATGGTGTCAGGAGACTGGGTTATTGCTTCAGAGCTTCACATTAAGGGTCATGGAAATGTCAACCAATGGTCAATGGTGCCAATTCAACACTGACAGGAATCCTCAATTTGGGGTGCTGTGAAGAAGGAAACTTTATTCAGTGCAAATATCTTAATTTTGATACAACATCACTGTAGAAAGAGCCTAATTGTGTTACAGCTCATTTATAAAACAGTTTGGCTGTGGAACAGCATGGCTACAAAGCAGCCCTGGGGCCAGGCCCCTCTCTGGCTAGATAGCTCTGCTCTTCTCTGCCTACTCTGCTCCATACTGATCTGGTCTGGTGAGAATATCTTCAGTGTTTTGTCACCAGAATGTCTTTGTTGTTTTGTCTTCAATGTTTCAGCTCCAGCTGGGGAAATGCAGCCTTTAGTTTTTGGTGAAAAGGAAAAGTGCACTCTCAGAGCCAGAGGGGAGCTCATTTATACAGAGAAGTTACCACCCCTGGTCTTCGATTGGTCAGTCCTCATGCAAATGAGGACTCTAAATCCTCACTTTGATTGCTCTAAAAGGCACTGTCCTAACTGGTCAGAATGAAGCTGCTCTTATATGTTGGGGAAGATGCTAATGTGGATATACTGTGCTCCTCAGACTGAACAGAGAAAGCCTGTGTGTATATACACACTTTCCACATTGGCCCAATTACTGGTTGTGAGCATCTGTCTCAGCTTCCCTGCTCAGGACTTTTGTTTTTATCTGATATCACAATTCTGCCCTTTTCTCAGACACCTAATTAGGGCTCTTATAATTTTAACTGCTTCCAACAATTCCCTTCTTCTAAATGCTAGTTACTGTACTTGCTAATCTTAGACATTAATTAAGATCTTGCAGTGAACTAACTAGACCACAACCAGCTACCTGAACCTCAAGTATTTCTTGGCTATAGAGCCTGACTCAGGCTACCAGACTTACCAAATTAGACATTCTTAAATGTCAACATCAAGCTGATTTGATCATATTCCTCAGGTCATGCCCTTAGAAAGTAGTTCATGTCTCACATAGACCCAAGTTCCTTTCTCTTCCCCAGGAGTCATTTTATCTGAGGTCTCCATAGATCTCAGAGCTGAGCCCATGTGAATTATGATACTAATTCTTGCTAGAATTTAAACACAGTTGGCTTCACCAGAGAAGGAAAGAAGTTCATGTTCCACATAACCACAACTCTAACTTATTCTAAAAACAGCCACAAAGATGATAGTCAGATAATCAATATGTGAAAACTAAGAACATTATAACACAATAGTAACAAGCCCAAAGAACAGTTAGAAATTCTAAAATCCTTGTAGAATTCATTGTCTTCAAAATGTAATAAATAACATAGCAGACTTTAGCTAATGAAAGAAGAAACAACTCAACATTGTCATTATGGAAACACAGTTTATTAATTTTACAATGGACTCATACAAATTACCAGTAACAATCCTCTACAATTGTCTTAAAACAGGAAATTAATTTAAACTACCAGTGTTAAAAACTTTTTAAAAGTATGTTTTACTTAATCTTACAAATAAGACATGTAATTAATCAACTAATTTGGCTATAGATAATTTTTTTCTTAAAAAATATTTAATAAAGCAGGAAGACTAGAAAATTGGAACCAGAATGCCTAATGTATTGTCAGTGATTAGTTGAAAATGACAAAGTATATTCTGTGAAGTTTAAATAGGTAAAAATTTTATGAAAGAATTTTGTAGCTGACAGAACCTCTGTGGGTGCTGGAGAACTAAATTTGCTGCTGCATAGTCAGGCACACTGTAGCTGGTTAACACTCAACCAAGACAACAGCTAGCAAGTTCCCATAGGTGCCTCTATTGGAGAATGAACTCCAGAAGCTCTGCCACAGCCACCCTATACACTGACTTCTCTGCCACTACATTTTCTCCTCAGTCACAGCCACAGTGGTTCCTGTCTGCCTCTAAGTCTTACACTGCCTTACTGATTTGGTAGAACCTAAGCCACTTTCCATCAAAATAATTCTTTTAGGTACAGAAGCTTATAGAACAGAAGGGACAACAGAAAGGAGACTGAAGTGGGGTACAAAGAACTCAGTGTCAGAGGTTATAAGAAGATAATTCTGAGAAAGTTTGTCTTAGTCAGCTTGGGCTGCTATAGCAAAAATACTATAGACTGGGTGGAGTGGTATAAAGAACAGACATTTATTTCTCACAGTTCTGTGGTTGGAAAGTCAAAGATCAAAGTACCAGTGGATTTGATTCCTGGTGAGAGGAATCAAATGCCTCTTCCTGGCTTGCCACCACCCACCTTCTGGCTATATCCTCACATAGCCAACAGAAAGGGAGCTCTAGTGTTTTCTTCTCTTTTTATAAGGGTATTAATCCCATCAAAGGGGCTCTACCCACATAACCTTATCTAAACCTAATTACATTCCAAAGGTACCAGCTCCTAATTCCTTTCCACTGGAGTGTAGTGCTTCGACATATGAATTTTGAAAGTTTAAAAACATGCAGCCTACAGTAGAATTGATATGAGAAATATTGGAACAGCAAGGCTATTCAAGAAATCCAGTAAGAAATAAGCCAAGCCTCACACATCTCAGGAGCCCTTGAGAAACCATTTTATAGAACTATACAATGACTATTAATAATCAGTATTCCTGAGGCATTGCAGCATAGTAAAAATAAAAAGACCCTCTGGAGTCAGACAGATATAAATGCAAACCCCAGCTCCGCAATTTACTATCTTTATGACTATGGGTAAATCGAATACAGTTTCCTCATCGGTAAATTATAGACATTTTAGAAAAGTTGCATAATAGTTATAAAACAAGAGATAATGTATAAGATGTAATGCCTGGTGTGTGACAAATACTCAAAAATATTACATTTTATGAGGAGAAAATAAAGTGGCTAAAGTGGGTCAAATATATAATGACCAAAGGAGACTAGATTTTGGGTGGTGAGCATATATGCAATATACAGATAACATATTCCAGAATTTTACAACTGGAACACATATAATGCTATTAACCAATGTTATCCCAATAAATTTAATTAAAGAATATTCCATTTTAATTAATATTCATACCTGTGTTTCTGGTACCATGTTAAATTTATTACATGACTTACTCATAAAATTCTATGACAATCCTGTTACATGGTTTATTATACTTGTCACACCCATTTTAGAGATGAGGATACTGAGGCTTAGAAAAGTTAAGTGACTTGCCCAAGATATCAGCTAATAAGTGGCAGAATCAGATTTATACACAGGTGATCTTGTTATAAAGCTTATACTTAATCATTAATCTCCATGTCCTCCACATAAGGGTAGCCATAAAAACTGTAATATATTATCTTGACCTCACTGTCAATTTTAACCTGAAATACAAAGAAATATATATTAGCTTAATATTCTCTAAATAGTAAAAATAAAAGTATATAAAGCATCTTCAAAAACTTTCTGTCAATAATAGTTGCAATATAAATATTTCTAGACCAAAGTGTAGAATCTCAATTACCTAGAGCATGAAAACCACTAATTTAAGATGCTTAATTAAGGAATGCATAAGTAATAAACACAATTATAAGGTACAATATGACTGAAGAACAGCCCCATAAAGAAGATACAGATATCTCAAAGCAGAGTAAACTTCAGTATAAGGGTTTTCTAAACCTAATGATTTAGCAAAGGATAAAAACAATGGTCCCCAGAGTTCATCACAGTTTAAGAACTAGAATGTATAGGCTTGGACAGAGGGCTGTTTGGAGAACAGAGAGCTAGAACAAACCATATTTAGAATCTCTTTACGGCAAATCATAGCATTCCAATGATGCAATATATTACAGGGATTGGATGGCACTTTCATGTCAATTCTTTCTGCTTCAGAGGAACAATGAGATTGAGGCTCATTGTAGGATGAGAAATAGATGAATGTGCTCCCAACAGCAAGTCTCAGACTCATTAGTGGTACAACACTGAGCAAGTGGCCTGAGCAAGTGGTAGATAATCTCAAGCAGAGGAAAGTGTGTGATACTCCAGATCAGAATGATTAGCCTGAGGTATTGCATGTTTAACACAAGGGCTGCAAAGCACTGAAAGTGAAGCTGTCCTTTTAAATCAGAAAGGAGGAAACTTGGACAAACTGTAAAAATCATGAAGAAGACGACCTTCCCCTGGCTTATGCCTGGAATTAATTTGAAGACTGTTAGACTATAAATCAATTTTAAATAGGTTATGAATAGTCATATTGGAGGAGAAAAATCAAATGTTCTTGTATGAAATTCTATTTTAGATCAAAGGGCAGAATCTAAGAATATGGGGGGGAAGCACTAGGGAAGAGAGGTTCATTTGCCAAAAATATGGTTTTAGGGAAGAAAAATTGATTGTACTTGTTCTCTCTCTTATTATTC
Source organism: Macroglossus sobrinus (assembly GCA_004027375.1). NCBI lineage: Eukaryota > Metazoa > Chordata > Mammalia > Chiroptera > Pteropodidae > Macroglossus > Macroglossus sobrinus. The sequence goes on from PVKZ01001010.1 coordinate 494,425, forward strand.
TATTCTTCAGACAAAGTTATCCACTATATTTTGTAGTATTTTCTACCTCTGACATCAATGCCTTGATTCCCAGGTTCCTAATCATGAGATGAAGCAAACACTGAATTTGTACTCAGCCAAGTTTGGTTCCATTCCCAGCTTTACTATATATTAGTTGAATGATGTGAACTTGAAGATGAGCTGCCCAGTTCTTCAAAGAAAGCCTTGCTTCCTAGCTGATAGGAGTACTGTCATCAGACAACCATCAGCTAGCAACTTCAGAGAACCACCTCAGGAGGCTACAATACCGCTGAAAACTTATAATATATTCCATTTTATGTACTGAGATAAAGACAAAATTTATTCCCATGCTTTAAAAATCCTTGCGAGATATGTTGCCTCCCTATCTTTCAGCCTTATCTCTAATGATACTGTCCCTAACCATCTTTATCCCATGCCCATCTATTGCTCCCTCCTGCCCCAGAACCTTTGCATTTACTGTTCTTTCTTGAAAACTCTTATCACTCTTACTCTCATTGGCTTACTATTACTTGTACTTTAGGTCTCAGCTCAAGTATCACTTCTTTAAGAAATTTTTCTTGACCTCCCTGACTAGGTCAAATCTCTGTATTATAAGCATATTGTTCCTTGTGTCCCTTCTTTGTAACAACCATCATAGTTGCAATTTTACATTTTATTATTTGATAAATGTCTGATCTCTGCTTTATCTTCATATGGCATTCTCCATGTCTCTCTGTGTGTGCTTGTCTCTGGTCTAAATTTCTCCCTTTTTTTTCATAATGATACACATGTATTGTATTATTGTCCATCCTAATAACCTCATTTAAACTTGATTACGTATGTAAAGATGTTATTTCCAAATAAGGTCACACTCTGAGGTACTGAGGGGTTAGGACTTCAACTTATCTTTTTGGGAGGATACAATTTGATCCATAATATAGGTACTGTAATAGAGAGATGAAATCAGGAAAGAATAAAGCACATTGCAAACAAAAGTATTAGAGAATACAGAGAACTCACAAATGCAGCAACTTCTAAGTTGGGGAGAGACAACCATATTTTAAGCCTAATAAGTAAAGGAAAAAACTGAAAAATGTCTTGAGTAACAAATGACAGTTAGAACACCATACTGCAGCAAGAATTAAACCAAGAGTTTCGTTGTCTCACCCATAGTTAAAATCTGAACAGATTTTGGTGTCATTCAGTAAACTGTGTTAGATGGGGGTCATGGTTTAGCAAAAGTCAACTAAAGGTATGATTCTTCCGTAAAAGCCTGATAGCTTAATTATGGATACTCTGGGCCTAAGTAATAAAGAGGTACGGAGGTATAAAAAAAAAAAAAAAAAAAAAAAACAGAGGTATATAGCAAATCTAGGGAAAATACCTAGGAAATAACTATGAGTGTGGCTATTAGTACATTTTGGTGACTGGGCCAAAATAAACAAAAAGCCAAGCTATTGAGAGAACTGAATTTTCAAAAGAAACCAAAACCTAAAAAGAACAGAAGGGTCTCAGACATCTACCGGCAAGAAGTATACTGACAAGACTGCTCAGGCCACAAGAGAAAATATTGTCCATTCTTATTTTGTATGTGGACAAAGAAGATATTAGAATAAACAAGAATTCTTCAGAGAGTGAGGCCAAGGACTATGGAAAGCAATAGAATGGGAGCTTGACCCAGGAAATCTAATCAGTGACATCCTCTGTCCCCAGATCTACACCCAAATATGAAGGCCATCTTCCCACCCCTAGTGTGCAGACCACTAAGTATAATTTGAAGACTGGACTTTGAGCTTGATGCCATGACTAAAGGGGACATTTGGGTTGTGATCCTCAGAGAGGAGCGAGATTACTTCATACATGGTTAGGAGAGTAAACCAATATTTGATGAACATGAACATATGGGCAGAATATGGTAGTTATCACTGTTGCTGACTGAAATCCAGTTATCTGTTCCTTTTGGAACACTGAATTTCCTGGCACTATTTTATGGTGAGGGGGCATGAGACTAGTGAGCATAAATGATATGGGTCACTTCCAGGCTGGAGTATTAAATTGTTCATGGAAGACCCTCTAGAGTTTTTTCTCCATTTCTTCTGGTGTGATCATGGATGCTCATGTCAAGCTGAGAGGTGCTTTTAAGTTTGAGTCCCTGGAAGAGGAGAAAAGAGCGGAGTTCTTAATCCAAATCAAGATGAACACATAATTTGAGGAAAAATAAAAGATTTTTGCTTTAAAATGTTACAATTTTACTTATCAAATGATTCAATAATCATACTCCTTGCTCTTTACTTAAACGAGTTGAAAAGATACATCCATACAAATACCTGTGCATGAATCTTTAGAACATCTTTAGTCATAACTGCTAAAACTTGAAAACAATCAAGGTGTTCTTTGATAGGTGAATGGATGAACTGGGGTACATTCAGATAATGGAATATTATTTAATGATAAAAAGAAATGAGCTATCAAGCCTTGAAAAGACATGAAGGAATCTTACATTGCTAAATGAAAGAAGCCAAACTGAAAGGCTACACACTAAAGGCTACACACTGTAAGATTTCAGTTACATGAAATTTTGGAAAAGGCATAAGCATGGAGAAAGTAGAAAAGATTAGTGGTTGTTAGGGGCTTGTGGGGAAGAGGAAAGAAAGAAGTAGAGCAAAGGGAATTTTTAGGGCAGTGAAAGTATTCTGTATGATACTCAAATGGTAGATAAATGCCATTATGCATTTGTTAAAACCCATAAAATGTAAAACACAAAGACTGAACCATAATGTTAAGTGTGGACTTCAGTTATAATAATATATCAATATTGACTCTTCTAAAAAATAAAATTAGACATCGTTTGTTACTAAAGTATAACCTTCCCTATGCTGATACAGCATTACTAAATCAAGTAATTGATCAATTAATTAATCTCACAACAAAGACAAAAAAAAAGATATTGTATATGAATTTAGAATAATCAAAATTTACATATAAAGTACTAGATTTTTACTTCAAGAGAAATAGCACTTAAATAAGATATAAAATACTAATAAGTAAATAAAATAATGTAAAAGTAGTCAGTATTCTAAAGGTGAAAAGTCTCTCAAAAGCAATATCATCTACATTTAAATAACAAATTCAAAATCATCTGAATACATCATTAAGTTGGGCTTAATTAGCCCAGAAAATTAGAATTCGTTTTTAGGTAAATTATAGTGATTCATTTTAACCATGAAAATTTAATGTATCAAGGCCAACATTTCTAAAGGAAGGTGGGTCAACTCTGTTAAAACAATTTAAAACACTTGTTAAAAATGTAGGTTCCCAGACTTCTTCAAGATTTGTTAACTCAGAATCTTTAAGGGACCCAGAAATCTAAAGTGTGTCATGCTGCACAGGTTTGATAATTACTGACCTAAGTTCTGTATAAAATTATGAGGTGCCATGTAATAAATATTTTGTTTCTAATTATGCTAGTTTCTAAAGACTTTTAATGAGTGTATGAGAGTTACTTTCACAGGTAATCTTCTATACAATAGCAATACCCAGAGTAACAGCCATGAGCACAACTAGTGCTTCATGTTCACTCTAGCCCTGGAGCCATAGTGAATGATGTTATGACTGTGTAATAAACAGGCTCAAAGTGAGGCTTTCTAACAGAATGAAGTTCAAGCAAAAAGAGAGCTCATAAATGAATTCCCATTTTTCCTAATGCAAAATTGAGCTAACTCTGAGTCTGAATTTTCCTCTGGCTGCCCACATTTCCCATAGGGTATAATTGGTATAACTTGAGGTAACAAGGCTTTGCAGTTAAGAAACCGATGGAAAACATAACAAATCACAAGATCTTCAAGTAGTTCTTTAGGGAGAACCCAGAATCACGATGGAGGCAAACAGAAGCAAAGTAATATAATTTGAGTGAAACAAAATTTATGTTTTTTTCTAAGAATGAAAACAGGCTTTATAATTCTCAGTATTTCTTCTAGTAATAATTTTACTTTATAATTGTACCTGCTGCAGGCTTTGAAATGAATCAAACAACAAATATAATTAGGTACAAGTATGTTCTATATCTGGAGAGTATAAACAATCTCTGCATTCTTATAAATCCAAGATTGGTGAGCTAAGATAATTGTTCTATGGTATGAATATAGGGAAGTTCAATTAATACATTTTTTCTAAGGCCAACCAGAGGCTGATTCTCATTTAATGAGATTTATTTAACCTATAGTGACCTTTCTCCTTTCTCTGATATTTAAATTTACACTGAACATCACTTAACAGTTCTCTAATAGTTACATATCTGTTAGTTTCTCTCCCCTAAATTATTCACTGTAAACTTTTTGAGAACAGTGACCAAATCAAAATGAGATTATAGCTGTGAAAACACTTAGTGATTATAAAAAGAAACATAAGCACTCAATTTTATTATAGTTTGTAACTTATTCTAAAATAGAGAAGGAAATAGAATCATTTTGGCTATATTTAATGAATGAATATATTTCTCTTAAAAGTCTATCTGAAGATTAAAATTAATTTTGTTAAATTCAATCCACAAACTAAATCTTAGTTTCACCAGGCTTTACATTTATGTTCACCAAGAAAATGGGTTACAGAAATGTCATGACTTACAATTTCCAAGGGATGGAGGGGTGGGGAATTAGGTATTATATGATAAACTCATCAACAGATTTCTAAGTTAGCTATTTGATGTTATTGCAGCTTTTTCAGAGGAGAGTAGACTATTTCAAGATTATTAAAAATAGAAATAAATATTTAATCTAAAATGACATTACAATCATAAACTCAGTGCTTGATAATGCACTTAGTAAATAAATACTTTCTGGCTGTTGAATACACGTAGGGGCAATAACATGAGTACTTCTCTGATTTGGAAGGCATGACCTATAAGTAAAAGGAGAAAGCTCCTATTACTACACCCAAAGATTCCAAAGGCTTGAGGACCTTCCTGAGGATAAATATGTTGTATGTCAAAACTGAAAACACAGAAAAGGTTGCACAGATGTCTTAGAAATAGAAGTAATGCAGATGTGGTATAGTGAGGCGGCAGCTGTGATTTGGGATATGGAAGATGGAAAAAGGACGCATAGGATCTGCCATAGGTCAGGACATTAAAACATTGAGCTAAATCTGCAGTAGAAAAAATAATTGGTGAACATGCAGTTTGGTGATCAAAATAAGAAAGTGTATGAATGGGAAAGCACCTTGCACAATGTCCGAAAGGAAATGGTGTGATGATCTGCAGGTGGTCAATGACAGATACTAACAAGTTACACTCCACGTAAAATTCAGCAGAAGCAAAAAGCAATAGAATCCTTCCTTATATGAATGAATTTGGAGTTCTCTGCAGAAGACCATCCCTGCTATCAGCACTCAGGAGGATGTGCTGTCACCCAGATACACAGAGCCTAGGTAGGACCTGAGTGGAATAACGCTGCTAAGAGCAGCTCACTCATCACAGCTGTGCTCCTTCCTTCTTCCAGTCAAACTTGCATCTCAGAGAACATAACAAGAAGGGTATTCTGGGTTTTACAGAAGTGACAAAAAATCAAAGATTTGTTCTGAAACAGACCCAAGTCAAAGTCAGTGTACAGTTTGAGAAGGGGACAACATATTTGAAATTGACAGTATAATAAAAAATATCAGGAAATCAATCTGAAAATCAGATTAATTTCCTAATTTTACAGGAAACCAGGTTTAGGAACTGCTCCCATGTGCTTTAGCTGGCTGATAGCAGAACCTTGGATAAGAGCCACATTTGGTCTGCCATGCTGCCGCTCCTCAGGACAAGGGGTGGTGAACATTCCTGGCCAAGAATGCTGCTCAGGGCCTAGGCATACGCTGGTGGAGCCTCACCCCTTTTCATCTCAAACTAATTACCTTTCCTCCACCTCTATCAAAATAAAGAAGAAGTAACAGCTACAGTGTTGATGAGCAAGGTCAATGAAATAAAGTGTGTGTGTGTGTGTGTGTGTGTGTGTGTGTGTGTGTATAAAGTGAAAATATGCCAGTGCAGATGCAAATATGTTAATGTATCCATAATTTTGGGTCCAACTTCTACCATGCTCACCATTCTAGCAGCTTCTCAGATAGGACAGCATGTATCTCGAGTTTCTCTTCTGGAAGATAAGCAATATGAAACTTCAAGCAGCTGCACACATTTCATTCCTCTTTTCTCTCTTTCTATTATATATGGAGTTTAGCCCCTTTTAAAATAGCTTAGATAAAGTTTTGTGGTAAATAAAAACTTGTTGACAAATAAAATCATAATATTCAGAGAATAAATTATTTTTCCTACCTTCCAACTGTTTCTAAAATGAGAAGATACAGAAGTAATTTATCAGAAAAATACATATATATACATGTTAAGCCAAAGAGGAAAAAGGTTTTCATAATATTTCTTCAATTTCTTTCTGTTAAAAATAAAAATAAGTATTTCATAACATTTGAAGAATGTAAAAAGTCCCACGTATAAAATGCCTACAAATTTTAACAAATGTGGAAATACCAACTAATTTGGCTAAGACCTGAATGACAGAAGAAGTCTGTGGTTGAAGATGCTAAGGGCAAAATTTTCATACAAAAATAAAAGTTATGGCACATGTCTGGAAGCAGAATAAGCTTGATGTGCTTTAGGAAAGGAAGTCAGAGAGTGTGGCTATAGGGGCAGGACACATAGGCCCTGGCAAGAAATCTAAATTTTATTCTAAAGGAAGTAGTGAGCCATTAAAAATTTAAGTAGGAGAGTGACATGATCTGACTGACATGTCAAAATAATCACCCCAGCTGTTATGTGGAGAATAGTTTTGTGGGTCCTTGAGATGGAATGGGAGTGGGAACTGGTGAACTATCACAGGCATCCAAACAGGAGATAGTAGAAACTTAGGATAGGACCTGGTGGTAGCAGCGGAAGCTGAGTGGGAGGGCAAATTTAGGATCGATTTTGAGATGCTGCTTAAAGGTACTTGTTGATGTAAAATGAGAAGATAAGGGTAAGAGAGAAAACAAGAATAAATCCTAGGTTTTTGGCTTTGGTGGCAGAATAATGTGCTAATAGAATGTCTATGTCCAAACAGTGGGCCAAAATATACATAAAGATAAATTTTCATAAAAATTAACTTAAAAGTTTGCCCTTAAATCATTTTTTAAAAAATCCACTGCACATCTGGTAACCATTCTTTTGGCCTCTATTTCTATGACTCTGTTGTTTTGTTTTGTTTTTAGATTCCAAATATACGTGAAAGCAACAGAAAAAAGGGGATAAGAGATGGGTGAAAATGGAAAGGGGAATATAGTCAATAATATTGTGATAAGTTTTCACGTTAACAGATGATTATTAGAATTAGTGGAATGATCACATTATAAGGTATAAAATGTCAAATCACTAGTGCACACCTGAAACCAATATAACCAATATAAGATTGTATACCAACTATGCTTATATACTTAAATTTTTAAAAATGGAACAAAACCCACTGTACAAGTTTGAGAGGATTTGATTAAACCCAAGTGTGTGTAAAAAGATTTCGGACTTTCCAATCAAGTCTATATTTAATATAACCCCAGATAGCAAATAATGGAAAACATGGTTGTTGCCATGTCTATGTGTAGATTTTAAATATATATATATGTATCACACAAACAATAAGTCATCAATGTATTAGATATAGTCATATGTTATCTCAAAGCCTTTATAACCATTTCATAAGATGAATATTATATTAAATACATCAAAACTTTAATAGTCTTCTATGGAATATATAGGTTATTCCCAGTTGTCCTCTGATCTATGAATTATCACAGTAACCATCACCATGCATATAGAGTTTTCAATATTTGGGCTCATTTCCTGTGAGAAAAAAATTGTAGAGATAGAATTTTGGAGTTAGAACAAATCAGTCTTCAGCCATACTGGTTTAAAACATTGACATATGTCCATATAAGTTAGTAAATAGCCCCCTACACAGCACCTCCTGAGTACCTCCTTTCCCCATAATCAGTCATTCCCTTGGAACCACCCCAACATCTCCAGGATTTGAAAACAAAAGGATTAATATCTGATTGTGTAAAGGGGGCTTCAATATTGTAACCAAAGTCTTGATTTGTCACCAGCCACACATTACTTACTATTAAATATTTTGTTAGCACATAGGGTCAGAGGCATTTATAGAAGTTAAAACACTTATATAAATTGGCTCAGTTGTAACAAATTAAATTTAACTTATATTAATGAGTTGGTATTGGTGCTATGACATTTAAGGAAGAATGACTTTATTTCATCCAATTCATTATTTTCTGATCATTTAGCTTCTTCTGAGGCTAAAAATTACTCATTAAGCTGCCTGAGGTACTCCTCCGCCCCCACTTACCTACTCTCCACACTCCAGGCAGATGCCTTCTCTTCTTCCCTGAGATATTGCAAAATGGCAGGATCTCTTTCTTCTTTGCCACTCCACTCCTCACCTCTACTTCAGTAAATTTTGGCCTTTCTTTTCTGTCTCCTTTGTGTGAAAAAGAAGCGTCTATAAATATATTTTTGATTTGTTGATGGTATACAGTCTATATTTTTTTTACTGTTGTCCTAAAGACATTAGGGCTTTGGAAGATCATAAAAATAGTACTTTCCAGGCTGGCAAGGGATCAGACAATTCTGAACTCAATAAATAAGCTTTTTTTCTCTCTCTGAGATAAATAATTGCAGGTCCCTGATCTTGACAAAAGGCAAAATAATAATTGTCTTCAATTAGTGAGAAATGCATGTAAACATTTTATGCTGAATGTAACTTTCTAAAAATGTTGTTGAGCCAAAGCAGTCAATCAGGCAGGAATTATTGCATAGTATGATAGTCACTACTCAGATAGTTATTGCCATATGCACTCTAAATTTAAAGAACATCCAAGTCAGTTTAAGAGTTCTTTCCACAGCTCATCTCCTTTCCTTTGACTGTATCAGTTAGTTTTGAGAGTCACTTCTCTAACAATATAAGTATAATACATAATTCAATTAAGTCAGTAAGTGAAAAGGTACACTCAGTTCTGAATGCTTGAGTATTTAATCCTCAGAGAAGATATGTGGAGAAAATTTGAGATGCTATGAGAAAGCTATCTAAGGAAGAATTTCCATATTGAAGTTCACTAAAGGAAAGTGTCAAAAATTGTCTTAATCTTAAAGCAAATGAGAGATTTTTAAAATAAAACTAATGTCATTATGAAACAAATATACTTATCTCATTTGAAAATCTTTAGTTATTAAAAAGGAAAAAATATACATTCATTCATCAGTGAATACATACTTATAACTTCCTACATCTAGATAATGTCATGAATGAAGAAACCGAAATAGAACTCTTTCAGGAATAATGAGCAGTTCACTCTTGCTACTCTAAAGAAATGTGATTAGCCCAATAGAGGACTTTGATTGTTCAAGTTGGGAGTTTGGACACTTCCCTTGAAGGCAATAGAAAGCCAACCAACAGAAGAATGGCTGAAAAGAGTACTTGAGGAAAATTAAACTAGATTTTGTGTATACCAGGTTTAGAAGAAAGTTAGATGGGTGATACTGGGATAATCTAAATAAGTGATGCCATGGTTGTAGCAATGCTTCTGAGCTCTCTAGAGATAAAAAAAAAAATCCAGATAACCTTTCTACACTTGTCATCAGGTATGTTGGTAAGAGAATAGAAGAAAAGGGAATGGGTTTCCTTGTTAGACTATCTCTAAGTTATTCTGCCTTCTTACTTACCTATATGGATGATGCTTTTGGTACCTAAGAATCTAGGGACAATCACATGAAGATTTACCTCTCCATTCAACATGAAGCCCTCTAAAATTTAGTCATATTTATCAATAATAAATCAACAATTACAGATTTTTTAAAAATATAGACATAAACATTGAGAGGCAATCTGTCATCAGCTCTGAGTGGCCCCCACATATCCTTGCTGGGTATGCTAAACAAGTCCTGGCTGTCCCCTGAGCAATTTCTGTAGCTAGTCACATAGGCAATTAAGTAAGTTAAAGCAACAACAGTGTGACTACTGTGTGACTACCAGCTTCCCAGAGGAGAGAAAATGGCTTGTTTGCTGCTTGCTACAAAACTCGCTTAGCCCATGGCCCAGTGTTCTTGCATGTCACAACTGACTGAGTACATAGCCCTTGTCTGGACCTATCATAATGCTCTGTTTGACTTGGTGCTTCAATGCTTCTGCTGTTTGGTGTGAGAAGTAAGCTGTCTTGCTCTGATCCATTGTGTCTGGTTGCCTATTTTTGCACTTATGGAGTTAATGGCATTGATATCCTCTATGAGGTTGGTACTCTTCTCAAAGAGCAAGTGGGTACTAAGATAATAAAATTCTGAAAAAGAAAAAGCAAAAACCTCATGAGTAAAGTTTAGATATATAATAAAACTACAGGGACCAGTAGCAAATGTTCCCATCCACGTGATGGGCTAGGGTTGAGGGTAATAAATGATCCCCCAATGTCCTAACTAATAAACAGGAGTTGGGTCGATGAGTAGAAGCTGAATAGTAAGACCAAAACAAGCTGCCCAACCAGTGCCATCATGTTCTTGCTATCTTGGAATAGTAGACTAGGAAAGCCTCTGTCAGAAAGAAAAGCACAAGTGCACCCTTTTTTAACTTTTACAACTAGAACCATTCTTACAGGGAATCATGCCCTTATACAGAGTACCAAGTATAGATCCATAGCAAGAGAAAGAGGAGAGAAATCTGGCACCACTTTTGTCAACAGGCTGAAGATCTGTTAAAGACTTGGCTAGTACATTTATGTAATAAGGGAATAAGAAAAGGATGTTCTTGGGGTGAATAGCAGCATCTAGGCCAGTTCACACTGGATCCCATGCTTCCAGCCTATGCAGACAATTTTGTTGAGAAAGAATTATGCTCCACAATAGGACTTCCTACTTTGGATTTCTGTTTCAATGACTATACCATGACCTTCCCAGAGAGACTTCTCCAAGACCAATGGAACTGAAAGTGCCTCTGTAGAACCAGATTCCTCCATGGAGATCACTGTTGTTCTACTGGAGGAAGTAAGAATCTGGGTGGCTTCCTTAGAATAAACTGTTCCTTCAGTACCTCTTTTGCCTGACCCTGCATCCCTGTATTCTGATTTAACAGCCTTAGAAGAGAAGAGGGTGTGTCCAAAGTCTCTCTGTTCCTAGAAGGACCATAAGTCATATACTCCAGGGAGGTTACATAGTTGAAAATCCCTGCCCATTCTTGGCAAATAGACTACATCAATGCTCTGCTGCTATCTCTTTGTATCTAAAGACCATTGGTAGTTAGGCCATACCATAGCAGCATTGGAGACTAAACTATATCATGTTTTTGAATATCCAGAACAACTACAATAAGACATAGGCATGGAATTAACATATGAATACTTGACTGAAAAAAAAGAGTGCTAGACAGATCATGTTGTCCTCATTATGGATTAACACCTTAGACAGTAATGGTATTAAATTCAACTGTTTTCAACAAGGGAACATGTCTTTGGGAATGATCGCTGGGGAGTGGAATGGATCTCCATGTCTGTGATCCCAAAAATCCAACAATACTCAAACATTCCTCTTGTTTTCCTCCACTAACTCTAGCATTTGAGAGACCTGACTAGTTTTATGTTAGAGTGGCAATAGTGTTTATATGATTTCAACCTATTGCTTGAACTATACCTGGTTTCAGAAATTAACTGTGGCAGATCAGAGACCATGAGCAAACAGAGCAGCCAGTAGAATTTGTATACTCTAGATTATCCCTATTGTGGCCCACTTGGGAAGTGATGAGGATATTTTGGGTCAAGTTCTACCATTATTTCCCTAGTCCCCTTGATGTCTGACCCATCATGCTGGGCAAAGAGAAAAAGTGGCTTCTAGATTAGGACACATGATGTGGCTGTGGAGGGCAAAAATCAACTCTGACACTTAAGGAAGGACAACCTTAGATCCTGAGAAATGTGGGGAAAGAGGAACATTTAATGTTCTCCTTGTGCCCTAGATCTAGAACCACAGTTTGGCAAAATAATCGTGTGTTCTGCCTGAGTCAAGCATTAGCTAAGCTGGCAATCTTATCCTCTCTTGTTCACATGCTTTAGGAACAGAAAAATTCATGTGGGCATGACTGTCTATTAATTATTTTTCTGTACTGAACTATTGTCAGCACTTCCCAATTTTAACCTCCATAACCCCATATGTGGTGAACACATGAACTGTCACAACTTTGCTTCAATATGACTGATACAAATTTATATGTGTCCCCCAAAGCCCCAGCAAACTTGGGTTATGCCATGTATGACAATCAAGTCTGTAACTTGTTGGCAATACTATCTTCAAATCTTAACCAAACTCAAGAAATGGTAATTCAAATCAAGTTTAACAGCTAATTCTGAACTGAAGTGATCTGTGTCCTTTGGGTTATATGTTTATATGTGGATGATAGCAGGCCATGGAATGTCTGCCATGAGGATGGAGGCCAATTTTTGGCTCAACAGTTGCCTGTTGTAATTGCTGGTGCTGACATTGGCTTGTTTTCTGTTTGCTATAAAAGATGTTGAGCCCTTGGTCCTGTGTTCCTCTCCTAAGGAAAACCCACTGCACACTGGGTTCACTGTATTGCCTGTGAGACTTGGGGCAAGAAAAATATTGTGACCATATTGATGCTTTTGCCGTTTGCTGTGCTATGAATAACAAACTGCTTCATTCAGACCACCATGTACTTTTGTATGTATGTAGTTGTTGAAGATTTACTCCTTGTTGTCCATTATGAGCTAGGGGTTCTCCCTGATAATAAGCAAATCACTGAGCAGAACATATAATTATAATAAACCAATAAAGAATGCTAAATAAAACATGAGCCTAATTATAGAAAATATTATCTACATACTTGACAAGTTTAAAGGAAGGATAAAAAAAAAGGTGAGGGAAAGTAAACATAATCCCATTAACTAAAAATAAGTAAGAATATACATACATACTCGAAGCAAAAAAAGAAAAACCAGGTTGACGAATAAATTTTAGAAAAAGTAATAGAAATTCATAATTAATTAATTTATTGATAAATAAATCATTAAAATGATAGTCACAAATCTGGTAGTTAAAGAGAACATGGATCTTGGTAAATTTTTTAAAATAATTTTTTTAAATTATAGTTGGCATATAATATTATATTAGTTTCAGGTGTACCACATAGTTATTCAACATTTGTATAACTTATGAAATGATTACCCTGATAAATCTAGTACCCATCTGACACAATACATACTGATTGCAATATCAACTTATGCTGTATAATATTCCTTCTGCTTGCTGCAATTGTTGGCACTATGCTATACTTTCCAACCCCATAACTATTTTGTAACTACCAAATCATACTTTTTAATTGTACTTCCCAATTTTTAGCCAACTACCAATCCCTTTTTTATCTGACAACCATCAAAATCTTCTCTGTACCTATGAGTTTGTTTCTGTTATATTTGTTTATTTTGTGCTTTAGACTCCACATGTATGTGAAATCATATGACATTTGTCTTTCTCTAACTCTACTCAGCACAATATCCTCTAGGTCTATTCATGTTGTTGCAGATGGCAAAATTTTAATCTTTATGGATGAAAAAAAAATCCCATTGTGTACATGTACCACTTCTTCTTTATCTATTCATCCATTGAAAAACAGCCAGGTTGCCTCCATATTTTGGCTACTGTAAATATTGCTGCAATGAACATACACACTCACAAGTCTCTTCAAGGTAGTATTTTGGGTTTCTGTGTCCTTCTTCGTCTCGTGTGATAGCCTTTTTGAAAAATCGATTTTGTCTGGTATAAGTATTGCTACCTCAGCTATTTTTTTTTTTACTTTTATAAAATATATTTTACCATTTCTTTACTTTCAGTCTGCATGCATCTTTTGATCTGAAGTGAGTCTTGTAGGCAGCATATGTAAGGGTTTTGTTTTCTTATCTATTTGGCTACCCTATTTTTGGATAGGAGTGTTTAATCCATTTACATTTTAAGTAATTGTTGCTAAATATGTAGTTGTTGCCATTTTATTATTCATATTTTTCTTCTTTTTCTTCTTCACCTTCTCCTTCTTCCTCTCTTTAAAATTTCTTTAATATTAGCTTGATGTTGATGAAATCCTTTAGTTTGTTCTTGTCTGGGAAGCTCCTTATCTCTCCTTTAATTCTAAATGATAGCTTTGCCGGTAGACCAATCTTGGCTTGAGATCCTTGCTCTTCATCACTTTAAATATTTTCTGCCAATTCTTCTGACCTGCAATGTTTCTGTTGAGAAACCAATTGACAGTCTTATGGGTACTCCCTTGTATGTAACTAATTGCTTTTCTTTTGCTGCTTTTAAGATTCTCTCTTTTCTTTAACCTTAGACATTTTGATTATGATGTGTCTTGGTGTGGACCTATTTGGGTTCATCTCATTTGGGACTCTCGAGTTTCCTGGGCTAGTATGTCTATATCTTCACCAGGTTAGGGCAATTTTCTGTCATTCTTTTTTCAAATGACAGTTTTCTGTCATTTTTTTTCCCAATTCTTTGCTGTCTCTCTTCTCCTTCTGATATTCCTATGCAAATGTTGGTATGCTTGGTGCTGTCCCAGAAGCCCCTTAATCTATCATCATGTTTTTGGATTCTTTTTTCTTTTTGATATCGTGACTGGGTATTTTTTGCTACTTTATCTTCTAAATCACTACTTTGACCTTCTGCTTCATTTTATGTACTATTAATTACTCCTAAAGTATTCCTTATTCAGTTATTGTATTTTTATTTTTGACTGGTTCTTTTTATGTTTTCTATCTCCACTTTTATGTTTTCTATTTCTTTGTTAAAGGTCTTCTACTATTCCACTAAGGTCACTGAACATCCTTATAACAAATGTTTTGAACTCTGCATCTGTAGATTGCTTATGTTCATTTTGTTTAGTTCTTTTTTTTCCTGGAGCTTTATTCTGTTTTGTCATTTAGGACAAATTTCTTTGTCTTTTTATTTTGGCTGACAACTTGTGTTTGCTTCTATGTATTAAGTAGGGCTGCTGTGTCTCCCAGTCTTAGTAGAATGGCCTTATGTAGTAGGTGTGCTGTGGGTTCTAGAGGCACAGTCTTCCCTGGCCACCTGAGCCAGGTTGTCTAGGTGTACCTCTCTAAAGGGTTGTGTGTGCCCTCCTATTGTAATTGTGTCTTGGTTGCTGTTTGCTTGTCAGTTGGAAAAACTGATCCTTGGGTTGATAGACTGTGATGACTGGCCATGACAAGTAGAGAAGCAGGGGCTGATCCTACGGAGCAGAATTCCCTCTAGCAGGGCTCTGGTGCCTGCCTGTCTGCCCTTTGGGTGATTCATTCTAAGATGTGACCCTGGTGGTGCTCCGGCTCAGATCAAAGCTGGTCACTGGCCATGCAGGCTGAGGCTTCCTAGGAGGAGCCCTGCCACAGGCCAAGTTCAGCTTCAGCCTGTGGCTTGGCTGGGGCCACCTGCTATGAGCCACTAAGCAAGCCACAGATGGCCACCACCTACACTGAACTTGGAAGTGCTTCAAAATTCCAAGCCAAAAATTGAGGCCAGTTGTTACTAGTGCCAGGCTTGGGCCTGCTCAACAAGAGGTATGGGACATGCAGTGGCCAGATGTTGCTTATTTAGGTTTTGTGAAGCTCTGAGAGATTTTGGAAGTTTCAGCATGAGCTAAGTCAGGTCCTTTGTATGGAAAATCCTTGGAAGCAGCTTGGACAGGCCCGCAAGCTGAGTGGGGCAGTGTCACAAGGAATAACCTGGGTGGGTTGACCAGTATCTGCTACGTTGCCTGAGTCTCAGATATGGTGGCTGCCTGGGTCTGCAAGCCAGACAGTAGAGGGCTCAACAGAGAAACAATTGAGGTTCCTTTAAACAAAAATAGTATTTATTATTATTAATAGTATTAATAGTATTATTTATTATTATTACAGCTCTCTATATCCATTGGAGTCTATTTAGAAGACAAAAATCACATTAGTAATTTGAATAAGAAAACTATTAATATAAAAAATTGTTAATTAGGTAAAATGTAGCTTAAAAAGTTAATTTCTAAAAGATATAATAGAGAACTTTAAGACATAATGAGGCATCAACTCCAGAAAGCAGTTGGCATCTTAGGGCTGATAAAAAAATAAATAGAGCACTTGAAAAGGAGGATTCTTCCTTCTGCAAGAGAGAGATTCTGAAGTTTGAAGAGAAACTGGCTGTTGTAGAAACATCCTGTTGCTAATTGAGGTGAAGAAGAAACTGGCTCCAGGTTATTTACCAGAACCATAGGAGCAGGTTGCTACTGAGGTGACAGCTGACAGGATACATTGATCCCCCATCCACACAGGGACAACAAAGAAAAGAAACAGAAATAAGAAAAGCCTCTTCTTTCTTCTCTCATCTTGCTATCTCCTACAGCACCACCTATTGGCAGAGCTTAACATTAAGCTAGTTGGTAAAGGAGAAATGTAGTCTGCAAAGTCCAGATTCATTACTACACAGAAGGACAAAAAAGGGTGGATTTAGTGATGAGAAGTAATAGATAGTGAGCACACTTCTCAATTGGAATAAGTACTAGAAAAAGAAACAGAATACCTCCTGTGATTTCATGTGTTAAGAGCAGAGGTTCAAACACAGTCAGCATCTTGCCTCTCCAGCTCCCATCTTGCTTTTCTGTAAGTATCACAGTTATCCCACCATGAACCATGGACTGGCTCTTTCATGAGTTAGAGATTATGGACACTGTCACCATCCAAAACTTCACTTTTCAAATCAAGACAAAGTACAAGATGAGGTTTGTGAAGAAGTCTTCTGGTTTAGCTTCATTATAAATAACTGTTTTGAATCATGAGCCCCCACTTCTTTAATGAGTCACTGTGACCAAGAGGGAGCACAACTCTGGTGCCTTATGTGACACATGTTCATCTCTGGGGAAGAAATTGGGTGCTATAATTATAGACATCAACAGAAACATGTGGGTGAAATGGAGAAAAAAGTAGGTCTCCCCAGAAAGAAGGAGCAAAATAAGACAAAACAAATATCCATTATAAATACTTCAAAAATATAATTTTTATGCCTCACTTTTATCTCCTTCATAGGCCATTACCTAAGACCCTGTGAACAAAGCACAGATCTGCAAATCTAATCCTTAAGAAGACAGTTCTGCTTTTACACAACTAATTTGTCCACTGTGCTTGATCTACTTTGCTTCCATTTCAGCAATGACTGAAATAGGAATCATGGTGCACACAACGTAGTGAGTCATAATGCTGATTTAGTTTCATTGTTGCAGCTTCTCAAATGCAGGGGGAGGGAATTGGAAGTTAAGTTTAACTTTTACATATGAGAGAGATTGGTTTTAAATTAAAAACCTCCTTTACTGAGAACCAATAATGATTATGACCAAGGAATTTTAGGAGAGGAACATATACTCTTTACGATACTATTTTGTTTAGTGCTGGATTTATTAAACTCATATCTGATAACTTTGAAAAATAATTTTATTAAGCACTCAGACATAGATTAAAAATGATGAATTAAATTTCCTTAAATAATCAAATTTATAATTACAAATTCAGTATGGTACATTTCTTAAACATATTAAGCATCTAAAACAGCAGACAAATCATATACAAGTGAAATGATTATAAAATTTAAAAATGATTATAAAACTTTACATTAAAGCTAGATATCAAAGTGCTAAAACAAGATGTTTAACTTTGTTTCTTAATATTCCTTTTACTTAGATACATTGCACCGACACCTACTTTTAGACACTCTTAGAGTTTTGTTTCTCTTACCAGACACAAGAAAAAAAGATTATATAGTCACACAAATCAAAGTTGTAGATTCTGAGTTGTTGGCTAGGTGACTTTGGGCAGGGATGTTGGGTGTGGCTGAATGGCCACAGTGACTGAAACAAGTGACACTGAACATCATAACCTGAGTCCTTTTATAAAATAAATATTTTAAGTTTCAATTTTTTGAAACTTGGTGCCTTTCTTGAAAATGATGTCTTCTTAAACTTTTGAATGTCCTGGTCTCTAATGTATTGTACTGTCAGTATGATATATGAAACTAGTCTACATTATTAAAAAGTACCTTATTAAAATGTATATTTTTTTACCAGACTTTTAATTTTAATTACTAGAGCCATCTAGGGTTTAATCTCTGTGAACAGCTTACCTCATGAGATATTAGGCTCAGATATTAGGATTAGGCTAATTTATTTTACTGTAAACAAAATTTTTCAAATCTCTATCTTCTTGATAAACATATCTGATTGACTTTTGTGCCTAATTTGCTAGGTTACTTCATATGACCATCAATGCTTACCACTACTTTCTGTTCTTGGTAGAGTTCCTACTTTATACAGGATTTATTTCCTTCTTACACAGACAGAAACAAGTGTGTGTGCATGTTATGTGTATGTATGTATATATGTATATGTAAGTGTGTATTATATATATAATATGTTCATATATGTGTAAGTATACGTGTGTATAAGCAAAATACCACACACAGTAATACTCTTTACTGCAAAAATCTTTTATTATACCCACATACATATAAGCATTTTTATATAATAACTATTCTTTGTACACTTAATATTAACCTTTTTTTCTTTGAGTGTTATTATGAATTTATGGCTTTTTACAGATGTAAATTTCTAAGTATTAGGAAGTCCCTTTAGGCAGATCTATTCACTCTGTTACTACCCTTTACATCTTTAAGTTTAATTTTATTATTAGTTTCAAGTATACAGTACCTTGGTTAGACATTTATATAGTATAGAAAACAATCCCCCTGATTGCTCTTTCTCTCCTCTGGTTCTCCATCTAGCTATTAACATTAATGCTGACTGCATCTCCCATGCCGTGCTCCCCATCCATGTATCAACTACTAATTTGTACTTCTTTAACCTTTCACTCCTTTCTTCCAGACCCCCAAACCCCTCACCAGATTGTCCTCCATATTTGTGAGTCTGTTTTTGATTAGTTTGTTCTTTTTCTTCCTTAGGTTCTCCAAATAAGTGAAATCATATAATATTTATCTCTGTCTGACTTATTTCACCTTTGAAAGCAACCTTGCTTTCTGATGACAGGATATTCCAGACATATCCTAATTCTTCTCTTGCCTTAATGCAGAAAATCAAATATATCCAATGAGAACTGGTCCCTTTTATGTAGCGAACAAAATTTGAGAACAAACAAAATATAAATATGAATGGTACATTATAAAAATGATGATGGGCAAAAGACATAAAATAATGTTGTACTTTTTTGTGGGGGGGCTCTGAGTTAAAAAAAATGTGTATTTAAAAGTGTGACTTTAGGCTAATTTTTCTATTTTACTATATTATGTTTTTGTTCCCTTTTTTCTTTATACCATACTATTTCATCAGCCACTAGTATTTTCTTCTACAATGACAACTAAGACCTCAAAATTTTAAAAAGGAAACCTTAAAAACAAGTAAAAGTTTAAGATTGTTTATATGGCCAAAGAATATTTACACGTAGCAAATTAAAAGCAGAGTTAGAAGACTTTTTTTTAAAGCAAAAATATAGTCCATAAGTGAAGAGAATTTGGAAATAGCATATGATTTATGGTTTTGAAAAAACAATTTGTAGCCTTTTAAAACTGTACATTTAGATTGATGTCAGCAGCATGATGGAGTGAGAAGACCTCCAGATCTCCTCCCTTAAGTTATAAGCTAGACAGCTATAAGTCAACAAAAGATTGCCTGAGGGGTCCACACATTGAGACATCTGAAGATGGGCTTATTAGGGCAAACATGGGAGACAAGATGTGGGAAATGACAGAAATGGGAGCCACAGATGCAGTCTGGTGCTTGCTGTGGCCCCAGGAGATGCAATAGTGGTGAAGGTTCAGGATGCAACCACCCCCAGGAAAACAGGAGGGGCAGAGATAGCAATCAGGCCTGGATAGGGCTGGCACACATTGAGGCCCTGTTCCCAGGGCCAAGGGTAGAGAAACAGTGCAAAGAGTGGCAGCATTCTACACAATGTAATCACAGGACAAAGAATTCCACAGATGAAGGAACCTCCCCACCCCATACTCCCGTGGCCTACCCAAGAGTAAAATCCTCACTCGGCATATCACAAAAAGACAAACAAAACATTTTTAGCCTTAGTGTCTGTACTCATGGCAGCTAAATCCACTAGAAAGAACAGAATTGCAGACACATAAACCTATTTTTCCCCACACACCCCTCCCTGACCAATTCACAGTGGAGCCTGGCAGAAACAGCTGGGTCAATTCAGACAGAGTAGCTTTGCTAGCAGCTTCTGGTAAAAATATGTTAGCACCAAGAACACACAGATCAGGAGACATAGCCATCCACATCCAAATGTGGGGGTGGTACCCTGAAACCAAGGTAACCAGGTCAAAAAGGTGGGATACCCATCTTGGGGAATATAAGGTGTTTGCCAAGGCAAATTCAATGCCACTCACCCACAGAGGTCCCAGAAACTCCAGTAGTGCAGGTAAGAGAAAATAAGAACTTATGCTTCAATACCACCTTCTAGAAAACTAAAGACTTCTATTTATCAACCTACTAAGTAGTAACGAGTAGAACACTAAGAAAGAAAGAGAAAGAGAGAAAGAAAGACAGAAGGAAGGAAGGAAGGAAGGAAGGAAGGAAGGAAGGAAGGAAGGAAGGAAGGAAGG